>JAHFWL010000096.1:0-409798 GCA_021292165.1 Shinisaurus crocodilurus
GACACCAGCCACCGCCACTGCGGCCACATGGGAAAGGAGAAGAGGACGCGCCTCTTCCCATTCCCACCTGCTGGTAGCCTCGCCGCCCCGCCTGTCTCTCATGACCGCGCGTGAGGGGTCCCTCGTGAGAGGGACATTGGTGAGGAGCTGGCCCTGCGAGTGGCGACGCCTCTGAGTGGGCAGCACTCCAGGGAGCCACCAGGCGCACTCTCTGGCACGGCAGCACAGGCGACCTCCAGAGCCACCTCCCCACCAACGCCTCGCCCGAGGAGGGACCCCGCGGAGCCACAGCGGGGCAGGCCCGAGATGGAGAATATAGGCATGCACAGCAGAGGACCCGTGGCCCTCTCGGCAGCAAGGCACGGTGGGAGCTTTCCTGTGGCTGTTCCGTTCCGTTCCTGTCCGCAGGCACTAGAAACTCTTGTCTAGCTTCCTGAGCAGAGTTGTCTTCCGACGGTCCTCATCGATTAGCAGAACGCTTCCCATGAGCCTTTGGATTAATCCAGTTTCCCGGTGCTTGAATGACCTTTTCCTTCTTGCTGCAATGGAGTCCCATTCAATGAATTATGTTTCTCTTCCAGGAGGTGCCTTGGATTCCCAAAGATGGAGAAAAGAAAATGCTGTAGCTGTCACCTCTGTGTCCTATCTGCTGGTCCCATGTCGTGGGTAGGCCTTAAAAATATTTTTTTTCAAACTTACTTTTTATGATGATTTCAAGAAAAGAAAAAAAGAAAAAAAAGAAAGGTGCTTGTATAGATTTGGATGTATCAATTCCAATGGATACATATGAAATGTGTGTCAGTGGCGGCCAGCTAAAGAGGGCTTTCTGGGCACCGCACTGCCACTGGCAATGCACTGGCCGCCAGCCCCCAACTGTACCTTTAAAAAAGAAAAGGAAAGATTCTTCGCCACGCTGCCACTGGCTTCTCTAATTGCGGAGCTGCTGCGCTACCAGGCTGGAACCCGGAACTCTTGGTCTAGCGTAGCAGCTTCATTTTTAAAACTGAGCATGTGCAAACTCCTGTTCCAGAAGCCGTTCCCTGGAGAGGAATGGTTTTGGAGTCTGCCAGGCCGTGGCAAGGAACCCTCGTCAAAAGGGGCAATTCCACAAAACATGGGCTCAATGAGAGAAGACTCGTTACCTCTGCGAGGGGTCGTGATGGGCACTGGGGGAGTGCACAGGGGCACAATGCTGGTTGGCTGGTTCCTTGGCTAGATGAGCCCAGCCAGCCAATCAAACTGTTTTAAGTGGGCTTTACTGGCCGACCAGTCAGTGGCCAAGCAGAGCCACTTGGGGGCAACTGGGGTGCTGCTGGGAGGTTTGAATGACTCAGAGGCACATAGACAGAGGAGAGAGACAATTTTCATGATTACAGTGCAATCATCTTCTTGCTTCATCGATGTTTCTTGCCGCTGTTGTCTGCTCATCTTCTTGTATCATTTGGGGGAGAAGGGAGGATCATTTCCCTCTGTGTGTGTATTGGGAGAACGGGTGTGTGTGTGTTTTGCAAAGGGTTCCTGCTGGCTACCCAAGGGATATTATCATCACTACCCACACCACATGCAAATGGACGCCCATACTGTTCTCTTGAGCAATTCCAGTCCTTACTTATGAGATATGTACAATCTGGAATTTTGTACTGTGCTGCTTCTCAGCAGGCCTGCTCTGCTGGATGCTTTATGGTGGATTTACAAACGTGTGGAGTTTTGGACGCTTTCAGAACTTGTGTTCCTGTGTTCCAAAGGCTGCTTTTCTGTGCAGCTCTGAGAATATCACGTCTTATTTTAATTACACCATTATCATTGTTATTATGGCTATGTGGATTCTCCCCTCCCGCTCATCATCTTAAAGTCACTTGATTCTGTGTGGAATGGGAGTTCTGCTCTTGTGATGGACCCATCTCCTGGTACCCTGCTATCAGGCGAGAAAGAGGTCGTGAAGAAGGAAAAGGCATTCTCTGTGGCAGCACAGCCGAACTTGTCCCCCTAGGACTTGCTTGCCCGGCCTCTAGTTTGATGAGGCGCCAAGACCTTTCTACAGGCTAAGCTTTTAATGCTCACTAAAGTTGCTTTGCTGTTTTATCTAAAAAAATTTTTTTAGCACTACTGCTGCTTTTACTGTTGCCACTTTCTTGGTGGGGTTTGTTAGTAAATGAATGGTTTTAACTGAACTGTTTTTACTTATTTGTTTTTACTTTTGTTGTTACATGCCTTGAAAATGTGATATGGAAAGGCAGGATCGAAACACCTTAAGCAAGCAACTAAATAAATAAATACAGGCAGGTGATAGGATCAAATGACTCTGCACATGTTTTTCAAATTTCAGGTATTTCTTATGCCTGCAGAGGAGAAGTCAGTGTTTCCTCGTAATCCTCAATGAAATCTGAGCTACAGTTTCAAGGGATAAAAATGCCATCTTTAAAGACCATGGAACTGTCAGTTGATCTCTGCTGATTCCAAATAAAGTCTTGTTCTGTTCTGCAGTCACTGTGTGTGTTTGTGTTTTAACCTTAAGCAGGACGCTAATCATCTGCCACCCTTCTCACCAGTCTTGGTTTGATCACATACTAGCTTTTTTACCCGGCATTGCCCGGGTCATCATTTTCTTATAGGCACTATTTGTTTGAAATTCCTTAAGGTGGCTGACTGCTTTTTTGAAAGGCTGCATAGGAAAGGTGAAACGTAAAATTCACAGTGGGACTACACAATGAAATCCCTGCTTTCCCCCTGGACTATACAATGAAATCCTGCCAGTATTGTCCTTGGATGAGGAAGAGTATCTGTGCCAAGTTTGGGGCAGATCCATCCAACCATGTAGGAGCCTATGCGATGCAAACAAACAACAAACACAAACAAACGAACTTTCACATTTATATAGTAGACTAGCTTTTTTACCTGGCCCGGGATGTCATTTTCTTATAGGTACTATTTGTTTGAAATTACTTAAGGTAGCTGACCGCTTTTTTTAATGGCTCCATAGGAAAGGTGAAATGAAAAATTAGCAACACCTTTCAATCATTTATTGTTTTTAACATGTTTTCTTGGAAAGCTGTCACAACACTATTTTCTGTTTTTCTGAAATCCCAGCTCCCCCGGGACTACACAATGAAATCCCTGCTCCCCCGGGACTACACAATGAAATCCCTGTTCCCCCAGGGCTACACAATGAAATCCCAGCTCCCCCGGGACTACACAATGAAATCCCTGCTCCCCCCCCCCTGGGACTGCACAATGAAATCCCTGCTCACCCCGCTAGGACTACACAATGCAATCCCATCTTCCCCAGGACTGCGCAAGAATGAAATCCCTGCTCCCCCGGGACTACACAATGAAATCCCTGCTCCCCCGGGACTACACAATGAAATCCCTGTTCCCCCAGGGCTACACAATGAAATCCCAGCTCCCCCGGGACTGCACAATGAAATCCCTGCTCACCCCCCTAGGACTACACAATGCAATCCCATCTTCCCCAGGACTGCGCAAAAATGAAATCCCTGCTCCCCCGGGACTACACAATGAAATCCCTGCTCCCCCCCCCCTGGGACTACACAATGATATCCCTGCTCCCCCCCCAGGGACTGCACAATGAAATCCCAGCTCCCCCGGGACTACACAATGAAATCCCTGCTCACCCCCCTAGGACTACACAATGAAATCCCATTATTCCCCAGGACTGCGCAAAAATGAAATCCCTGCTCCCCCGGGACTACACAATGAAATCCCTGCTCCCCCCTCCCGGACTACACAATGATATCCCTGCTTCCCCCCCCCCCCCAGGGACTGCACAATGAAATCCCATCTTCCCCAGGACTGCGCAACAATGAAATCCCTGCTCCCCCGGGACTACACAATGAAATCCCTGCTCCCCCCCCCCCCTGGGACTACACAATGAAATCCCTGCTCACCCCCCAGGGACTGCACAATGAAATCCCATCTTCCCCAGGACTGCGCAACAATGAAATCCCTGCTCCCCCAGGACTACCCAATGAAATCCCTGCTCCCCCCCCCCGGGACTGCACAATGAAATCCCAGCTTCCCTGGGACTACACAATGAAATCCCAGCTCCCCCGGGACTACCAGCTCCCCAGAGCCAGGACTACACAATGAAATCCCAGCTCCCCCCAGGACTACACAATGAAATCCCTGCTCCCCCCCCCCCCCCGGGACTACACAACAATGAAATCCCAGCTCCCCCGTGTAGGCCCCTGCAGAAATTCATATGAACATTCTAATCGATGTAGGAGTGATTTGCATAACCACTACTAATAGGCTCCTGCGGCAATTCATACGAACATTCTAAATGAGGTAGGAGTGATTTGCATAACTGTTCCTGATAGGCCCCTGCAGCAGTTCACATGAACATTCTAAATGATGTAGGGGCGCCCCTATGTCAGTTTGCCCATAAGCTACATAAGAGTGGGTCAGAAATGCCCAGTGATGGGGTTTTTTGGTTCTAACCCCGCCAGTATTCTTCCTTGGGTGGTGAAGAGTACGTGTGCCAAGTTTGGGGGGGATCTGTCCAACTGGGTAGGATCCTTTGAGGAACACACAAACAAACAAATAAACAAACAAACGTACAAACAACCTTTCACATTTATATAGTTAGATTCCAATTTCTGGGCAAGAATCAAGCTGAATTTGCATGGCACTTTTGTGAGTTCTTGATTGCCGGCAGGGACTCACTAGACCTGTCTCCCTGTCCTTCCTTAATTATTATTTTAAAATTCCTGTGGCCGCCTCTGCTTTACTGGTCCCATACGTAAAGTCATGGCATGAGTTCAGTTACACCACCTGATCTTTCAAGTGTTCATATAGCACAAGTCGTACAGCTTTTCTATATGAGGCTGCTGCTCTGTTGTTAAACCGCTGTATCTACTTCATTGCAGAACTGAGATCCGAGTGCTACACGACGAGGAGCGTATCCTCTCCTGCTTTTCCGCTACACAACCTCTAGGTGGCACTGTCATATAGCGGAAGAGGGCAAATACGCACGTGGGGGGGAAAGCAGTTTCCCTGCTCTAAAACTCGCAGAAAGTTCTCTTAGAAGCGTAACTGGAGAGCCACAATGTCATCTAAGCATAAGCCACCGTGAGCAGGGAATGACAAGCGCACGATAAATGCCTCGCGCAGAAAAGCCCCCGCTTCTCAGAATGTAGCGCCGCCCAGCAGCCTGCCCCAACCAGGTGCCTCTCAGGTGTGTTGGGCTATCACGGTCACCATCCTCAGGCAACGTGGCCAATAGCTGTGCTGGCTGGGCACGGCGAGAGCTGTGGTCCAAGAGGCCTGGGCGGCCCCAGGTTGGGGAAGGCTGCCCTAGAGCATCAGGAAGCATTCCAGCCTGCCCCCCCTTTACACCAGGACAGGAATAGTCTGCAGGTATACGATGCCGTTTAGAGGACCCCCGTGCCACTCCCGGGCTGCCTGCAACTCTTGCTAGGGACAAAGACTCAGTGGAAGCCAGTGGCCAATCCGGTTGGTGCGGCGGGGGGCAGATCAGCAGAGGAGCCGAGGGGTCAACGGAGGCGGAAGAGTCCTTGAATGCCCAGCAGCCAGCAACCCACACCGCAGAAAGGAGGAACTGGGGCACGCGAGCTTTAAGCTGATATCTGCAAAGGAGGGAGTGGGGCAGTCACACAGCCATTTTCTCCCCCCTAGTACATCACACCCAACACGCTGCACAGCCCATCTATCCACCCACGTGAGCCCTCGTCCATATATTCTGGCTCACGCAAATGGACAAAGCGCATCTTGTCTATTCACCCACACAAGCATGCATCCCATTCATTTCACTGTCCCCTCCACACACACACACACCAGCCATCCATACAAGCATGTGTTCAATGAAAGACACAAGTGTTCCTGGTCAAGCTATGTCTTTACCCACTGTGCTTGCCCCGGTTCCCTTCCTGAGCTCACCCTTCCACAGTTCACCACTGCTGTTGCAATGAAAGGGGAGCCTTAGAGAGACCCCAGCCCTGAAGCAAGTGCCCCCCCTCCTGCTGCAGCAAGAAGAGAACAGGAAAGAGCAGGGGGCCAGCAGCTCCGAGGCTCTGCGACAGAGCAGCATGGCATCTTTCCGGAAGGAAGCCACACCACTCTGAACGTAAGAGCCATGCTGGACAGACCAAGGGTCCATCTGGTTCTGATCACACAGTGGCCAACCAGCTGCCCACGGGATCCCACAAGCAGGACACGAGTGCAACAGCACCTGCCCACCATGTTCCCCAGCAACCGATGCTCTCAGTGGTGAAGCCTTTCGAAAGACATTCTAACAGCAGTGCTACTTCTCGTAGCCCGGAGGGACCAAAGCTCAGAGTGACAGAGCCCCTGTTTTGCATAAAGCAGGTCCCAGGTTCGATCCCCGGCATCTCCAGGGAGGGCTGGGAAAGAATCCTGCCTGAAACCCTGGAGAGCCACTGCCAGTCAGTGACGACAATATTGGGCTAGATGGACCAGGGGTCTGACTCAGCATAAGGCAGCTTCCGATGTTCCTCAGCTGAGCCTCTCAGCTTAAACTCTGTATGTTAATAGTCTGTACTGTTTTATAGTGTATTTTAATGCTGCATGAGCTGCCCAGGGAACTTGTGTTATGGGGCAGCTATAGAAGTACAGTGAATAGATTCCCCACCTGTACCATAAAGCAGAGGTGGGGAAGCTTAGGCCCACAGACCAAATCCAGTCCTCTGGGGTTCCTCAAATGACCACGCCCCTTTTCCTGGCCATGCCCCCTTTGTCCCAATCACTGCTCATTTGGTGGTTTTCAGCTTTTAGGACAGTCCGTCCCCCCATTCTAAATGGTTGAACTGCCTCTCCTAAGGCTTAGTTACTGGCAGTAAGAGCTTTATGCTAAAATATGCTGGCAGTTTGGGTATTTTGGCCCTTCCCTTTTTGCATCTCCCCCCGCCCCGGTGAGCTTTTCTACACTACAGGAGTTCTAAATGCAGGAACAACAGAGCATTAAATGCTCAAAACAAGAGCGAGCCAAAACTCTCAGCAAAACCCTTTTTTTAATTCCTGCAAAACAGCAACGATTCCTCTTCTCAAAAAAGCTGCAATGCTCTGGGACCACAGAGCCCCAAATGTACCGTATGCTATTCAAAGTGAATATCTCAAGGCAGGCTTATTGACGCTATGGAGCGAACTCATTTCCTTTGTTCGTTCAAAGTGAGTCTGGCGGCTGGATGGGAAGGATGGTTAAGGCGCAATCCTATGCAAGTTTAGACAGAAAAAAGGCCTACAACTCCCAGCATGCCAAGTCAACAATACTGGGCTAAATGGACAATGCTGGCTGGGGCATGCTGGGAGTTATAGGCCTTTTTTCTGCCTAAATGTTCACAGGATTGTGCACTTAACCCCTCTGGTAGAGATTTATCCCAGACACCCAAATCCCTCTTTTAAGGGTCCCTAAGGCAAAGTACTCCGTTTGGCTATTCTTCCTTCTTTATCAATGGCAAAATTGTAGTTGCGTGGATTGTTCAGGCACTCCTCGATCCGCTGATCCAGGTTTTCGGGCGTGATGAAGTTCTCGGCTTCCTCCTGCATCCACAAAAGAGGATCACACAAGGGCATGTGTTAAAAAGTGACACTCCCAACATGCTCAGTTCTGTGCTTTTTAAACTCTTCACCTTTGCTGTGCCAGCACTTAAAGTCAGGGTTGCAATCTTAAAACAGTGATTTAAATCAATGATTAAATTATAAATAAAAACTGATGTTTTGCAAAAAAATCATGATTTTTTGCAACCCTGTTGTGTAGGTAGCCTAGTAACTGAGAATGGTGGGAACGTAAAAAAAAAAAATATGAGGGAAGTGTTTTCCGTATAATTTGGTGTTCTTAACTATGAAGTGTAGGCTATTTCTACATGTGGTTTCCTGAAACTTAGAAATTAATTTTACTAAAAAATTTTGGGGGGGAAATTGATTAAATGAAAAAAAAAATATTGATTTAAATGTTTAAAATAATTTTTTCCGATTTTTTGCAAAAAAAAAAACCCCATGATTTTTTGCAACCCTGCTCGAAGTATTAGGGAACAGACTGGGCGGCCTGAATGAAATCAATCCACTAGCTGTTCCTACCAGCTTTAACGCCCCCCCCCCCCCGCCCTTCCAAAACAAGTAGCTAACAGTAGGCAATTCAAGCACCGGCCACTCCCCTCTGAATGCCCTCCTTTATTTGCTGTCCTCTTTTAAAAACGCAAGTCACCCAATCTGACGTCTAACCAGTATGAACAGTAAAATATTATCCCTGAGGGAGGTGACAAAAGTCAAGATGACGGTTTGAGGCACACAGGCTTTCTTACCTGCAACTGGAGCACCTCTCTCTCCTTCTCCTTGAGGAATTCCTCCATAAGCATAGCCTGGGATTGGGCCCCTCGCAACCGGCATTCTTTGTTTTCTATTTCTTCTTTTCGGAGGCGTTCCTTCCTAGGGTGGTAGGACCACAAAGGGAACAGAGCACTCACTATCCTTGGTATGACAAAAATAGCATGACGTAACTTGTCTTTTATTTTTTATTTTTTTGGCCCAACAGGGAGAAGTGGGAAAAATCACTAGCATATTTACAACTGCTCAGTCTCTAGACCAGGGGTGAGCAACATACGGCCTGCAGGTGGCCTGCCCCCCCGGCCTTTTTTTTTTTTTTTTACAGCCATTGCCGCCACCCCCCCCCCCCCAAGTCACCCCTGCCAAATTGCCATCAAACTGCGGCAGCAAAAAAGCCACATTTTCACTTTAAAACAAGGCATGCAGGGGGGGGGGAGGGATTTCAGCCGCAGGCCGTCTGTGCAGCCCCTAGTGGGTTCCAAGGGTCAGAAACCGGCTCCCAGACCCTCTGAAGTTGCCCACCCCTGCTGTAGAGAGAGACAGGCACTCCTTGTTTTCACCTCTGTTCTTGTAGACGCTTGTTCTCTGCATCATTCCAAGCCATCAACCGTTGATGCTCCTCAGTGGCAGCTTCCTTCCTGTGCTTCCACACCTCCCCGAACTTCTCGTCATAGTGTCGCTGCAGCATCTCTTCCTTGAACGTCGCTCTAGCAGAGGGCATACAAGGGAGTGTTAAAGGAGCACCTTCACCCTTCGCTAGCAATATCTTCTCTGCAGAGACATAGTGACCACGTCCCCAAGTGCCTATAGCAATTCAAAATGCACAGGCACTGCGCGGGATACTAGCAAACGACCTAGCAATAGTAGTATGTGCGCAACTGCAACAGGTTCTTGCCAAAATATTCATTGGCCACAAACTGAACGCAGAAAATGGGGCACACACAACTTATTCTACAAACGGCAGGAGACGCTGCATTCTCTCCCCTCCCCCAGTGTGCCTGCAGCATTTTAACACTCTAGGGGTGGGCAGAAGGTAGAGCTCCTGATGCTTTGAACTTCAACTCCCAGAAGACCCTGCCAGCATGGCCAATGGTCAAGAATGCTGGGAGGTGAAGTCCAAAACATCTGGAGACTGACTTTCTGGCCACCTCTGCTCTAGGTTCCTCATATCCTCCTCCCCCAAATATCCCCCGGTGAGCAAGTGTGATGTAGTGGATAGAGTGCTGGACTGGAGGAGCTGGCTTCAAGTCTCTCCATTAAATTCATTGGGTGATCTAAGGTCTGTCAGCCCTTTCCCAGTCTAACATACTTCGCAGGGTTGTTGCAATTATAAAAGGGGGAGGGAGACATACAAGTGAATGTGTGGGATACACAGAGGGAAGAGGGATACACATGTGATAAAATTGAGTAATGTTCCCGGCCCACATCAATGGTTGAGCTCTCAATAAATTTCCGCTGACCATCTCTGTGCCTTCAATTGCTGAATGAGAGGTAGAAGCTCAATAGGTACAAATTATCCCATGCTCCTGGGACTCTCTGGAAGGGAGCTGGCCCACCACCATCCATCTTCCCCTGCAGTGTGCTGGCAGAAGGGCATGCTGAGCATGCCCTTGGTTCAACTAGGACTACTTCCGTGTTTCCAACATGATCCAAGAACACACACTCACAATCCCCTAACAACAAAAAAGTCTTGTAGCACCTAAAAGCTAATGAATTCATTCTGGCATAAGCCTGGAGCTCTAAAGTCTACTTCAACAGATGACTGAAGTGTTATCCTCAGTTAGCAGCTATACATACACATGGAGGTAAGGGGCGCGGCAGGAGTCAGAATGCTCTGCAGCACACAAGAGCTCCACATGGCAAATACACAGGGGCTTCACCAGGCAAGTCAAAAGCCAGTGTCCTAGCCAGCAGGGGCTTATGCCACGAGACATTTGCTGCTCTTTATGATGCAACACCTTATGGGATTTCCCCGTGTAATACCTCACATTTATTTATTAAACTTATACACCGCCTTTTTTCCTGCAAGGAACCCAAGGCGGCTTACATAATCCTCCTCCTCCTCCTCCTCCTCTCCATTTTATCCTCACAACAATCCTGTGAGGGAGGTTAGGCTGAGAGTCAGTGACGGGTCCAAAGTCACCCAGTGAGCTTCATGGTTGAGCGGGGACTAGAACCCGGATCTCCCGAGTCCCAGTCCGACACGCTAACCACCACAGGCTCTATATTTATATAGCCGTTTGGAGCATTCAAGGCATTTTTCATACATTATTTTGTTGTACTTTTTGCAACTGCCCTGCATGGCAGGGTCCCGACTGCCAATTGGGATTTCTGTACAACAACCACAGGAGTTCCTCGAGGGTGGCCAGGTGTCCTATTTTACAGAGGACAGTCCTCTATTCTGAGGCCGTCCTGCCCAAGTACAGTATAAAGAACTGCTCCTCAGTGGCTATTGGTGCTGGGGGACTTCAACGTGCATTTGGGGGCTGTCCTCACGGGGGCACCTCGGGACTTCATGGAGACCATGGCTTCCTGGGAGCTGCACCCTGTATTAACTGGACCTACCCATGTAGCCGGTCATGCACTGGACTTGGTTTTTGTTTCTGGAGAGGGGGGAAATGATCTGGAAATCGGGGGTATATCCACCACCCCCTTGTCATGGTCAGATCACTATCTGGTGGGGTTGGATTTCTCGGTGCCACAACCCCTCTGCAGGGGTGAGGGACCTATTAGGATGGTCCGCCCCAGGAGTCTTATGGATCCGGATGGATTCCTGAACGCGCTTGGGGAATTGGAGCACACAAACAGTAGCTCGGTCGAGACCCTGGTGGACGACTGGAATGCTGCAATCACCAGGGCATTAGACCGAGTTGCCCCGAAGCGCCCTCTTCGCCTAAACAGAGCTCACGCGGCGCCATGGTTCACTCCGTCGCTGCGAGCTCTGAAACAAGAGGTGAGAAGGCTAGAGCGCCGATGGCGAAATTCCCGCTCCGAAGACGATCGAACACGGGTTAGAGCTGCATCTTCAGCCTACCGGGTGGCGGTGAAGGCAGCAAAAAAGAATTTCTATGCTGCCTCCATTGTGTCTGCGGAGTGCTGCCCCAGGAGGCTGTTCCAAGTGGTCCGGAGTCTGGTCGGTCCAGTCGCTCCGGACCCACTGGAACAGTCTAAAGCCTTCTGTGAGGCTTTAGCGAAGCACTTTGCAGATAAAATCGATCGGATTAAGAATGGGATATCGTGTGTCGTGGACACAGGGAGTGAACGGGAGGAGGCCAATGGCAGACCGGTTTTGTGGGATCGGTTTCGGCTTCTTCCTTCTGATGAAGTGGACAAGGTGCTTTCATCTGTGAGGCTGACCACCTGCTTGCTTGATCCTTGCCCGTCCTGGCTCATAATGAGCTGCAGGGAGAGACTGGGTGAGGGGATCAAGGCGGTGGTGAATGCCTCCCTCGAGGAGGCAGTGATGCCATCAGCCCTCAAGGAGGCAGTAATAAAACCGCTTCTAAAGAAGCTCTCCTTGGATCCCCAGGATTTAAACAACTTTTGCCCAGTCTCCAATTTACCATTTCTGGGCAAGGTGATCGAGTGGGTGGTGGGTGCTCAGTTGAAGGCACACTTGGATGAAGCCGATTATTTAGATCCGTGCCAGTCGGGCTTCAGGTCTGGACATGGGACGGAGACAGCCTTGGTCGCCTTGGTGGATGATATGAGGAGGGCCTTGGATAGGGGCGAATGCTCCTTTCTAGTCCTCCTCAATCTCTCGGCGGCTTTTGATACCATTGACCCACGGTATCCTCCTGGACCGTCTGGAGAGGTTGGGCTTAGGAGGCACTGTATTGCAGTGGTTCCGGTCCTTCCTCTCTGGAAGGTACCAGAGGGTAGTTCTCGGGGAGGAGGCTTCGGACCCTCGGCCGCTCACTTGTGGAGTGCTGCAGGGTTCCATCCTCTCCCCAATGTTATTCAACATCTATCTCAAGCCGCTGGGAGCTATCATCAGGAGGTTTGGGGTGCAGTATCATCAGTATGCGGATGACACGCAGCTCTACCTCTGTTTTAAGTCCTCACCGAGGTTGGCCGTTGAGACCCTGTCCAAGTGCCTGGAGTCAGTGGCTGGCTGGCTGGATGGGAAGGAACATGCTGAAACTGAACCCCGACAAGACCGAGGTACTTCTGGTGGGGGACAAGGAGAGGTTAGGGGATGTTGACCTGGTGCTGAATGGGGTACATCTACCCCTGAAGGACCAGGTCCGCAGCTTGGGGGTCATTCTAGACTCCCAGCTGTCCATGGAGGCTCAGGTGGCAGCTGTGAGCCAGGCGGCGCTGTATCAACCATCTGATACGGCAGCTGCGCCCCTACCTTCCTAATCACCTGCTCCCATCAGTGGTTCATGCCTTGGTCTCCTCTCGCCTAGGCTACTGTAATGCTCTCTACGTGGGGTTACCCTGGAAGACAGTTCGGAAGCTTCAGCTGGTACAGAATGCGGCGGCTCGCCTGATTAAAGGCAGCCGCCGGCGTGATCATATCATGCCAGTGCTTAATGAGTTGCACTGGCTACCAGTTGCTTGCCGAGCCAAATTCAAGGTGTTGGTTTTGACCTTTAAAACCCTACACGGCTCCGGCCCAGTTTAACTCAAGGAGAGCCTCCAGCAACATCAAGTAGGCCGCTCAACAAGGTCTGCCACGGACGGCCTTCTCCTTATCCCATCAGCCAGAGCAGCCAGGCTGGTGGGGACTAGGAAGAGGGCCTTCTCTGTGGCGGCCCCCACATTATGGAACTCCCTCCCTAGTGACCTTCGCCATGCCCCCTCCGTGATGAGCTTCCAGCCGGGCATTAAAAACATGGCTGTTCAGGCGGGAATATGGGGTGGGTTAGGTTTTTAAAAGAACTTTTTATATTGTTTTAATTATTATTATATTTTATTGTATTGTTTTATTGTATTTTAATTGTACATCGCCCAGGGTGGCCGGGTGACCGGCCAGATGGGCGATTAATAAATATAAGTAATAAATAAATAAATAAAAATAAAGGACCCCCCCCCCCAGGAAGAGCTGCTGGGCCTTTTAGCCGCCCCCCCCCAAACAGTTAACAGCTGTTCAGCAGGCCGAGCCCTGCACAGAGGTCACCTGGCCACCACATCCCACACGAGGGTAAAACGCTCCGTATTCCCATTTAAATGATAGTAATTATTTCTAGGCATGAATTAGCATATGCAGCTTTTACTCAAGCAGGTGCACTCTTTCTGGGCGACCCACAAGGGGCCTGGGGACCCAGGGCTTCGGGGCGCATGGCCAGCAGCTAAGCCGCACCGGTTGAACTTCTGCCTGACACCGAGCTATCAAAGGCGTAAGAAGGGGGGTGGGCTGGGGGGAGCCTGGCCAAGGCGTCCTCCTCCGTCAGGGGGCGCGATGCCCTTGACCCCCCCCCCGCGACCGGCTCATTCAAGGCCCCGCCTCCACACGCGGATTGGCTGCTCGGCTTGAGGGACGGGCCCGCCCGGCCAACGGGCGCCTCACCTGAGCGCGCGCATGACCCGCCGGTACTGCTGGTAGCGCCCGGTGACCACCAGCAGCTCGGCCGGGTCGACGGGCGGCGGCACCTTGATCCTGTCGGCCTTGGACTTGGCAGGCGGGTCCGTGCGGGATTTCCGGCCCCGCGCGGGGGCAGCCAGGAGGGGCGCTGGGCTTGGGCGGCCCCGACCCCAGAAGAGGGCGGCCCGGCCGAGGAGCCCCGGCAGCATCCCGGCGGCGGCTGAGGGAAAGCGCGCCGCGCCGGAAGTGGGGCTGGGGCACGACGGGAAATGTAGTCTTAGCGGGCGTTAAACGGAGGCGGCCTCGGTACCGGAAGTGGTGTTGATCATGACGGGAAATGTAGTCTTTCCCGCTCCCCTCCTGACAGTATCGGTCGAGGCAGGTGTTTGGGGGAAGCGGCCTAGCCACCGGAAGTGGAGCAGGGAACGACGGAAGTAGCGGACGCTAGAGTGGGGGGAGGCGGCCTAGATACCAGTATGACAGGAAACGTAAACTCTGCTCCTGGAGCTATTCAACAACAGCTGCTGGGGGGGCTGAATGTCTTTTCTCGGCCAGCAGTAGCTGTTACGGAAGAGGACGAGCTCGATACCGGACGTGAGATTGAGGCACGATGGGAAATGTAGTCCCCTCGACCTGAGCGGCAACCGCTGAGAGACAGCCGGTTGCCTAGAAAAAGGGGGGAGTGGGGCGTGATGGGAAGTGTGGCTTTCTTCAGGTCTCTCCCCGCCATCTTGGTGAGGACAGCAGGGCTGAAAGGAAGAAGGGCTGCCCCGACATGGGAAGTGGGAGGGGCGTGACGGGAAGTAGAATTAATTTAATTTAATTAGATTTTTACTCTGGAGTAGGTGCAGGGCCCCAATCCAGATTGGCAACCTAGCCTGGGGAGTCGTGGGGCTTTTAAGCTCTTGGCTGAGCCTCTTGTGGCTACTCTGGAGTAAGGTGGAAAGAAAGAAAAAGGCATGGCTGCTAGCATACCCTCCAACATTTCACAGATGAAAATAGGGACACACATGTGAATTTGTAAGAGGCATGGTTAAGCAACATGAAGGTCTGATCAAGAGGGTGTGGCCAGGCAACATGAGGGCGTGGCCAAGGGTATGGCCACCCACCCCAGGATGCTCTAACCCAGTGTTCTCCAACCTTGGGTTCCCAGCTGTTTTTGGCCTACAACTCCCAGCATGCTGGGAGTTGTCGGCCAAAAACAGCTGGGGACCCAAGGTTGGAGAACACTGCTCTGACCGTTTAAGGGCTCTGACCACTCTGAAGCCACCATCATCCAGAGACCCATGATGATGGTGATCGCTGTTGTCATTATTATTATTATTGTACCATCGATGTGCATGGTGCTTTACCCAGTATAAGAGAACAATTCTCTGCCCCAAAGAGCTTGCGATCTAAAATGTAACATAGAGGCGACAACAAATGGTAGGAAGGGGTAAACCGGAGAGGAATATGCCATTATTTCAGTCAAACATAACTTTCAGCCTCATTGTGCAGGAAACTCCTTCTTTTAAAGATCTACCCCCCACTTTAAAAATGGATCCAATTCCTCCCTGGTGGCTTTGTTCTCATTAGTAGTTTGCCAAAGAAATAATAATATTTAACATTTTGATATCTCTGAGTGTGCAAAGTGGTTCACAGGGCCACCCGGCAAGCTCTCCTATTTTCTCCACTCAGAAAAAAAAACGTGGGCTCTATTGTACAAGAACAACAACACTGTGATTGAACAATAATGCCAAAATGGAGTGATGATGTTTGTTGCTGCTATTTGAGGTAGTTGGGATTTTTTCTTTTTCTCTTGAGGGTGTGTTTTCCATGCCTTGGATTGAGAGCATAATACGTTCCAGAAACGTGCTTGTAATCCAAAACACTCTTATATCAAAACGAAATCCCCCCAAAAAAATTTGTACAGAGATTTTTAATTTAAGCCGTACAATACAATACAGTATTGTACAATACAGTACTTGTATTGCAAGACGTCGCTTGTATATCAAGTAAATATATATATATATATATATATATTTTAAAATTTGCTTGTCTTGCAAAACGCTCTCAAACCAAGTTACTTTCAAACCAAGGTATTACTGTATATATATATATATATATATATATATAATTTCTAATGCATTAAAAAAAAAATACAATCCAAAATCCCTGCAGAATAATCCTACATACGGTAACTGTAGAGAGCTTTCTCCACGGCACTTCAGCATGTGTTAGAAAAAGACGTTCACATGGGGTACACAGGTATTGCCAAGTAAAATTTACCACTGCTCTGAAAACAGAGTAATGGTGCAATCCTATGCATGTGTACTCAGAAGTAAGTCCTCCAGGCCAAATGTGGACCTCCGGCCTCTCAGTCTGGACTCCTGGACTCTCCGCAGTGCATGTTCTCTTCCCCAGCTACAAAGCTGAGGGAGAACCTTGCACCAGTTGAAGAAGGAAAATGCCTGGATGCAAATGTCTTTGTTGTTGTTGTTGTGAATTGAACAAAGGTGAGTCATATCTATAATTCCACTCACTCATGGCTCTCACCATGCAAATTACTGGAATGAGGACTGTGACAGCTTTCGATCAAGGTAATGTGGATCTTGGCAGGAAACAGGGTTGCAAAAAATCATGATTTTTTGCAAAAAAAAAATAAAAATCGATTTTAAAAAATTTAAATCCATGTTTTTTTTTAATTTAATCAATTTCCCCCCAATTTTTTTTAATTAAAATTAATTTCAAAGTTTCAGGCAACCACATGTACAAATAGCCTACACTTAATAGTTAGGAACACGAAAATATGCAGAAAACATTAATCAGGTTTCGTTTAATAAAGTATTGTTGCATTCTTGCACATTTAAAGCCACTTCAACAGTACGTAATTATTTGTCACACACTGCATGTTACTTAACTTAGATTAATCACTTTCACTTAATTTTTCCTTCACTTTCCCTTTTGATTTTGATTCATGGCTTTAAACAAAAACACTAATTTGACAGCTTTGCCTAAGCCTAAACGATTTCGCAGTTTTGATTGTACCAGTCCAAATGATGAAAGCACTCTTTCCACATCTGCTGTGGAGGCAGTTGCAGCGTGCAACTGTTCTGCCACATCGATCACCTCCTGATGCAGTTTGTCCTGCTGTGAAGTTCACCATTCCAGAGGCTGGACTGAATTGATGACGTTTTTGCTGAAAATATACTGAGAAAATGGCTTGGCTTTAGCTTTGTACTTTATTAGGACTGGAACTATATTTGGATGGTTTTCATTGGCCCAATCCATCCCCGAGTCATACTCCTCTTCTGTTAAGGCGAACTGCCCCTGGAATAGGTAGGGAGCAGCGGGAATGCCTCCATGCAGCTCCCTGGCAGGGAGGCGCGGCCACTCGCGCTGCGGGTACCTTGCGCGCTGCCGTGCCGCTTCCCTGCCCGGGAGCTGGCATGGCAGCGTGCGAGGCACCTGCAGAGCGAGTGGCTGCACCGTGCTGCCCTCCACGCACCATTTAATCACTGCTTTGCAGGCTCCCTCCATGGGGCTCCCTGCCAGGGAACCAGCAAAGCAGTGAGTAAATGGTTGTGGAACGAATCATCTGAGTTCCCATTATTTCTAATGGGAAAACTCGCTTTGATATGCTAGTGTTTTGGATTACAAGCTTGGTTCTGGAACGAATTATGCTTGTAATCCAAGGTATTACTGTAGTGAGCTGGTGTTAGTGCTTGCTTGAAATGGGTTTGTAGATTGCTCTGATCATTTGCAGTCAATACTCCGCAAGCTGTCAGATCTTCCGAAAGTTGAGGAGATCTTCAGCATTTCTTTTGATTCCCAACTTAGAGACCTTGTTTTTGATGTCTGCATCGATCGTCTCTCGATTTTCCTCACAGATTTGCATGATGATGGGCCAATTTTTGATGTAGGCTTCTAAACAATTGGCAACAGTGTTCCAGCGAACAAGCAGCTGATGTGAAATGGTTGTTTCTGAAGTACTTTACAATAGCAACGAAATGGTTCTTGACATTAGGAATATTCACATCTTTAGCCAATAGATGCATTAGATGGGCACTACATCCATATGTAATGAGGTTAAGGGTCTCCTCTTCTTTTTTACATTACCAGTATTATCAGTTACTAGGCTACCTACATGACAATTGAATTTTCCCCTGCAATCACCAATAGCCTTCCTGGCTACCTCTGTAAGCGTGGTATGAGCGTGTCCAGATGTGTCTATGGTATCTGTCAAATAAGTGGTTTGATCAGAAGTTGTTACTGATGCAGTGATGCACACACTACAGGTTCATTGTGAACATTGCTCCACCCATCCAGACTCAGACAGACTGTCTTATTTTTGGGTCTTTCCCAGACTCTTGCAGTTGTTTATCATAAACTTCATCCAGTAATTTGTTGCCAATGTCATTTCTGTAAGGTGGGCTGTAGCCTGGCCTTAACATCTCTATTGCTCATTTGTACTCTGGATGTTCCACAGCTGTGAATGGAGTATTTGTTGCACATATACTGCAGGCAATTTGGATATCCAGTGCATTTTTTTGTTCCTTACTAGGGGTCTAAAGTAGGTCTTTTCGCCCTTGATGATGAAGAAGCAGTGACACTCCTTTTCAAACTTTCATAATGACTAGATTGCAATGCAACTGAATTCAGTGATGGAGTTGGAGATGTGAGATTCCTTGAACTGCTAGGCCTAGATGAAGTGTCTTTATGAGGGTGAGGGCTCTCTTCTACCTCTATGGCCGTTGGATTTAGAGCCACATCATCCACATCAGCAAAATCTAAATTAAAAATGTTGGTATAGTAAAATAGGTAGCGCAATAGTTTCTACAACAGTGTTTGACAATTTTCATGATTTAACTTCCTTTAACTTTGCTATTACACTACACATCAATTTAAAAGTTTTAATGCTGTTTGAGTTTGACTGTATTTTTTTAATAGTAAATAATTTTTAAACTAATGTTAGGTTCCTTGCAGGCAGTTATTGCTAAGGTATTAAAGTAATACATTAAATCAAAATTCGGGGGGGGGGGGGAGGATTCAACTTTACATTAATTTCACATTTTTTTAACCTTCCATAAAATAAACATTGTAACTTTTTACAGCTTCTACTCGCAGGAGTAAACTAAATTTGCCTACCTCCATTTTCTGATTCTTCTTCACTCATCAGTTCAGGATCCTCTTGCTGTGTTGTTGGATCTGTAGTACATTTGACACTCTTCTGTATGTGATCCTTCAAGTTGAGTGGCTAGTCCTTGCATTTCCTTGCCACAGCTTTTGCATTTTGCTCTCACACCCTTATTTTTCTCTGATGGAGGAAGTTCTGTAAACCATATCCATACCCCTATTCCTCACATTCATACAGCACACTCGTCCAGGGAAAACTTATTGAGGGATGTTCCTCATTTGAGTCTCAGTCAGAGGCTCAACACCTTGATCGGCTCGCTCAGTCTTCCAACTGCGGCACAATCCCTTTTTGTCGGCTCAGTCAGTCTTATGATTTCAAATGGGACTCATGTGTCATGGAAACGGGAAAGGAATTTAGTTGCTCCACTGGGACACAGGGTTCTACCACACACTGGTTTAGTATGTGGTTTAAGTCCCAGTCCTGATCAGCAGATTCATGACTCTAACAAGCATACTTTCACAGACATGCATACAATCGTATAGGAAATTTCTTTCGTCTCTAAAGCCTCATGGACTCAAAGTTCAGATCGCGTTGGAGGGAAAGGATGGTCTGCGAGAAACAGAAGGACACACACCAAAAACCCAAAAGAGATTTCAAAAGGTCTCTTCCTGGGTTTTGCACCTGGGAGTTCAGTGGTGTTTCCCTGTTTCAGGCAGGTCCAGTCCCTTGAAGCGATCCGAGTCACGGCACCAAGATTGTTGTGGAAAAATTGATCTACTGCGTTGTGTTTTGGAGAGGTTCTTAGAGAGGAAAGTTTATTAGTGAATTCACGGTTGGCATCTGAGCACAGTCAGGAATGCCAACAAGAATGCAAGGGAGACACTTCCATTTATATTGAATAGTATCACATAGAGATCAGGTAACAACCAGTCAGTACAAGGAAACTGAGAGACAATTCAAAAGGAAACACTTAGGTCTGACATTTAAATAGGGTTGTATGAGAATTTCGAAAGTGCTGTTCAGCAAGCGAGAATTTGCTTTGTTCAGCTGTTCGCAATCGTTCATGATAGTTCTCCCTTTGTCTAGTTGTTCATCTCAAGGTTTGCGAGTATGTGGGAAAGGTGAACAGCTCGAGCCGTATGTGAACGCAAAGACCCCAGACATTTGCATGCCTACTCACAGTACTCTTTAGCATAGAGCAGAGGCTAGGCCAGTGCTTCTCAATTATTTTCTGTCATGCCCCCCCTAGGAAGAAGAAAACATTTCGCGCGACTGTAAATAGTATCATTTGTCTATAAAATTGTTATAAGTACACCTCTGCGTAACACTGTATCCTTATTAACGTATAAGAGAATAAAAAAAGAAAGAAATGTGGATCAATTTACAACAAAGAATAGCTTTATTAACTGTAGCAGAAAAGATTTAAAGGAGCACAGGATTTAAAGGAACACAATATTAAAAAAAACTTTTAACTGAGGTCAAACGAGCCCCCCTTTACGGAGCCTCGTGCCCCCCCCTGGGGGGCCCGCCCCACTATTTGAGAAGCACTGGGCTAGGCACATGAGAGATTTGCCCAACAGGGTTGTTCATGGAAGGTCTGACTTGTCAGGACATGTTCTAGAAAGGCCAAGGAAAGGTTGTGGAGAAAGCCTAACACAAGTCTGCACACACACACACACACACACACAGAGTCTCCGCCCAAGGGAGGGGGGCGAGGAAGGGGGGATGAAGTCACAGGAGAAGTAGCCAGACAGACCGTCATCCCCAACAAAGAAGAGTCTCGGTGGAGATCCACAAAACCAAGGAAAGACCATCAAGAACCATCAAACTATCAGGGCAGTCTCAAAGAGCTGTAAAGTACCAGTACATCACCTTCTTCCCGGGCAGGAATAAGCCTACCTGATACGAAGGGGCAGGCATAAGCCCCCACCTGACCTGGAGGGTGGGGAGAGCGGGAACTCAGGGGTAGAAAACCCCTCTCCCTTCCGGTAAAGGGTTGTTGGGAACCCAGGGTACTTCGGGGCCAGATTCATCCTCCAAGCGGCAGCCGGAGTAAGCCACTCCCATCCCCGGATCGGCCGACCCGGAGCCAGGCTGAAACTGACTAGCGTAACGTCTCTGATCTAAGGTAACTGACCAGTTTCAATGCGCTAGCCTAAGAGCCTGTTTCATTGATAAACGCAGGGGTCAACTAAGGTTGTGTTGACATTGTAGTATTCCTGGAAAGCTGTTAGTTCCGCTCCGTGTTTTGTGTAAACAAATAAAAGCCTTATTTGGTCATTTAAAGGACTTTGGTTTCCTCTTGTGTGCGAAAGCCTCCCAGGCGGTCTCCAGCGCTAGTTCGGGTTATAGCTCAAGTGCCGGTTAACCCGTTAAGCGCCGAACTCACGCAAAGGATCCTGTTAGTGATCCTTCACAAGGTCTGACTTGCCTTTTTAGCCCTTCCTGTTAAACTGAAGCCTAGACAAAATTTACTTCTACAGTAAACCATATCCATACAGGATCTGTGGAAGACCAACAACTGGGTCTTTGGCGTGAGTTCGGCACTTAACGGGTTAACCACGGCTGAGATATAGCCCGTTAAAGCAAGTTAAATTGACTAGAACTCTTACGCGGGGAGAAGAAAGCACTCCGAGCCTTTCGTTGCCCAAATAAGGCTTTATTTACCAGTAGTTAAATGGAGCGTAACTAATAGCTTTCTAGGAATACTATGCGTCAACAAGACCTGAGCGTGACCTCAGGCTTTATGAATGATAGGTTCCCAGGCTAGTGTATTGAGGGAGGAAGTTACCTTAGTCCCCAGCCTCTACGTTGGTTGATTTCCAGCCCGGCTCCAGGTCCGTCTGACCCGGGGAAGAGAACAGCTTGCTCCAGCCACAGCTGGACGGAGTTGATGTCAGCGCACCCGTGTTCCCAACAACCCCCAGGGGGTGGGGAGAGGGGCTTTCTACCCCGGTTTTCCCACTCTCCCGCCCCTGCCTGGTCAGGTGGGGCTTATGCCTGCCCCTTCGTGTCAGGTGGGCTTATTCCTGCCGGGGGGAGGGGAGGTGATGTGTCATGCGTAGTGGTGCCTGGGGTACTTTACAGCTCTTTGAGACTGCCCTGCCTTCTTGACGGTCCATACTTCTAACTTCTGCTTTGTGGATTCCGGCCGAGGTGCCCCATTGTTGGTATGCAAGATCCGTCTGGCTGCCCCTGTATCTCCGGTGCTTCTCCCCCCCCCCCACGGGGAGAGATTATGCAGACAGGGGTTGTCAGGGAAGTTGTATGTGTGTGTGAGTGAGTGTATGCGCGTGTTCAGCCTTGCTCCGCAGGATCTTTCCTAAGGCTACCTCTAGTTGACATTATGCTTCTTCTGTCTGGAGGTTTGGCTCCTGTTCAGTAAGAGCTCTCTGCCTGACAGGCTCAGACTTGTTTTGTTGTGGTCTGCTTGCAGGTAACTTCCTGCCCTGCCCACAGAGGGAATTCCCCGGTCTCACTTTCAGTTTCATTTTAACTTTCAGCTTATGCTTCTTTTTGAAGATTTTCAATTATCATTACTGCAGTGCAGCAACTATTACTCGATTTATTTTTAGATTTGATT
The DNA here is from genome assembly GCA_021292165.1 of Shinisaurus crocodilurus. NCBI lineage: Eukaryota > Metazoa > Chordata > Lepidosauria > Squamata > Shinisauridae > Shinisaurus > Shinisaurus crocodilurus. Next base: position 22,549 of record JAHFWL010000096.1, read on the forward strand.
TAAATCAATGATTTTTTCCATGATTTAATCATTGATTTTAATCATTCTGATTTAAATCATTGCAACCTTGACAAGAAATAGGTTTCCCATCCCTATCTTATGCATAATAACATCTTGATTGATGGGATGGGCTGTGTGTGTGTGTGTGTGTGTGTGTGTGTGAGAGAGAGAGAGAGAGAGAGAGAGAGAGAGTCTAAGAATGGATTAATAAACGTTTTAGTGCATAGTTCTCATTTTCACAATATCATTCCCAAGTGTCCATAAGACATTCCCCAAGTACTATTTTTTTTTAAAAAAATTATAAACAATTAGTAATTATAAACAAGTAAAATACAACAGAATTCTCCAAGTTCCAATTTTTGCACATTCCCACATGTAAAGAACAAAGAGCCAGGTCCATGGTTTGCTAAAGAGAAGTTGGCTGAAGGGAGAAATGTGTAGTTTACCCATTCACAAGGTCATCAGATCTCACATAATCCTCACCACTGATGACTGCAAACCCACCCACCCCGAACACAGAGTGAGAACTGGGCATATGAAGCTTTCCCATGGAATGCTACATTAAGGAAGGAAGAGGGTCCAAAATGTGCTGTACCAAATGTCCCATCACCTGCTGCTCTTTGTGTGGTCATTTGGGTAAGGGGGCCTCCGCTGAGGTCCATCCCCAGCTACACCACTGTTCCAAATCTCTATTCAACCATCATCCCAGTTGGGAGGCTCTGGTTCAATCATCAACTGTTTGCCCATCTATAAAATGTGAAGAGGGCTAGAGGAGTAACCTACCCCACAAGCAATTTTTTGTGGACATAAGAACATGAGAAGAGCCCTGCTGGATCAGACCAAGGGCCCATGTAGTCCAGCATTCTGTTCACACACTGGCCAACCAGCTGCCTACGGGATTGCACAAGCTGAACATGAGGGCAAGAGCACCTTCCTACCCATGTTCCCCAGCAACTGGAGTACTTAGCCGTACTGCCAATGATACTGGAGGAAGTATATAGCCAATCAGGACTAGTAGCCACCGATGGCCTTCTCCATGAATTTGTCCAATCCCCTTTTAAAGCCATCCAAATTGGTGGCCATCACCACATCCTGTGGAAGTGAAGTCCATAGTTTAACTCTGCGCTGTGTGAGGCCAAAATAGTTCTGTGAACTACATGGTACATTAAAAGTAGAATAAAACAATACTAGTAATACCTGTGCGGAAGACCAACAACCGGGCCTTTGGCGCGAGTTCAGCACTTAACGGGTTAACCGGCACGGAGATATTGCCCTTTACAGGGCTATCAAGCGATTTAAACCCAACCGCGACGTAAATATAACACGTAACCGTATTTAACCCAAAGAATATACTTTATTTACTACAAGGTTAATGGAGCGGAACTACCGGTAATAGACTTCCAGGAATGTTGCACAATAAACAAAACCTGGTCGTGACCTAAATCACTAGAAAGCTTCAATACAGAGGCGTAGCGTATTGCAGTAAGAGAGAGTCACTTCACACCAGAGACTCTGGACTTATGGACTTTGTGTAGTGGTCTGCATAGCTGACTCCGAGCCTGCCGCGCTCGGGGAAGAGAACTGCTTGGCGCTAGGGTTGGAAGAGATCATCTTGTCCCGTGTTCCCAACAACTCAGTACCTCTGGCAGGGGTTTTTTCTACCCTGCCCGCCTCCTCCCCGCCTCTTGGCGAGCAGGTGGGCTTATTCCTGCCCAGGAAAAGGTGGCGCCTTGGGTTTACCAGTGTCTTTTGGGATACAGTCATGCCTTGGATTGAGAGCATAATTTGTTCCGGAAACGTGCTTGTAATCCAAAACACTCTTATATCAAAACGAAATCCCCCCAAAAAAATTTATACAGAGATTTTTAATTTAAGCCGTACTACAGTACTTGTATTGCAAGACGTCACTTGTATATCAAGTCTAAAAAAATTAAATAAATATTTAAAAAATTGCTTGTCTTGCAAAACGCTCTCAAACCAAGTTACTTGCAATCCAAGGTATTACTGTACTTGGCAGCTCTTTGAGACTGCCTCTCACCTTGGGATTGTTCATGCCTCTTCATGTGGATTGATGTAGATGTGCCCTATTGAGGGTATGCAGATGTTGTCATGTACTACCTGTCTGACCAGAACTGTGTCTCCTGTCCCCCGGGTGGGGGATTATGCAGAAAGGGTTGCCAATGTACAAGGGGGAAACTATGTCAGGGTTCATGTCACTGTGTCTGTGCTCAGGCGTTCTCCACAACAACCTGCTAAGCCAGTAATACTTAGATGATGATGCCAAGTACTGAGGATAACAGCGAACAACAGCAACGAATAGCCAGTGGCGGGGAGACCCCATGCCTCGACTGAAAATGGCACCTGGAATTACACAGAGGTCAGTTGGATACCAGAAATAATTGAAGTCCACTTTGTTTGGGGGAAAGGGCCATGCACAGGGCAACAGAGAAATCACAGGCAGCATAGAAAGGTTCCTCCTTGTCTCCTCGGTGTGGTAAGAGCTCAAGTAGCCCTGGGGTTCGAGTCTAGCCGATTAGGTCAATCCATCAGCCAAACGCAGGTTAAGAAGTTTAAGAACAAAGCTTTACTCAGTCAGATAATGCCGCCGCACATCCCAGCTCCAAGCAAAAATGGAGTGATCCCCGAACATGCGAAAGCGTTCCACTTCTGTGGAATTCAGGCTTTGTAAGTGACGCATGTGCAGATGCTGCCAAGATCTTAGAACAATAGAGCTAACGCACGATGTCCCGGAGTAGTGGACGCATTTCTGCCTACCCATCATCTGAACTATTCTGCTTGTCCGGCAGTTTGTTGCGCAGGGCGAAAACAGCGTCTGTGCAGCTTATCAGTGTCCCAAGACACCGTGAGCTCGATCTACAGCAACAACACACTGATTTAACTAACAAGTTGCTGGGGCAGACTGAAGGTGAAGTCCTTGGTGACCTTTTCCACATCAGCAAACTTGCAGTGGTGGTGACCTGCTCCAGGCTAGCCTCCTTATCAGGACTGCAAATCCTTGCTCACGTTTATCAAGAGGAATATCTTGAGCACAAACAAGAGACTTGGCAGAACACTTCCCATTCTAGTCATCATCCTTTTCTAAACTAGCCTAGTCTGAGGGTGGGGGAACTGCGGCATCCTGGCCATGACAATAGCGGGATGACGCACCTGGAAATGTATAAATACTGAGATGGCCCAGAAAGGAGCTTCACTCAGCAGGAGCCGGAAGAGCAGACCAGTCTCTGGATTCAGCTGTGAGCCGTTCAAGTCTGCCACAATGAGGGGGACAGCCCTGGCCATTTGCTTCCTGAGCTTTCTCTGCTTGTCTGAGAGTACCTGGCTAGACTGTCTTCTTTGTCCCCTGCACTCAAACCCCAAAGAGTGCTTCCAAAATTGTTTACACAAAGTAAAGAGATCGGTTTCTTCTGAATCGGTTTCTTCTGAAGTGAGTATACCTTGCCTGTGTGTGTGTGTGTGTGTGTGTGTAAAAACATAAAAATGGTCATAGCTTATCACGGGACCAGCTACGCCCTGACCCCCATGTGGAAGGGAGACCAGGCCAAATAGAGTGACCCACTTGTGTTTGACCCACAGGAACCACTCCCGCTTGAAAAAAAGAGAGCCATTACTTACGAATCGATTTCCTCTGAAGTGAGTATACCTTGCCTTTGTCCGTCAGTGCGTGTGTGTAAAAACATAAAAATGGCCATAGCTTATCACGGGACCAGCTATGCCCTGACCCCCATGTGGAAGGGAGACCAGGCCAAATAGAGTGACCCACTTCTGTTTGACCCACAGGAACCACTCCCGCTTGAAAAAAAGAGAGCCATTACTTACGAATCGATTTCCTCTGAAGTGAGTATACCTTGCCTTTGTCCGTCAGTGCGTGTGTGTAAAAGCATAAAAATGGCCATAGCTTATCACGGGACCAGCTACGCCCTGACCCCCATGTGGAAGGGAGACCAGGCCAAATAGAGTGACCCACTTCTGTTTGACCCACAGGAACGACTCCCGCTTGAAAAAAAGAGAGTCATTTCTTCTGAATCGATTTCTTCTAAAGTGAGTATACCTTGCCTTTGTCCGTCTCTCTGTGTGTAAAAACATAAAAATGGTCATAGCTTATCACGGGACCAGCTACGCCCTGACCCCCATGTGGGAGGGAGACCAGGCCAAATAGAGCGACCCACTCCTGTTCGCCCTTCCCCTCCAATGACCTTTCCACTGCTACCAGGTGGCATTCTTTTTTCCCCTTGGTTGCCTCCACCAAACAGCCTAGAGGCCTTCTGAATGTCTTGCAACCACTCTTAGCTAGTGTGGATTTAGTCTTCTAAGCACGGGGTAGAAAAGAGGCCGCACAATTAAAGCAACACAAATCTAGAATATTATTGAAAAAGTATAATAGTAGTGAAAAGGTAAGCGCATCCAGCTATTTCCTAAATAGCAGGGCCAGTGCAAGACATCCCGGGTGGGAAAGCGGGGCGCGAGCCACGTGTGGGAGAGGAAAGCGCAAGCCACTGCAACACGGGGGGGGGGGGACGACAGGAGCCTGAACTGCCATGCCAGGAGGGAGTGACACCAGCCACCGCCGCTGCGGCCACATGGGAAAGGGAGAAGAGGAGCGCGCGCCTCTTCCCATTCCCACCTGCTGGTAGCCTCGCCGCCCCGCCTGTCTCTCATGACCTCGCTGTGAGGGGTCCCTCGTGAGAGTGGGACATTTGTGAGGAGCTGGCCCTGGCGAGTGGCGAGTGGCGACTGCCTCTGAGTGGGCAGCACTCCAGGGAGCCACCAGGCGCACTCTCTGGCACGGCAGCACAGGCGACCTCCAGAGCCACCTCCCCACCAACGCCTCGCCCCGAGGAGGGACCCCGCGGAGCCACAGGGCGGGGCAGGCCCGAGGTGGAGACGTATAGGGCATGCACAGCAGAGGGACCCGTGGCCCCCTCGGCAGCAAGGCGCGTGGCATCCGCCGCCTTTCTGGATCCGCCGTATCTTTCTAGATACACCCCACCTCATGGGAGGATCAGCCCTGCTCACTAGGCTGGGTCCCTATTTTCCATATCTGGTTCTCTCCAGATGTTATTGGACTAGAATTGCCAATAGGCACGGACTGCATGGCCAAGGGTCAGAAATGATGGGAGTTGTAGTCCACCATAATCTGGAAGGTACGAGGCTGGAGAAGGCTGGTTTAGTCACAGGGGTGTGCTGGAATTAGTTGTATGTAGGGCAGAGGTGGCAGCTTTCCTGTGGCTGTTCCGTTCCTGTTCTGCAGGCACTAGAAACTCTTGTCTAGCTTCCTGAGCGGAGTTGTCTTCCGACGGTCCTCATCGATTAGCAGAACGCTTCCCATGAGCCTTTGGATTAATCCAGTTTCCCGGTGCTTGAATGACCTTTTCCTTCTTGCTGCAATGGAGTCCCATTCAATGAATTATGTTTCTCTTCCAGGAGGTGCCTTGGATTCCCAAAGATGGAGAAAAGAAAATGCTGTAGCTGTCACCTCTGTGTCCTATCTGCTGGTCCCATGTCGTGGGTAGGCCTTAAAAATATTTTTTTTTCAAACTTACTTTTTATTATGAGATTTCAAGAAAAGAAAAGAAAAGAAAAGAAAGGTGCTTGTATAGATTTGGATGTATCAATTCCAATGGATACATATGAAATGTGTGTTTCAGTGGCGGCCAGCTAAAGAGGGCTTTCTGGGCACCGCACTGCCACTGGCAATGCACTGGCCGCCAGCCCCCAACTGTACCTTTAAAAAAGAAAAGGAAAGATTCTTCGCCACGCTGCCACTGGCTTCTCTAATTGCGGAGGTTGGCTGCTGCGCTACCAGGCTGGAACCCGGAACTCTTGGTCTAGCGTAGCAGCTTCATTTTTAAAACTGAGCATGTGCAAACTCCCGTTCCAGAGCCGTTCCGTGGAGTGGAAAGGCTTTTGGAGTCTGCCAGGCCGTGTGAGGAACCCTCGTCAACAGGGCAAATTCCACAAAACATGGGCTCAATGAGAGAAGACCCTTTACCTCTGCGAGGGGTCGTGATGGGCACTGGGGGAGCGCACAGGGGCACAATGCTGGTTGGCTGGTTCCTTGGCTAGATGAGCCAAGCCAGCCAATCAACTGTTTAAGTGGGCTTTACTGGCCGACCAGTCAGTGGCCAAGCAGAGCCACTTGGGGGCAACTGGGGGTGCTGCTGGGAGGTTTGAATGACTCAGAGGCACATAGACAGAGGAGAGAGACAATTTTCATGATTACAGTGCAATCATCTTCTTGCTTCATCGATGTTTCTTGCCGCTGTTTGTCTGCTCATCTTCTTGTATCATTTGGGGGAGAAGGGAGGATCATTTCCCTCTGTGTGTGTGTGAGAACGGGGTGTGTGTGTTTTGCAAAGGGTTCCTGCTGGCTACCCAAGGGATATTATCATCACTACCACACCACATGCAAAGGGATGCCCATACTTTCTCTTGAGCAATCCAGTCCTTACTTATGAGATATGCACGATCTGGAATTTTGTACTGTGCTGCTTCTCAGCAGGCCTGCTCTGCTGGATGCTTTTATGGTGGATTTACAAACGTGTGGAGTTTTGGACGCTTTCAGAACTTGTGTTCCTGTGTTCCAAAGGCTGCTTTTCTGTGCAGCTCTGAGAATATCACGTCTTATTTTAATTACAACCATTATCATTGTTATTATGGCTATGTGGATTCTCCCCTCCCGCTCATCATCTTAAAGTCACTTGATTCTGTGTGGAATGGGAGTTCTGCTCTTGTGATGGACCCATCTCCTGGTACCCTGCTATCAGGCGAGAAAGAGGTCGTGAAGAAGGAAAAGGCATTCTCTGTGGCAGCACAGCCGAACTTGTCCCCCTAGGACTGCTTGCCCGGCCTCTAGTTTGATGAGTGCCAAGACCTTTCTACAGGCTAAGCTTTTAAATGCTCACTAAAGTTGCTTTGCTGTTTTATCTAAAAAAATTTTTTTAGCACTACTGCTGCTTTTACTGTTGCCACTTTCTTAGTGGGGTTTGTTAGTAAATGAATGGTTTTAACTGAACTGTTTTTACTTATTTGTTTTTACTTTTGTTGTTACATGCCTTGAAAATGTGATATGGAAAGGCAGGATCGAAACACCTTAAGCAAGCAACTAAATAAATAAATACAGGCAGGTGATAGGATCAAATGACTCTGCACATGTTTTTCAAATTTCAGGTATTTCTTATGCCTGCAGAGGAGAAGTCAGTGTTTCCTCGTAATCCTCAATGAAATCTGAGCTACAGTTTCAAGGGATAAAAATGCCATCTTTAAAGACCATGGAACTGTCAGTTGATCTCTGCTGATTCCAAATAAAGTCTTGTTCTGTTCTGCAGTCACTGTGTGTGTTTGTGTTTTACCTTAAGCAGGACGCTAATCATCTGCCACCCTTCTCACCAGTCTTGGTTTGATCACATACTAGCTTTTTTACCCGGCATTGCCCGGGTCATCATTTTCTTATAGGCACTATTTGTTTGAAATTCCTTAAGGTGGCTGACTGCTTTTTTGAAAGGCTGCATAGGAAAGGTGAAACGTAAAATTCACAGTGGGACTACACAATGAAATCCCTGCTTTCCCCCTGGACTATACAATGAAATCCTGCCAGTATTTGTCCTTGGATGAGGAAGGGTATCTGTGCCAAGTTTGGGGCAGATCCATCCAACCATGTAGGAGCCTATGCGATGCAAACAAACAAACAAACACACAAACACACAAACTTTCACATTTATATAGTAGACTAGCTTTTTTACCTGGCCCGGGATGTCATTTTCTTATAGGTACTATTTGTTTGAAATTACTTAAGGTAGCTGACCGCTTTTTTTAATGGCTCCATAGGAAAGGTGAAATGAAAAATTAGCAACACCTTTCAATCATTTATTGTTTTTAACATGTTTTCTTGGAAAGCTGTCACAACACTATTTTCTGTTTTTCTGAAATCCCAGCTCCCCCGGGACTACACAATGAAATCCCTGCTCCCCCGGGACTACACAATGAAATCCCTGTTCCCCCAGGGCTACACAATGAAATCCCAGCTCCCCCGGGACTACACAATGAAATCCCTGCTCCCCCCCCCTGGGACTGCACAATGAAATCCCTGCTCACCCCGCTAGGACTACACAATGCAATCCCATCTTCCCCAGGACTGCGCAAAAATGAAATCCCTGCTCCCCCGGGACTACACAATGAAATCCCTGCTCCCCCGGGACTACACAATGAAATCCCTGTTCCCCCAGGGCTACACAATGAAATCCCAGCTCCCCCGGGACTGCACAATGAAATCCCTGCTCACCCCCCTAGGACTACACAATGCAATCCCATCTTCCCCAGGACTGCGCAAAAATGAAATCCCTGCTCCCCCGGGACTACACAATGAAATCCCTGCTCCCCCCCCCTGGGACTACACAATGATATCCCTGCTCCCCCCCCCAGGGACTGCACAATGAAATCCCAGCTCCCCCGGGACTACACAATGAAATCCCTGCTCACCCCCCTAGGACTACACAATGAAATCCCATTATTCCCCAGGACTGCGCAAAAATGAAATCCCTGCTCCCCCGGGACTACACAATGAAATCCCTGCTCCCCCCTCCCGGACTACACAATGATATCCCTGCTTCCCCCCCCCCCCAGGGACTGCACAATGAAATCCCATCTTCCCCAGGACTGCGCAACAATGAAATCCCTGCTCCCCCGGGACTACACAATGAAATCCCTGCTCCCCCCCCCCCTGGGACTACACAATGAAATCCCTGCTCCCCCCCCCCTGGGACTACACAATGAAATCCCATCTTCCCCAGGACTGCGCAACAATGAAATCCCTGCTCCCCCAGGACTACCCAATGAAATCCCTGCTCCCCCCCCCCGGGACTGCACAATGAAATCCCAGCTTCCCTGGGACTACACAATGAAATCCCAGCTCCCCCGGGACTACCAGCTCCCCCAGAGCCAGGACTACACAATGAAATCCCAGCTCCCCCCAGGACTACACAATGAAATCCCTGCTCCCCCCCCCCCCCGGGACTACACAACAATGAAATCCCAGCTCCCCCGTGTAGGCCCCTGCAGAAATACATATGAACATTCTAATCGATGTAGGAGTGATTTGCATAACCACTACTAATAGGCTCCTGCGGCAATTCATACGAACATTCTAAATGAGGTAGGAGTGATTTGCATAACTGTTCCTGATAGGCCCCTGCAGCAGTTCACATGAACATTCTAAATGATGTAGGGGCGCCCCTATGTCAGTTTGCCCATAAGCTACATAAGAGTGGGTCAGAAATGCCCAGTGATGGTTTTTTTTGGTTCTAACCCCGCCAGTATTCTTCCTTGGGTGGTGAAGAGTACGTGTGCCAAGTTTGGGGGGGATCTGTCCAACTGGGTAGGATCCTTTGAGGAACACACAAACAAACAAATAAACAAACAAACGTACAAACGTACAAACAAACTTTCACATTTATATAGTTAGATTCCAACTTCTGGGCAAGAATCAAGCTGAATTTGCATGGCACTTTTGTGAGTTCTTGATTGCCGGCAGGGACTCACTAGACCTGTCTCCCTGTCCTTCCTTAATTATTATTTTAAAATTCCTGTGGCCGCCTCTGCTTTACTGGTCCCATACGTAAAGTCATGGCATGAGTTCAGTTACACCACCTGATCTTTCAAGTGTTCATATAGCACAAGTCGTACAGCTTTTCTATATGAGGCTGCTGCTCTGTTGTTAAACCGCTGTATCTACTTCATTGCAGAACTGAGACCCGAGTGCTGCACGACGAGGAGCGTATCCTCTCCTGCTTTTCCGCTACACAACCTCTAGGTGGCACTGTCATATAGCAGAAGAGGGCAAATACGCACGTGGGGGGGGGGGGGGAAGCAGTTTCCCTGCTCTAAAACTCGCAGAAAGTTCTCTTAGGCACAGAAGCGTAACTGGAGAGTCACAATGTCATCTAAGCATAAGCCACCGTGAGCAGGGAATGACAAGCGCACGATAGATGCCTCGCGCAGAAAAGCCCCCGCTTCTCAGAATGTAGCGCCGCCCAGCAGCCTGCCCCAACCAGGTGCCTCTCAGGTGTGTTGTACTACCATGGTCACCATCCTCAGGCAACGTGGCCAATGGCTGTGCTGGCTGGGCACGGCGAGAGCTGTGGTCCAAGAGGCCTGGGCGGCCCCAGGTTGGGGAAGGCTGCCCTAGAGCATCAGGAAGCATTCCAGCCTGCCCCCCCTTTACACCAGGACAGGAATACAATCTGCAGGTACACGGTGCCGTTTAGAGGACCCCCGTGCCACTCCCGGGCTGCCTGCAACTCTTGCTAGGGACAAAGACTCAGTGGAAGCCGGTGGCCAATCCGGTTGGTGCGGCGGGGGGCAGATCAGCAGAGGAGCCGAGGGGTCAACGGAGGCGGAAGAGTCCTTGAATGCCCAGCAGCCAGCAACCCACACCGCAGAAAGGAGGAACTGGGGCACGCGAGCTTTAAGCTGATATATGCAAAGGAGGGAGTGGGGCAGTCACACAGCCCATTTTCTCCCCCCTAGTACATCACACCCAACACGCTGCACAGCCCATCTATCCACCCACGTGAGCCCTCGTCCATATATTCTGGCTCACGCAAATGGACAAAGCGCATCCTGTCTATTCACCCACACAAGCACGCAGGCATCCCATTCATTCCCATTGTCTGTGCAATGCCGTAGGCGGCTGGTTGGTCAGTGTGTGAACAGAATGCTCGACTAGATGGACCCTTGGTCTGTCCCAGCATGGTTCTTCTTACGCTCTTAAACTTATGCCTACTTTGGCCCAAGGTGTTCACTGCTTCTTCTCTTTTTATAGTCCAGGTTCTTATATTTTATTTAATTTAGTTATTACATTTCTGTACCGCCCAATAGCTAAAGCTCTCTTTATACAGTCATGCCTTGGATTCAGAGCATAATTCGTTCCGGAAACGTGCTTGTAATCCAAAACACTCTTATATCAAAACGAAATTCCCCCAAAAAAATTTGTACAGAGATTTTTAATTTAAGCCGTACTACAGTACTTGTATTGCAAGACGTCGCCTGTGTATCAAGTCAAAAAATATTTACCGGTAATGAATATTTTTAAATTGGCTTGTCTTGCAAAACACTCTCAAACCAAGTTACTTGCAATCCAAGGTATTACTGTATCTTCTATTGCATGTAGTTAAAAAGTGTGTTTTATTTGAAATGGTTTCTGCTTCATTAAATAATAGAGAAGTTAGGGTAGTCTGTTTCATTTACTGCTGTTTTTAGCATTTTGTGGGAAATTTTGATGTACTTTACTGTTTTAATGTGATTTTTAAAATGTTTGTATAGCGGTCTTGGGGGCTTTTGATCCAAAAGACAAATAATAAATAAAATGTATTTTATTTGCTCCCGCCATTATGTTAACTGGATGGACAGTTACATATGCAATATAGACCTCTGAATAACTTTATTGAAAAGCCAAGAGAACACATTACAGATTTTTTTGTTGCTGTACAAGTTTTATTTTGCACAAGCGTGTCAGCCATTGGCTTCCAGCATACATATTCGACATGCAAAGATGCATCCCATTGCATTGTGGTAATTGTTGCCTATAAGTTCATAATCTAAAAGTGTTTTTGCATCATCCTTCTTCCTTGCATCGTCTCATTCTTGATCACACAGAGAGTCTACCATGCAGCCCTCTGAAAAAGCAAGAAAACATGTCAAAGAAACAAACATAGGCATGCTCAATTTATCCCGCGTGGGAACGTTTTCTTTTGAAGTAACTATATCTTTGGTCAAAGTGTAGTAGAACTGTTGAAGATAAAGTTAGGTACTGGGCCAGCCCAATGCTAGAGGCATCCTAGGCAACTGCCTGTAGGGGCAAAAGTGGCAGGAGCACCTGCCTCGATTACGTATATTAATGTCTTGAGAAGGAGAGAGGTTGTGCCTGTACTTTTGGAGGAAGCACACACACAGGCGGTTTAGCAGGCTGTCAGCTGGGTGAGATCCTCAGCATTCCAGGGGATATGATCAAGAGCCTTCCAATCTCCGTGGACCGCCCAAGGCATAGTCACAGTTGTAAAGGGGAGGAAATTAAGAAGTGACACACCTTAAAACTGAAAATGAGAAAACGGTATGCCTGTCAAATCTTGGTCATTTAACTTCTTGTTATGTTCCTCAGCACAAGATAAGACACGTGGTGAAGGGAGGTGGAAATTTTGCAGGGGAATTCTGATTTGCCTACGGTTGGTCCTGGTTAGTTGCTAAGTAATAGCAGGGATGGGGACTCGGACTCGAGGACTCGACTCGTGAGTCGGACTGAGTCCCCCCTTCTACTCGAGACTCGACTCGGGACTCGAGACCAAGGACTTGTCAACATCCCTGCTTGATGCCAGCTGCAGGGGCTGTCTGGACCTAGTTGCAGTAACAATCCAAGTTTATTTTTTTAAATCATTTTCCTAATGCAACCTTTTAGACATTTTGGGTTGGCTGCCTCTGCCTGCCTGTTTGGGGTTCCCTGCCTCCTCTGCCTGCCTGGTCTCTTCTTAACCAGTTCCACAGTTTGAATTGTCCAAAACAGAGGCCTCTGCCTGCCTGCTTTGGGGTTCCCTGCCTCCTCTGCCTGCCTGGTTATTTTGGGTTTGTCTGCTTGGTCTGTTCTTGTCAAAATCAGTGGCAGAGTTTTGAGATAAAAAGGCACACTTGTGCCTAGAATTTATTTAAGCCACACATCTGAAGTAGCCTTATTTTGTTGGGGGAAAACCCCATTGATTTTAATAGGGACTCGTGGAGTCAGCTTTGGGAGTGACTCGTGACTCGTGAGTCACCATTTTGGACCAAGGACTTGGACTCGGACTCGAGACTCGGGTCCAAAGACTCGTGACTCAACTCGTGACTCGAGACTAAGGACTCTTCAACATCCCTGAGTAATAGGCCCAAGGCCAAGCCACATTCTGTACAAAAATATCACTTCATTGCAGGAAAACTGCATGTATACCATACCATGTAATAAATAATATACTCATGTATTTCACTGCAGCATTGTGCAGAGAAATGTACACATGGAACGGGGTTGGGTTCATGCCTGCTGAGCCCCGTCCATCATCCACATATGAATTGGAACTGCTACACAAGGAGGGAAGTGATATCCACGCAGGAAATCGTCCTTTTGCGAAGCAATCCTGAGCTTTGTAGCTCAGTGAAGATTTGAAACTCAGCTTTCCACACACTCAACACTAAAGTTCCTATGGACAGTATCCAATGCTGCCCACACATTCATGCAACCCACCGCTAGTGCAACAGGAAGCCGGTGGATCCTGCCACAATTGAAAATGAGCAAAACACTCATTTCCAGGAAGGGCCAGGCCATCAGAGCTTGCAGAAGGGAGCTCTGTTGACCTGTCTCATTCTGGAAATGGGTAATGTTGGAAGTGCTAGTTCCTGTGGGTCTCTTAAGCACAACGGAAGCAGTGGGAGCACTGCGGCAGTATTGGATACTCCCCTTAGTCATTAACAACAAGCTTACAAGAGAGCCAGTGTGGCGTAGTGGTTAGAGTGTTGGACTGGGACCCGGGAGATCCGGGTTCTAGTCCGCACTTGGCTATGAAGCTCACTGGGTGACTTTGGGCCAGCCACTGACTCTCAGCCTACCCTACCTCACAGGGTTGTTGTGAGGATAAGATGGAGAGGAGGAGGAGGAGGATTATGTGTACGCCGCCTTGGGTTTCTTGCAGGAAAAAAGGCAGGATATAAATATAATTAAATATAAAATAAATTAACAGCAATAAATAAATAGAAATATTTATTTATTTTCTATAAATACTAGCCCTCTCCAATAGGCAGAACCAAATCACGCTCATCCTAAAAAGTATAAGGAAAATATCTGTATTATGGAGAAAACAAATACAAAATGTCATACACAATCCAGCTACGGATTCTTTATCAACGAATGTCCTGGGCAGCTGATGAAAGGTGTGCTTTTCTTTTTAGGGAGAGGGTTTGAGTTATGGCATGTCATAATGGATGTACTCACCATTGTTGCAACAGATGCCAGATGCTGCACAGGTTCCTCCATTGTTGCCACACGGTTTCCTTCCAGACTCACAGGGGGTCGGGAGGAAGTTTTCTTCTTGACATCTGAGCGTTTCTGCTGTGCCAAAGTAGCAGCCCAGCTCTTCCCCGCAACAGATATTGGGCCCAAAGCAATGGCCTCTGTTTCTAGGCCCACAGGAGATGCACTGGAGGGGGATCACAAAAGAGGGAAACGAACCTTTATCCAGAACCGGTTTACACAATCAGATGTTTGGTAATATTTACAGCTAAAATTTATTTTGACTGATATGATCAGGTATTCCATGTTTTATGAATTTATACCCTGCCTTTTCTACAAAAGTGCACATGGCAGCTTACATAAAACCAACACAGTACAAAATCAGATTAATACCTAAAACCAAAGCAAAATGTAGCCTAAAAACTAACAAAACCGGCAGCTTAAAACATGCAGCAGTTTTAAAAACAGCAGACCATACAGTAAGATTTGAAGCCACAAGATTGCATGTTCTTTCCCTCTTGCTCAAATTTCTCCAGCCAGACTTAACCAGAGTTCAGTTATCCTATATATACTTAGCTGTGTATCGTAAGTTAGCTCCATTGATACAAGCCGGACCTACTTTAGAATAGACATGCATCTGATTGGGCTGTGAAGATGTTTTCAGGTTTCATAGGACGGCAATAAAATACCGGCTCTTCATTTGTCTCTTAGCTTCAGATCTTTGGGTCCTGACCTACCTCAAGGGCATGTCTGAAAGCAAATCTCTCCCACTCCTGGTTTGAGTAAACTTCTTAATTGTTAAGGTGCTATTGATCTCTGTTCTATTTTAGCCACAATAGATGCCAATAGCTACTGCTCTGTAACCTGAAAAGTATTACAAAACAAGACCAGCAACCATTTAAACCGGGGTGGCCTTCCAGATATTGTTGGACTACAGTTCCCATCATCCCTGGCCGTGCTGGCTTGGGCTGCCGAGAGTTGGGAGTCTAGAAACATCTGGAGGGCCATAGGTTCCCCACCCCTGATTTAAACCAAGAGCAAACATGTTTAAACCTTGCAAGATTTGACCTCTGCACTAGCTAGGACTATGTTTCTCCGTTATCAACAACTAGACTAATATCCCTGCCTCTGTGACTCCCAAAGACTTCTTCTTCTCATCTCTTAAATTCCCCCATGGCCTACCTTTCTGACTTCCATATCCAGGATGGATCGCTTCCCTCCAATGGGACAGTTCTGGATGTAGCAAGCGGAAGAGAGAGCCAGGACCCAAAGCAAGCAGAAGGTGAGCGTATTGTAAGACATGGTTCTAGCTGCCACCAGTTGCTTCTTTTGTGGAGCAATAATGGAAACGCCCTTCAGGTTTTTGCCTTGATGGCCGCCGGTATATATAGTGGTGGACAGGCCTGCTTAGCCATGCTATCACCCTTGTTACTCATTTCTCTTAAAAAAAAAAAACACAAGGCATTGCTTTTCACGCCAAATGTCTCAACTAATAAGCCAAGGTCGCGTGCGTGAGGTCAGTGAAATATGGACAATCTTCTCTTTCTCATTTTTCTCCAAACTGGGTGGAAGATGTATCAAAGGCCAAGGATCCTCCTTAATTGAAGAAGTCTGTGCATGTCACCAGAGCCTGGGCAGGAGCATAGGAATACTTTTATTTGGGCTTTCAGGAGATCTGAAATGGAAGAGGGTATGTAGTGTGCCCCTGCGTGAGGCTCTGGCCTGGATCATAGCCCTCAGTTTGAAACCTCTAGAGTGTGCCTATTGTGATTTAGGAAGACATCAATTTGTTGAAAAGGCAAAACCCTGGGACTTTCTCCATCCTGCAAGATTTGCCTTTCTCCTTCAGGTACAATTCATGGGTTTCATCTATTTAAGCCCTGTACTGCCATGACAGTCTCTGCTCCCATTAGGCAATTTCATGTAGACAGGATCAAGATATGTGCACACGCTTAGGCGAATGATTCTGAAACATTAATTTCAGGCATTGTCTTCTCCAAAGACGAGCCACGTTGCTTTGGATCTCTAGGCCCATCCTGATGCATCAGGGTGAATGGGGCCTAAACACTGTGTTATTCATCCTGTTATTTAATTTAGTGCAATAAAATAAAATCCCTGACTATCTATCAGTTTATCTGCTAAGTCAGAATGTTTCTGTTATGCATAGAATTATCTATGCCTGTGTGCAAGGTGGACCAGTAGATGGTGCACAGGAATAAGTAACATGGATCTTAACATCTTCTTAAGGCTAGCTCTCGAAGTATCATCCATTTGGTGGAGATGAACAAACCCTTGCCTAGCTTCCCCGGTGGCTGACACCCCGCATTTCCCCCTCCTCGCTGCATAATCCTCACCTGGGGGCAAGCGACACAGTCTGAATTGACCGTGCATCCCCACATCTACATACTTCCAATGGGGGCAATCACACCTACCCTCAAGGTAGGGCTGGAATGCCAAAAGGTGAGAAGCAGTCTCAAAGAGCTGCCAAGTACCCCAGATCACTCGGGAGATGCCTGCCCCAGAGGCGCCGCCACCCCGCAGGACACAATTGGCCACCTGATCGTCAGGGGCGGGGTAGGGGGCCGAGGGAGGGTTGAAAACCAAGCACTCAGGAACCAGGTGGTTGTTGGGAACACGGTGCAGGCTTGCACGGATCAGGTCGCTGGCTCCGGTCAGGACCAAGCAACTTCCAACCCCGGGCAGGGCGCCTGAGACCGGCAAAAGGGAACCACTACGTTAGATCTTAGAGTCAGATTCTCTGATGTCAGGTAACTCTGCAGTTGAGCGAAGCCTACCTTGTAAGCAAATTGAATACTTTCCGTCCTGCTATCTTTATTGACTGCTATGTTTATATTGTGAAATTCCTGTAGTCTATTAGTTCAGCGCCATTAAACTCTTTGAAATTGACCAACTTGTGGTTTCCCTGTGTTCTGGGGGGATTCCGTGTCAATATCCCTCACGGCTGGAATTAAACGCTTTAGGAGCCGCATACAAGGCACGACTTTGGTGCTGGTTAACCCGTAAGGTGCCGAACCCGCGCAACGGACCAGGTTCGGTCCACCACACATTTCATTTAGCAATATGTCCTATTGTGTGTATGGGGTTCGCTAGACATGGATCCACATAAACAAAAAGGGTGTGTAAGCAAATCATCTTCCCCATTTGGATAAAAAAAAAAAAGGAGCTGGTTCAAACTGTGTCAGACTGGTTTTTCTAATCTTGCTCCATAGTTTCCACTCTGAGAATTAGGGGATCTCAAATCTAACTCTACAGGGCCATTCCTTTCTCAACAAACAAAGATCTATTAAATAGAATGGGTTCTGTTCCAGATATCCTGCCTGACCCTGTATCACTGCAAGGTCAAAGAAGGATATCTGCAACCCCTGCTGTGCCATCCCCTCCAGCGTGGCGTAGTGGTGAGAGTGTTGGACTGGGACTCGAGAGATCCGGGTTCTAGTCCCCACTCAGCCATGAAACTCCCTGGGTGACTTTGGGCCAGTCACTGACTCTCAGCCTAACTTACCTCACAGGTTGTTGTGAAGATAAAATGGAGAGGAGGAAGAGGAGGATTATGTAAGCCGCCTTGGGTTCCTTGCAGGAAAAAAGGCGGGGTATATAAATATAATAAATAAATAAATAAATAAATCCCTCCATCAGTCCCTTTGTCCACCATTTCCACACACACCTATTCAATGTGCCGTAGCCACGAGGACTCAAATTTGTCACCCAGCAGCAGTAGTGGAGGGGAGCGCATGAGGAAACAGTGAGAGGGAACAGAGTGAGAGGTGCAGTGGCGGCATACTCTGCTGCTGCCTTGCAGCATTTCAAGTGACGAGCAGGATCTCCAGAATAGGACCTGCCGGCAACCCTAAACAGAGAGGATGGGACTCAACCTCAGTGCCAGTTCCAGGTTTTGGAAGGGCCTTGGTCAAGACACCCCCAATGGGCCCTTCTCCGTCAGTGAGTCTACCTGCTCAACAGAATTGTTGTTGTGTCGTCCAGTGCCACTCTTCTTCATTATTGCTTCCACCTGCTTGCTTAGTTGGCAGGCAAAGGGGCAATGAGCAAGCTGGTAGTGGCATCTTCTGCTCCTCCTCTGCACCGCCACCATTGTCTGGGACAGAGCGAGAGGCAGGTGAACAAGCAGGTTGCAGGGGCTCTTGTCAGTGGGCCCCCTGCTAGGGTGTGGGCCCTCGGCAGGTGCCCAACTATGCCGACCCTTGACGCCAGCCCTGCTCAACCTCAATGGAGAGCCTCATACATGTGGGCTCATATTCTGTTACTGAGCTGCAGCCCCTTTGTATATGGCTAGTCCAACAACTAGCCTTGGGGACCCCATGTCGAAGAACATGGGTTTGGATTGTCCAGGCCCTAGCCTGGCCCTGACAGCAAGAGGCCTTAGCATCCAGGACACAGGGCTGAAGCTCTTTCATGAAATGTACGGTATTTTTATGTCACTCCGTTCCTCCTGTTCTACCTCCCACAGAAGACTAGAGGTACATCTTTACCTCAGATCCCCATTAGCAAGAGTCTCCTCTTCTAAAATAATGATTTATTTATTTATTATTATTTATTATTTATATTTATTTACCGCCCATCTGGCCGGCAACCGGCCACCCTGGGCAATGTGCATAGAATAAAAACAATAAAATACATTTAAAACAATATAAAAAATTTAAATTTTAACCCACCCCATATTCCCGCCTGAACAACCAGGTTTTTAATGAGCGACGGAAGCTCAGCAGAGAGGGGGCATGGCGGAGGTTACTCGGGAGAGAGTTCCACAGTACGGGGGCCGCCACAGAAAAGGCCCTCTTCCTCGTCCCCACCAGTCTAGCTGCTCTGGCTGAAGGGACAAGGAGAAGGCCATCCGTGGCAGATCTTGTTGAGCGGCCCAATTGGTGTTGCTGGAGACGCTCCTTGGGATAGACTGGACCGGAGCCGTATAGGGTTTTAAAGGTCAAAACCAACACCTTGAATTTGGCTCGGCAAGCAACTGGTAGCCAGTGCAAATCCTTCAGCACTGGCGTGATGTGATCCCGCCGGCGGCTGCCTTTAACCAGGCGAGCCACTGCGTTCTGTACCAGCTGATATCTGGTAATCCTTCACAGCATCACGAGAATCCTCAGACAGGGTTCCAGATGTGGTATATCTACTATACCAGTGTTCTCCAACCTTGGGTCCCCAGTTGTTTTTGGCCTACAACTCCCAGCATGCCCCAGCCAGCGTAGCTGGCTGGGGCATCCTGGGAGTTGTAGGCCCAAAACATCTGGGGACCCAAGGTTGGAGAACACTGAACTATACTCTCAGAAGCCCTTTTATATATTTACTTATGTACCGCTTCGTTCATATAATAAAATCTCTGAGTGGTTTACAGCAAAATGCACATACCGTGCAATATATATATATATATATATATATGTATATATATTCATTAAAAACCTTACAACAAAGACAGCAGTAAAACAGCAGTGCCGTAGGCCATTACAGGCCAAGAAAGCTGATGTAAAGAAACATGTTTTCAAAAGGTGTTTGAAACTTGCCACGGTCTCTGCCTCTTGTACCATGTGTGGGAGAGTGTTCCAGACGGTGGGTGCCACTACTGGGAGGGCCCACCTTTGTGATATTATCTGGCGACCTCCCATTGGTTGTGGAAGGACAAGGAAGGCCTCCTCTGAAGATAGGGGTCAACTGGGTATATATATAGGGGATGGTGGTTTCTGACTCTCTATGTCAACAACATAATAGGATTTATAGTAGGATTGCCTAGCAGAAAGGAACTTTCCAAGGGTAGGTGGCCACTCCCCAGGTTAAGAACGTCCGACTTACGGACAACTTGTACTTACGGACGGACTTCCGGGTTCCCCGGCTCTACATCATTTACATAGAGTATAGCATAGTAGATTTACGCAATTTGCATAATGCTGTGTACTACGCTATACTGTTCCTATATATGTACAAATGCGACTTAAAGACATTCTTAAGAACAGAACTCGTTTGTAACCTGGGGACTGCCTGTATACCTGTGTTGGTAGCACACTGTTGCAGCTGTGCATATCTTTGTGGGTGTGATTTAGAGAGAGTTGGTTGGTGCTCCTACCAGGATTCAATGACAGTGATGAATATAAATGAGTCATATCGACTGTTAATGAAATTAGACTGGGTTAGAATCTGTGTGGTTGTACCTGTTCCTTCCGGGCTGACCTTTGTTAGACCCAGTCACCCTTTTCATAAACTCTACAGCGATAGACAAGCGATAGACCTGAAACTCTTAACCGTATTGAATATGTTAGCTTTGTAATATGTATATCCACCCCCACCTTTTGCTTGGCTAATTGACCACCAGGCTCTGAATCCTTGTCCAGAAAGTAACCTTTGTCACCTTTTTCCTTATGCTTTAATATTTTGCACTTAAACAGGGTATAGCAGTCAATTCTGAGGTCAAAGTGGATGTTCCTCCCTGCCCTGGATTGTAAAAAGTGTTGACTGGCTGGCATTAAATTATTAAGTACTTCATTTAAAAAAAAAGGAATCGGAAACCAACGCAGAGAATAAGAAATGACAGAGATCACTGTTACGTGCTCTGCACTAGAATTATGACATCACTGGATCGGGAGAGCAGGAAGGTGGCCAGTCCAACTTATTGCTCCACCAGTAGGCCCATCCATGTACCAGCCACCATCCCCACTAGCCCCTGATCAGATCTCGATTAGTCACACAGAGTTCAAGAGCATGTGATGTGCTTGCAGAGGAGATAGCACCACCAGCACAGATGGCTCAAGCAGATGAGCCGGGTCAATGATCTTATCCCCCAATTAAGGTTGATGATGCATGGACGTCTGAGTGCGCAAGTAAATTTTATTTCAAATGCCGATGGATCTTTGCCTGCCAAACACCTCAGGTGTAAGGAGGTGTTTATGAGTGACTGTACCGTTTCTAGTGGAAGGAGCTGCTATAGATCCGTGTAAAAGGGGGGGGCGCTTTCTTCCATTTCAGAGAAGCTCTTGGGGGTACATTCCGCGGGGGGGGGCTGAGTGCCAAAGAGCCAAAGGCAAAAGGGCTGTAGCCACCCAAAATATCAGCATATTTTAGCTTAAAACTCTTACTGCCAATAACTAAGCCTTAAGCATGTCAACCTTTTAGAAGGCGGGGGGGGGGGCGGACTGCAGAAAAGCTGGGAAACCACAAAATGATCTGTGCCTGGGGGGGAAGGGGGTGGGTCCAGGGGAAGAGGATGCAGCCAACAGAAGCATGGGTGCAGAACAACTGTCCATGAACCAGGGATGGGGACTCGGACTCGGGGACTCGACTCGTGAGTTGGACTGAGTCCCCCCCTCTGACTCGAGTCTGACTCGAGTCCCAATATTTTTAATGGGACTCGAGACTCGACTCGGGACTCGAGACCAAGGACTCTTCAACATCCCTGGGCTGTGCCAGAAGGAGTGGAGAGAAGTGCGATCGCCAGCGAAGATTTTATTTTTTAAAATCATTTTCCTAAAATGCAACATTTTGGGTTTGGCTGCCTCTGGCTGCCTGCCTTGGGGTCCCCTGCCTCCTCTGCCTGCCTGGTTATTTTGGGTTTGTCTGCCTGGTCTGTTCTTGCCCAAAATCAGTTGCAGAGTTTTGAAATAAAAAGGCACACTTGTGCCTAGAATTTATTTAAGCCACACATCTGAAGTAGCCTTATTTTGTTGGGGGGAAAACCCCCCATTGATTTAAATAGGGACTCGTGGAGTCAGCTTTGGGAGTGACTCGGGACTCGTGAGTCACCATTCTGGGCCAAGGACTCGGACTCAAGACTCGAGACTCCGGTCCAAAGACTCGTGACTCGACTCGTGACTCGAGACCAAGGACTCTTCAACATCCCTGCCATGAGCACATACAGTGGTGTCCTCTTCTTCTCCTCCTCCTCCTCCTCCTCCTCCTCCTCCTCCTCCTCCTCCTCTCGACCACCGTTGTCTGGGCGAGAGGCAAGTGAATAAGCAGGTCACCCTGGTGAAGAGGAAGAGCGCATCCAAGGGGGGGGGTCTCTGCCTACATCTCTCACTCCCTTCTTGGAAGAAGAGCAAATCGAAACGGCTTGAGTGATCAACAAATACCAAAATGCATATGGGGTTGGCTTGCCAGCATAGCTAGACTGGAAAAGGTTAGGTTAAAGCTAGAAGCTCCGCCTCCTGCCTCCATCTCTCCTCCAAGCCCTGCCTTCGCTTTGGGAATATATAAAAGGAGCACCTTCCAACCTGGGTGGCAGAATCTGCTACACCTGCATCTCTGGACACAGGCTTGCTCCAGCCAGGCGAGCTCTGGCCATCGTTTAGCAGATGGGTAAGCGCACTCTTTTAATTCCTGGCGTATCATTTCATCCTTCAGCAGAGCTATTCGGCTGAATACCTTGTGGCTTTCTCAGTGGGACAGCAGGGGTGGTAGGGCTTGTTTGCACTCTCAGAGGTTGTTGATTATGGGGTATTTTTTTTAGAATCAATAAAACAAGACATCAGATCCCCAATCGCTTTAGCAGTACATCCTCACTCAGTGTCCCAAAGAAACAACCCCAAAGTCAATGTGTGCTTATGCTGGATGAAGGACGCTTACCACCTTTGCACGCCTGGAATCATGACCGTACGCACTCATCTTGAGTGAATGCAGATGTCTAATGCCCTAAATTGTCCAGGAACTCTTTGCTTTGCTTTCAAACTGCTCCAGTCTTTGATTAACACTTGGGTTATGTAGAGCAGCTTTCCCTGACCTGGCTCAGAATGATGGGATTCTGGAAGGCATCAGGTTGCGGAAGGTTGATGTAAAGAGTACAGAATGTAAGAACTGCCATGCTGGGTCAGGCCAATGGTCTGTCTGTCTAGATCAGAATCCTGCCTTCCAAAATGTATTTATTTATTATATTTATATCCCGCCTTTTTTCCTGCAAGGAACCCAAAACGGCTTACATAATCCTCCTCCTCCTCCTCCTCCTCCTCTCCATTTTATCCTCACAACAACCCTGTGAGGTAGGTTAGGCTGAGAGTCAGCGACTGGCCCAAAGTCACCCAGTGAGTTTCATGGCTTAGCGGGGACTAGAACCCGGATCTCCCGAGTCCCAGTCCAGCACTCTCACCACTACGCCACACTGGCTCTCAAAAGCAGCTTGTTGTAAGGTTGAAGACCAACAATAGTTTTTGAGAAGTTAAAATTAGTTAAATTTCCCATCATCATCATCATCATGATGATCATGATGATGATGATGATGATGATCATCATCATCATCATCATCATCGTACACATATTTTATAACTGATTGTCTCTGTAGATTTTTAGAAGCCACCTTAAATGCCACATTTGGTAGAAAGGTGAGATAGTCATTAATACATAGACATAACACACACACACACACACACACACCCTATCACCTGTCTCCAGCCTTCTAAATAGAAAGAAGATGATGAGGAAAGTGAAAAGCAGTGTAGAGTTAATGAGCAGCACAAAGCACAGGAATAATTCCTGTGCAAATCAACCGGTATCCATGCCATGCATAATACAGGGCAATGAGCTGCAAATGAGAAGAAACTCTGCATCAGGACAAATCCCCTATGGATGATGATGATGATGATGATGATGATGATGATGATGATGATGATGATGATGATTAATTTATCACCCATCTGGCCGGCAACCGGCCACCCTGGGCGATGTACCAAGGATAAAAACAAGATAAAATACATTTAAAACAATATAATTTTTTTTAACATCTTAACCCACCCCATATTCCCGCCTGAACAGCCAGGTTTTTAATGAGCGACGGAAGCTCATTAGTCTAGGCGAGAGGGGACCAAGGCATGAACCACTGAAGGGAGCAGATGATTAGGAAGGTAGGGGTGCAGCTGCCGTATCAGATGGAGTTGATACAGCGCCGCCCAGCTCACAGCTGCCACCTGAGCCTCCATGGACAGCTGGGAGTCTAGAATGACCCCCAAGCTGCGGACCTGGTCCTTCAGGGGTAGATGTACCCCATCCAGCACCAGGTCAACATCCCCTAACCTCTCCTTGTCCCCCACCAGAAGTATCTCGGTCTTGTCGGGGTTCAGCTTCAGCATGTTCCTTCCCATCCAGCCACCCACTGACTCCAGGCACTTGGACAGGGTCTCAACGGTCAACCTCGGTGAGGACTTGAAATTACAAGATCATCCTGCTGCTTTTTTTGCTCACCTAGGACTCACTTGTTTTGCTCACGTAGGGCTTAGCAAGGATGGCAGAGAATCCCCAACAAAAGTGATTCATTATTACGTTGAATGAAATGGGACTTAAAAAAAACAAATGAAGCAGCATTGGTCCATAAGAAAAATCCCCAAATCCACAGTTGGGCAATACCGTTATTAGCACCACCAACCAAAATGCCACAAAACAGCGAGCAAGCTTTCGGATTCACCAGAACGCTTCATCAAGTCTGTCAGAACTAAATTCCCTCTCTATTGTTTTCAGTAGGATACTTTACGTTCACTTGGAAATAGATCCCATGGATATCAAAGGGAATTACTCTGAAGCAAGGACTGCAGTCCTAGTCATGACTAACTTTTGTTTCCAACACGTTTAGGGGTCGGCTGAGCATTGATGTCCATTATCATGACAGCTGAGTTGGGTAGGGGAGGAGGCTAGTCTACCATAGAGGTGCCTTCTCCAACCTCCAGATGCTTTCGACTACAACTCCCAGAATCCTGACCATTTATACGCTGGCTGGGGCTGATAGGAGTTGGAGTCCATAACATCCGGAGGGCACCGGATTGGGGAGAACTGTTGTAGGGGTTCCAGGGTTTGGGGGTGGGGGCAAAAGGTAATATGGAGAGGGTTTGCCCCTAACACAACAATGTCTCCAAAGGCAGTTTGCAGAGGAAAATATAATCTGAGTCTCTTATACGTCCGCTCTATATATTTTCAAAAGCACTAACATTAGATCCAAATGGCTAATGAGATGAGAGCTATGTGAAGTGCGTGCCTGAGTGTGGTCTATTCTGGCTTTCCTTTTTAACAGTGTTGTTCTTTCTCTGCCTTCTCTTTAGAATAATATTTTTTTTAAAAAAAAAAAAAACAACTACTGACTAATCTGGTATGTTATTCTGGTCACAGCAACCTTGGCTTGAAGGCAGCTGTTAGCGAGAGAAGAAGATCAGTTTCTGAGACTGCATTAGGGCAATTACTGAAAATGCAGCTCATTGTACAGCAGCAATCATGCAAGACCTTTTATTCCCAACCCAGAGGAGAATCAAGAAAGGGGTCAGGTCAAGTAGGCCGATGCTTTACCGGGGGTTGCTTCATGCTGTGGTCCTTTAATAGTGCTGCTGAGGCATTGCTTTCCCACAATCCGCTGGAAGCAGAGCTAAAATGGAGGTTCCAGACAACATTTAATATAGTGCTATGTTATCCGACAATGCCCATTCCCATGGGCATTTTTATAATGCTTAAGCAGAAAAAAGACCTGTTCAGCAAAGTTCCCCTACAATCTTAATTAGAAGCTTCCTCCTTGTGGCTTGGTTGCTTGCTTATTTATTTATTTATTTCATTTCATTTCATTTACAGCATTTATACCCCGCTCTTCAGCCAGAAAAGGCTCCCAGAGTGGCTTACAAAGATTAATAATAAGACAGTCCCTGCCCTCAGGCTTACAATATAAAAGACATGACACAAAAGGAAAAGGGATTGGGAGGGAAGAGGAAGAAAGCAAAACTCAGGCACCAGTTTTTAGTTACAAGGTTCTTACAGGTTTCTTTTTTCTTTCTTTCTTTCTTTTTTTCTGGCAGGGAAAGGCAAAACAAGCTCCCTGCAGCTGTTCCTTCTTTGGCAGATGTATGGGGCCAGGCTGGTCTCCCCCTTGCTGTGATGTTACTCCTGGGAGGCATGGGGTGCAGCCTCCCAGTGGCCCTTGGCTCTCTGGCCAATGGATGAGGCCAGAGTCTGCCACCCTAGGGAACTGTCAGTTGCAAGCTTCTGCTGCTAATTACTTCCTTTTAAACTCTACCTATGAATTGTCCCTGAATTGCTAAAATCATCAATTCCTGTTCCTTGAGGGGTGGGTGGGAGCTTTTAATTACTGGTTTCCTCTTATTATTTTCCTTTGTCTTTCTGTTTTATCAAAATAGCACTACAAGAAAAATAACTGACTAATTAAGGGGTAATTCATCAGTAATGCCAAGCTGTGCTAAACAGAAGGCAATAAAAGGCAGGGGAAGCTATTCCTTCCAGTGGAGGAAGCTTCTAATTAAGGGCACAGTTGCCCTTAAAAGCATCAATGGCATTTTCCCTATCCACACTGGACAGTGTGCTCCTGTAACTGTGTTTTAAGTGGAGGAAATTGACACAAATGAGGTCTGAAAAAGGATGGGAGGGCAATAAAGAAAACAGTGGAATGCAGTGTACTAGCCATGTTACAGGGTTCTCTGTAAACAGAGAGTGAACAAAGAATGGTAATCCCAGACTAAACAGAGCTAGTGTGGAAACAACCAGGGTGTGTACCCTCCTCTTGTGGTTCACCAGCTGAGTGAGCTGTCTCACTAAATGTTCATTGCCGCTATTGGCAGGGGCGTTTGTTAATTATAAGGATGGTAATCTATATATATAAAAGAAGGGGGGTTGGACTCGATGGCCTTGTAGGCCCCTTCCAACTCTACTTGCCTATGATTCTTAAGGAGTCCTGACTGACTGACTGACTGACTGACTGACTCATCAACGCCCAACTCAAACCGTTTAACGTAGGAACGTGAAATTTGGAAGGAACATTGTTTTTATGACGTAGGCACACACTAAGGAAGGATTTTTGGAAATTCCGTGCCTAAGGGGGTGAAAAGGGGGGGGGAGAATTTTTAAATGACTGACTGACTGACTGCTGTGTCCGTCTGGAACATTAAAAATATGTTATTATTAGTCTGTTTACAATTTATTTATAAATATAAAAGAAGAAGTCCTGACTAACTGGGATAATTTGTCTGTGGAGGAAACACTATTTTAAATTACTATTATTGTTTATTGTGGTGCTTACGCTGGGTAGACATTGCGTACCTTTCTCACTGCCCCCGAATAGAATTTATTCACTCCCTATCTCTTTGTCTCTCTGCTTCAAACTTTCTCATTTTCATCTCTATACTTTCCTCCTTTTCTGCCTCAGGCTCCATTTTCCTAAATTCTAATTTGTTTTCCCGGTTCTGGCCAGGGGGAGTCGATGTTCATACCACGAATACCTCTTATACCTCCAGAATATCCGTTTGAACTCAAAAGACTTCAGTTCCCCCTAAAGGTTTGTTTCGCCATGACCACCAACAAGTCGCAGGGGCAGACTTTGCAGGTAGCGGGGATTGACCTAAGGGAAGACTGCTTCTCACCTGGACAGTTTTACGTGGCCTGTTCCAGAGTGAGCTCACCTAACTCTCTGGTCATCCTAGCACCTGAAGGGAGAACCACTAATGTAGTTTACAAAGAAGTACTGAAATAGGGTTTTTTTTTGTAGGTTGCAGCTGCCAAATAAGTAATTTTTTAATTTTTGGTCTGTCTCATTGTCTGTTTCTAATAACACCACGAAAAAAATTCATAGGCGCATATGAATGGAACAACTATCTTTGTTTTGTAGCCAACACGCCCCGACTAACGTCTGCAATAAACATTGCTTATTACATTAAGACATCAACCGGTAAAATATATTTCATCCAGTTTGGACAAAAAACTCATGTTTCTTTTAAAAACACTTGTACCAAATCCTAAAATCCACACGAGCGAAGCCGCGGGCAACAGCTAGTATATTATAAATCCCAAGTGGCCAGCATCAAGTGTTTAGGTGCCTGAGCGAGCCGTCCCAACAAGATTTTTCCACCACTGAAAAGTCCCCGCCTTCCTTTAACAATAAAGAAGAGATAATAAAATAACAGTCAAAGCAATCACATACTGCAGTCACACACAGAGCCAGTGTGGCGTAGTGGTGAGAGTGTTGGACTGGGACTCCGGAGATCCGGGTTCTGGTCCCCCGCTGAGTGACTTTGGGCCAGTCACTGACTCTCAGCCTAACCTACCTCACAGGGTTGTTGTGAGGATAAAATGGAGAGGAGGAGGAGTATGTAAGCCGCCTTGGGTTCCTTGCAGGAAAAAAGGAGGAGTATAAATATAATAAATAAATAAAATAAAATATGAATGCAACATAATCGAAAGCAGCAGTTAGCAATAACAGCCAGTTAAGGACCACAGTATCTTGGAAATAGCTCGTGGAATAGCACAGTTTTCACTGCCTGTCGGAAGCAAGGAGTGATGGGGCTGGAAAAAGAAAAACCTATAAGAACACCTTGGATTGAGCCCAGAAACAACAGGCAACCAGTGCCGGCCTTTCAGTACTGGGGTGTTGTGATCCCAGTCGACATCATGCACTGGTTGTTAGCAGGGATGTCGAAGAGTCCTCGGTCTCGAGTCACGAGTCGAGTCACGAGTCTTTGGACCCGAGTCTCGAGTCCGAGTCCAAGTCCTGGGTCCAAAATGGTGACTCACGAGTCCCGAGTCACTCCCAAAGCTGACTCCACGAGTCCCTATTAAAATCAATGGGGTTTTCCCCCAACAAAATAAGGCTACTTCAGATGTGTGGCTTAGACAAACCCAAAATAACCAGGCAGGCAGAGGAGGCAGGGAACCCCAAAGCAGGCAGGCAGAGGCCTTTGTCTTGGACAATTCAAACGGTGGAACTGGTTAAGAAGAGA
This sequence comes from Shinisaurus crocodilurus, assembly GCA_021292165.1. Taxonomy (NCBI): domain Eukaryota; kingdom Metazoa; phylum Chordata; class Lepidosauria; order Squamata; family Shinisauridae; genus Shinisaurus; species Shinisaurus crocodilurus. The sequence goes on from JAHFWL010000096.1 coordinate 51,301, forward strand.
CCAGGCAGGCAGAGGAGGCTGGGAACCCCAAACAGGCAGGCAGAGGCAGCCAAACCCAAAATGTCTCAAAGGTTGCATTAGGAAAATGATTTTAAAAAATAAACTTGGATTGTTACCGCAACTGGGTCCAGACAGCACCTGCAGGTGGCATCAAGCAGGGATGTTGAAGAGTCCTTGGTCTCGAGTCCCGAGTCGAGTCTCGAGTCCCATTAAAAATATTGGGACTCGAGTCCGAGTCGAGTCAGAGGGGGGACTCAGTCCGACTCACGAGTCGAGTCCTCAAGTCCGAGTCCCCATCCCTGGTTGTTAGCAGCCAAGCTACTGCATTTTCCATCAATGGATGGTTCTGGACCATTCTTCAAGTGTAGCCGCACTTAATCTAAAACCAATACGCTTGTTTCCGTCCTTCTGACACCAGAAGACACAATCTTTCAAAATGGCGCCGATCAAAATGACCAGCAGGTGCTGATCACCTCACAGAAAAGTCTGGAAGCTCCGAGCTTCCTACGCTCCCGGATTTTCCCCCTCACGACTTTCCCTCGGGGCATGGAGGCAAGGCCTTAAGTAATCTATTCCCAGATTGGGTCCCCTCACTTCAGCATCCCTTCATTATGGGCTTTTATTGCTGCCTGCCAGGATGAGACCAGGCTAGAAGTGTGTGTGTGTGAGTGAGTGAGAGAGAAAGGCCAGTAAAAATACGGCAACCCTGTACCTCGTGCAGAAGCCAGCTCCAGGTGCTTGTGGGCCCTCAGAAAAGAAGCTATCATTGCTCCTCTTAGTCCCATTCTGTCCCCAAACATGTAAAGACGACGACGGCAATGGCAATGCACTCGGGGGATGTACAAATTGCTTTCTCAGACTGCTGCATAGGCACAGAAGAGAGCGAAGACTCGCTCTCTGTTGCCCCGGGAGGCAGGACTTGATGGAAGAGCACAATAGCAGCAGCAGACTTCACCCAACAAACACATGCGCACACAGGACTTGTTTCTAAGTAGATGATTTCCCAGTAAATAACAGTAACATAAGATTTCTTAGGTACTATAAGCTTGGAGGTTACAGACTTTGCAAGTGCAGTTTCTTAAACATTACTCATACTGTGAGGTAAGGAAAAACCACAGAACATATCTCCTTGCTAAACCCTAGCAAGTGTCAGTTAAGTCGGTTAACTGTTAGAACTGCCCTGCCAGGGAGAGAGAGAATGGAATTTCTAACTTGTTGCTAGGGAACATCCAGCATTCCCTCCCCTGGTACCACTAAGGGGTTTGCTCCACTGAACCCTGCCCCCTGACTTCTCAGAGAAGCTTGGTTTCAGCCTTTGCCCTATAACTAGACTATAACAGTCTATCTTAACCCTTCACTGGGCAGTCAACTTAAAAACCCTCCCTGCAGAGTTGACACCTTCTCATCGCATACTCCAACAGGACTACATCTCATGGGCTTAAGTGACGGGAGGGTAGATCTCAGTTGAACATGGAGAGAAACATTTTGATGGTAAGAACAGTTGGAGGGTGGAGCCAATTTCCTACGAGTTGTTGGGCTTTGCCCTGCTGGAGGCTTTCAGGCAGGGATTGCAGAGACATCAGTTGGGAATGCTCTAGCCGTTGGACAAGATCAGTGTTCTCCAACCTTGGGTCCCCAGATGTTTTTGGCCTACAGCTCCCAGCATACCCAGCCAGCATGGCTGATGGCAAGGGATTCTGGGAGCTGTAGTCCAGCAACATCTGGGGGCCCAAGGATGGAGAGCCCTGATCTAGTGGTAGATCTTCAGGTGAGTTGCAGGATATCTGACTCCTAATTGTTTAACAAGAGCAACAACGAAATTACTCTCTCTGCTCCCACTGCTAAAATGAAGACGGCTTGCGGTAGCCACGAGTGGATTTGGGTGTGAAAGGGACTGTGAGCTCAGTTTCCATGCTCAAATTCAGAATGTGCCCAGAGGCATCCTGTTCTTTAATTCTAGGCGTATGTCTTTTGCACTTGGGTCTGGCTGATGGATCTCAGGGCTCTGGTAAGAAAAAAAGCAAACAAAAGCAGGTGCAATAAGCCTGAAATCAGCCCAACCCCTGGGCCGTAAGGCCCCCTCCAGCTCTGTGATTCACTGTATCTGAGATTCCGGGACAACACTTCCAGAGCAACGGTGTTACTTCTAGACGGCGCCTCTCATTCCATGTATTTATCACGTAAAAAGTTCCTGTGACCAGCATGCTGGTGGACTCCTTAACGGTCTCTGGGCCTTGGCAGATGCCTAACCCTGCTCAAATCAGCCCAATGACGTGGAATGCCAGTGTGGCGTAGTGGTGAGAGTGTTGGACTGGGACTCGGGAGATCCGGGTTCTAGTCCCCGCTCGGCCATGAAACTCACTGGGTGACTTTGGGCCAGTCACTGACTCTCAGCCTAACCTACCTCACAGGGTTGTTGTGAGGATGAAATGGAGAGGAGGAGGAGTATGTAAGCCGCCTTGGGTTCCTTGCAAGAGGAAAAAAGGCGGGATATAAATGTAATAGTAAGCCAGTAATGTTTTTAAAATGCCTTCACACACGAGTGGAAAATGAGCTTTTATTTATTTTATTTATTATATTTATACCCTGCCTTTTTTCCTGCAAGGACCCCAAGGCGGCTTACATCCTCCTACTCCTCTCCATTTTATCCTCACAACAACCCTGTGAGGTAGATTAGGTAGGTTAGGCTGAGAGGCAGTGACTGGCAGTGACTATTAGAGGGCTAGAATGCTATGAGATGCAACAAAATGGTCGTGTAATTTTGCAATTCCGCTATACTGCAGCGCCACCTTGTGGTTGTGTAATGGAACATATAGAAAGGTAGAGAAAGAAAAACCCTGGGGGGAAAACGCACGTGTAAAGGAGGAGGTCTTCATAGGAGCCGTCCACGGTGAACCTATTTTGAGGATGGAGCTCAGCACCATGGGTAGCTCCTATGAAGCTCCAAACAAAACCTGAAAAACCTGTAATGGAAAAGGAGCCCCAGCAAAATAGCGGTCACCAGCTTCCCTGTTTGTTTGACATCTCCAGTCTGGCCTCAGTACTTTCCAGCAAGCATGTGCAGATTTTGCTGGGATAGAGCAGGGGCCCGAATCCAGCCCCACTGGGGTCTCAATCCAGCCTTCTGGGGTTCCTCAGTTGAACATGCCCCTTTCCCCCAACCATCAATTTCTGGGTGCTTTCCTGGCTTTTGTGCAGGTCCCCTGTCCTGCCGTTCTAAAAGGCTGAAATGCCTATCATCATCATCATCATCATCATCATCATCATCATCATCATCACCATCACCACCACCATCATCATCATCATCATCATCATCATCAATATACTTCCTGGCAGTGAGAGCTGTAAGCTACAATACGTTGGTATTTCTTTCATTTTTGGCCCCACCCCCTTTTGCCTTTAGCTCCACCCCCTTTGCTTTCAGCTCTGGCCACCACTGGAATGCAGCCGCCTGAGAGCTCATCTGAGATGGAATCATTCGGCTCTCCGGTTGAAAGAGGTTCCTCACCGCTGGGATAGAGAGTTCAAATATTACACACATACACACACACACACACACACACACACACACCGTGTATTTGAAAATGCTGCCTCCTCCTGTGCATAAATGAAACAGAGCAAAATCCGCCACACAATGCAAGAAAAGACTTTTATTAGTGGCCGTATATTTACATTTTTCTCTGAAAGAGTTGTTTCTTGACATCATCTAGGGCATATCTCCTTCTGCTCCTTTTGCCGCGGGCATTATGAAACGTAGGCAACGTCACTCACGTTCCAGACTGCCTCCCCGCTAGCCTCAGTAAAACTGCTGCTGCCTGCCTTGTTGCTGCCTGTTTGCGTTCGCCATATGCATCAGCTTCAGAAGGAGGTCTCCCGCCGAGCCATCCAACACGGTCAGGTTCCTTTCAGAGGACATCCGACTTCTGTCGCTATTCTCGTCCACGCATGCAGCGTCGGTGGTGCAGCTCTCTTCAGAAGGAAGGAAAGAAGAGCAAGGACATGTTCACTGACTGGCTTGGAGCCCCTGTGAACTAGCCTGATGATGGGAAACCCTTTCGGTCTGTCACAGTCAGATTATGTACCCCAGCCTTCTCCAACCTGGGGCCCTCCAGGTGTGTTGGACTACAACTCCCAGCATTCCCCAGCAAGCAACCACGGTTGCCTGCCGCCTCTGTAGCCCGGCAAAACAACCCATGGTTCTGGGTTCTCATGTAATGACAACCCAGAGTTTACAACCCATGGGTTCTCTTCCTGGTTTGTTTGTGGTTAACAACCCATCGTTAACCCAAAGTTTTGGGTTTGCACTTTATGACCACCCGGGATTCACCAACCCATACTCAGCTCATACTCTGTGTTGTTGTTACGCGAGAACCAGGTCCATATCTTTTCATTGGTGGTAGCACTTGGAGCCGTCCACCTGGAACAACCCAGTGTTGACTTCTCAGGAAAGAAGGAGAAGGTGAGGATCTTTCTCTGCCTCTGTTTCAACTCACTAAAAGCCCATGGCATCCCTTGTATGTGTAAATCACTTGGAGACTGAAGGGGGTTCGCAGATTATTCTCCCTGGATAAATGAGCATGTTTACAAGCTGGCACACTCGTTCAACTCCCCTTCTTCTTCATCTAGAGCAGTGTCCTCCAACCTTGGGTCCCCAGATGTTTTTGGCCTACAACTCCCAGCATGCCCCAGCCAGCGTAGGCTGGGGCATGCTGGGAGTTGTAGGCCAAAAACATCTGGGGACCCAAGGTTGGAGGACACTGCTCTAGAGGTAAAACCACTTCTCCTTGGCTTATTTTCCATTCAGCTGCTTATGGGAATAAGTTATTTATTACAATAACGTATATTCCGCCTTTTAACAGAAACTGTTGTTTTGAATGGGCAACAACGCTTTGTTGGTTAATTCCTTTCTCTGGTACATAATGGGTTAATCTGCTTTCCCTAATTGGTTAATGGCCCTTCTCTGTGCTCCTATATCTTGACCACTTCCCTGCCTCCCTTGCTCTCCTCTTCTTCCTTTCTCTTTTTCATCTGGAATGAAGTACAGTAATACCTTGGATTGCAAGTAACTTGGTTTGAGAGCGTTTTGCAAGACAAGCAAATTTTTAAATATTTAATTTATTTTTTTTAACTTGATATACAAGCGACGTCTTGCAATACAAGTACTGTAGTACGGCTTAAATTAAAAATCTCTGTACAAATTTTTCTGGGGGGATTTCATTTTGATATAAGAGTGTTTTGGATTACAAGCACGTTTCTGGAACGAATTATGCTCTCAATCCAAGGCATGACTGTATTGGTTTTGCAGCGGGGGGGGGGGAGATATGTATATATACCTTTTCTTTTACTTGGAATAAAGCCTTACCCCTTTTAAAATATTTCTTTTTCACCTTAACTACAAGTCTTAACAGACTGTTTATTGCAACTGCTGATTGCCAATTCTGCTAAAACCAGAAGATATTCCTACAGTTGTAGCTCCAGGAGGCCCATAATGTTAAAATAAAGTATTTATTTATTAATTTTTAGAATTTATAACCTACCCTTCATCCACAAGGAATCCCAGGGCAGTGCACAAACATTTTAAAAAACGAAACAAATCTAATATAACAACCACACAATTACAAATTAAAAGGTTAAACCCCCCACCACCGAACAACTCTTCAACCAGCAAGCCACATAAAAACACTACAGTTAAGTTAAAAATTAAATTAAATTTAAAAAGCAATGTTAAAATGCGTGGGCGAAAAGGAATGTTTTAATTTGGCGCCAAAAAGAAAATTGTATCTCCTTTGGGAGGGCGCTCCAAAGTTGGGGTGCCACCACAGAGAAAGCCCTCTCCTTTGTAAATGCATGGCATATCTCCTTTGGGAGGGCGTTCCAAAGTTGGGGTGCCACCACAGAGAAGGCCCTCTCCTTTGTAAATGCAGGGCGTATTTCTCCCACTGACAGGGCCTCCTCTGAAGATCAGGATAGAATGGGAGGAGGCGGTCCTTCAGGTATCTGGGCTCCAAGCCATTCAGGGCTTTAAAGGTAATAACCAGCACCTTGAATTGGGCTTCGTAGCAAATAGGGTAGCTGCTCACTACCAAAACAAAATATATACCTAAATACAAAATGTAAATTATTAAAATAGCAGCAGTTTAGCAAGTTATAAAAGAGGCAGTATTTGATGAAAGCATGCTAGAAGTTCTTCTTACTGCCCCAAAGTGGACTGTGATATCGCCCAGACTGTTGTGAACAGCCCAGAGAGCTTCAGATATTAGGTGATTCAGAAATTTATAAATAAAATGATAGTAAGATAAATAAACAAATGGGACCTGCATAATGAGAAGGAAAGAAGGAGGCACTGCTGTCTCCTTTTATTTTGTATATGTTAGAAGAGGACTGTCAAACCTCAGATGTACGGGCGAAATCTAGGCCACCCAAAAAACATCTTCCATCCATGACTTGATCCTGGATGAGGGTGCGGACCTGGCATGTATTACGGAAACCTGGCTGGATGAGGCCGCTGCTCCAACTCTGGCGGCCTTGTGTTCGGCTGGTTTCTCGTATGCCCAGCAGCCAAGGGTTGGGGGACGAGGAGGGGGAGTGGCTGTTATCTACCGGGAGTCCTTGGTTCTTACCAGACTCCCTCTCCGGGAGACCAAGTTTACTGAGTGCATGTACTGGAGGTTGGGTCCAAAGGGCAGTCTGGGGATTCTGCTTGTGTACCGTCCACCCCGCTGCACGACATACTCCCTGGCCAAGGTGCTGGAGGTGGTCTCTGATGTGCGTGTGTTGTCCCCCAGGCTATTGGTGCTGGGGGACTTCAACGTGCATTCGGGGGCTGCCCTCACGGGGGCACCTCGGGACTTCATGGAGACCATGGCTTCCTGGGAGCTGCACCCTGTATTAACTGGACCTACCCATGTAGCCGGTCATGCACTTGGTTTTTGTTTCTAGAGGGGGGAAATGATCTGGAAATCGGGGGTATATCCACCACCCCCTTGTCATGGTCAGATCACTATCTGGTGGGGTTGGATTTCTCGATGCCACAACCCCTCTGCAGGGGTGAGAGACCTATTAGGATGGTCCGCCCCAGGCGTCTTATGGATCCGGATGGATTCCTGAACGCGCTTGGGGAATTGGAGCACACAAACGGTAGCTCGGTCGAGACCCTGGTGGACGACTGGAATGCTGCAATCACCAGGGCATTAGACCGAGTTGCCCCGAAGCGCCTTCTTCGCCTAAACAGAGCTCGCGCGGCGCCATGGTTCACTCCGTCGCTGCGAGCTCTGAAACAAGAGGTGAGAAGGCTAGAGCGCTGATGGCGTAATTCCCGCTCCGAAGACGATCGAACACGGGTTAGAGCTGCATCTTCAGCCTACCGGGTGGCAGTGAAGGCAGCAAAAAAGAATTTCTATGCTGCCTCCATTGTGTCTGCGGAGTGCTGCCCCAGGAGGCTGTTCCAAGTGGTCCGGAGTCTGGTCGGTCCAGTCGCTCCGGACCCACTGGAACAGTCTAAAGCCTCCTATGAGGCTTTAGCGAAGCACTTCGCAGATAAAATTGATCGGATTAGGAGTGGGATATCGTGCGTCGTGGACACAGGGAGTGAGCGGGAGGAGGCCAATGGCAGACCGGTTTTGTGGGATCGGTTTCGGCTTCTTCCTTCTGATGAAGTGGACAAGGTGCTTTCATCTGTGAGGCCGACCACCTGCTTGCATGATCCTTGCCCGTCCTGGCTCATAATGAGCTGCAGGGAGAGACTGGGTGAGGGGATCAAGGCGGTGGTGAATGCCTCCCTCGAGGAGGCAGTGATGCCATCAGCCCTCAAGGAGGCAGTAATAAGACCGCTTCTAAAGAAGCCCTCCTTGGATCCCCAGGATTTAAACAACTTCCGCCCAGTCTCCAATTTACCATTTCTGGCCAAGGTGATCGAGCGGGTGGTGTGTGCTCAGTTGAAGGCACACTTGGATGAAGCCGATTATTTAGATCTGTGCCAGTCAGGCTTCAGGTCTGGACATGGGACGGAGACGGCCTTGGTCGCCTTGGTGGATGATATGAGGAGGGCCTTGGATAGGGGTGAATGCTCCTTTCTAGTCCTCCTCGATCTCCCAGCGGCTTTTGGTACCGTTGACCATGGTATCCTCCTGGACCGCCTGGAGGGGTTGGGCTTGGGAGGCACTGTATTGCAGTGGTTCCGGTCCTTCCTCTCTGGAAGGTATCAGAGGGTAGTTCTCGGGGAGGAGGCTTCGGACCCTCGGCCGCTCACTTGTGGAGTGCCGCAGGGTTCCATCCTCTCCCCGATGTTATTCAACATCTACCTAAAGCCGCTGGGAGCTATCACCAGGAGGTTTGGGGTGCAGTGTCATCAGTATGCGGATGACACGCAGCTCTACCTCTGTTTCAAGTCTTCAACGAGGTTGGCCGTTGAGACCCTGTCCAAGTGCCTGGAGGCAGTGGCTGGATGGATGGGAAGGAACATGCTGAAACTGAACCCCAACAAGACCGAGGTACTTCTGGTGGGGGACAAGGGGAGGTTAGGGGATGTTGACCTGGTGCTGAATGGGGTACATCTCCCCCTGAAGGACCAGGTCCGCAGCTTGGGGGTCATTCTAGACTCCCAGCTGTCCATGGAGGCTCAGGTGGCAGCTGTGAGCCGGGCGGCGCTGTATCAACTCCATCTGATACGGCAGCTGCGCCCCTACCTTCCTAATCACCTGCTCCCATCAGTGGTTCATGGCTTGGTCTCCTCTCGCCTAGACTACTGTAATGCGCTCTACGTGGGGTTACCCTTGAAGACGGTTCGGAAGCTACAGCTGGTACAGAACGCGGCGGCTCGCCTGGTTAAAGGCAGCCGCCGGCGGGATCACATCATGCCAGTGCTGAAGGATTTGCACTGGCTACCAGTTGCTTGCCGAACCGAATTCAAGGTGTTGGTTTTGACCTTTAAAACCCTATACGGCTCCGGTCCAGTCTATCTCAAGGAGCGTCTCCAGCAACACCAATTGGGCCGCTCAACAAGATCTGCCACGGATGGCCTTCTCCTTGTCCCTTTTGCCAGAGCAGCTAGACTGGTGGGGACGAGGAAGAGGGCCTTTTCTGTGGCAGCCCCCGTACTGTGGAACTCTCTCCCGAGTAACCTCCGCCATGCCCCCCCTCTGCTGAGCTTCCGTCGCTCATTTAAAACCTGGTTATTCAGGCGGGAATATGGGGTGGGTTAAGATTTTAAAATTTTTATATTGTTTTAAATGTATTTTATTGTTTTTATTCTATCTACATCGCCCAGGGTGGCCGGTTGCCGGCCAGATGGGCGATAAATAAATATAAATATAAATAAATAAATATAAAAATATAAACCTGGGGTCTCAATGTGGCCCCACCCCTTCCCCCCTCCAACTACCAATCTTTTGGTTGTTTTTCCGGCTCCCCCTCATTCTAAAAAGTTGAAATGCCTCTCCTAAGGCTTAGTTACTGGCAGCAAGAACTAAACTTGAAGCTAAAATATGCTGGCATTTTCGGCTCTGCCCCTTTGCCTTCAGCCCCGCCCATCACTGGAATGCGGCCCCCGAGAGCTTCTCCAAAACTTCCATCGGCCCTCGGGCTGAAAGAGGTTCAACACCCCTGTGTTAGAAGGTGACAGTGGTCATGGGGTGTATCCTTCTCCAATGGACCACAAGGAGCGAGGCTTCCCTTCTCTCAGGTGGTCACCAGCCTCCTGCACCGGTGTATTTATCACACAGAATCCTAGAGTTGGAAGGGACCGTTGAGGCCATCAAGCCCAACGCCCTGCTCAGTGCAGGAATCCAGTTTAAAGCATCCCTAACTGAGGGCTGTCCTATCTCTGCTTGAAGATCTCCAGTGATGGAGAGCCCACCACCTCCCTAGACAATCGGTCCCATTGTCTGACTGCTCTGACCTTTAGGAGGTTTTTCCTGATGTTCAACCGAAATCTGCCTTCCTGTAACTTAAGCCCATTATTTTGCATCTTACAGTCTTGGATGACAGCGCACAGATTGCCCTCGTCTGTGTGACAACCCTTCATGTTCTTGAAGAATGCGATCATATCCCCTGCTCAGTCTTCCCTTCTCAAGGCTAAACGTACCCAGTTCCTCCAATATTTTCTTGTAGGACTTACTTACTAGTCCCCTGATCATCTTCCTTGCCCTTCTCTGAATTTATTCCAATTTATCTGAATCCTTGTTAAAGTGTGGTGTCCAGAACTGAATTTGAGTTGAGGTCTGACCAGCGCAGAGTAGGGTGGAGCTATTACTCCCTGTGTTTTTGAAACTATACTTCTATTGACGCAACCTAATATTGCATTTGCCTGTTTTGCAGCCACATCACATTGCGGGCTCATATTCAGCTTGTGATCGATGACAGCTCCAAGATCCGTTTCACATGTACTACTGCCAAGCCAGGTATCCCCCATCTTACACCTGTGCAAGTTTACAGATGGGGAATTGGGGCACAATGTCGCTCAGAAAAAGTGGAACATTAATACCTGACGGATATTAGAGGGAATCACACACAGAAATGTGTCTACCCCTCGGCTTTGTTTTTCTTTGGCAGTCCTGATTACGTAGCCCTATCCCGCTCTCCAACCACCCCTGTTGCCCTCCGGAGAGCGTCATCTTTTCCAATAGTTACCATCGTTGCAGCAAATGCCGGAGGCCGCGCATCTCCCGCCGGCGCTGCACGGTTTTCCTCCAGCCTCACAAGGGGAAGGCAGGTAATTCTCTTCCAGGCAACGCAGAGTTTCAGAGGTGCCAAAGTAACAGCCGAGCTCCTCTCCGCAGCAGATGCTGGGGCCAAAGCAGTTCCCTTTGTTTCCAGGACCGCAAGGGATACACTAAGAGGGAGATTGGGGGTGGAGGGGAGAAAAATGAATAGCATTATGCTCTCGTTACCACAGCTTCACTGGCTACTGGGTCTGTTGCCAAGCACATTTCAAAGTGCTGCTTATGACCTACCGTATAAAGCCCTATACAGCTTGGGACCAGGCTATCTCTGAAAGACCACATTCTCCCATATGAGCCTGCCTGAGTTTTTAAGATCTTTGAGGGCGGCCTTTCTCTTGGTCCCTCCACCATCAGAGTCATGTGTGGCGGGGACACAACAGGGGGCCTTCTCGGTGGCTACTCTGGAACTCCTTGCCGAGGAGGCTAGGTCCCCCCCCCCTCGTCCATCGTCCTTCCACCATCAGGCAAAGACTTTTTCACTCAGGCAGGCCTCTCTCTGGCCTGTGAGCTGGTCTGCTGCTGTTTAACAGGTTGGCTGCCGGCATGTCTTTCCCTGATGTGTTTCTAATTGATTTGTTTTTGTGGGATAATTAAGTTGCAGTCAAAACCTATGGCTCATGTTTCACCAGGTAGTTGGGTGAAATGGTTACGATCACTGGTATTTTCTAGGGTGGATTCACTGGAAGATACTCATTGAATCATTAACAGAGCCCCAACAGGAAGTGGGCGTAGCTATCAGCTCTTCCTCTTTCTGCTGGGACTCTTGGTGAGTGTGGCACCACCAGTTGTTGGCCCCACGTGGTCCTTGTAGCAGCATGTAGCCAGAGTGGCTGGTCTGAACTCCACAAGTTCAGACCCCCAAGTATTTCCAAATGTACTTGTACCAACTGTAAGAAACGCTTTTAAGCCTGCTTGAATGAAACTGCATAATCTGAGTGAGTAAATGTTACTTTTAACTTTTACAAGACAGGGCCGGCGCTACCGCTAGGCAAACTAGGCGGTTGCCTAGGGCGCGCGGCTGAAGAGGGCGCGGAAACGCTGCGCTCCTCTTCGCTGCCGCTGCGCCGCCCCCGCCAGGCCTCCGCTGCGCCGCCCCCCTGCCAGGCCTCCGCCTCCCCACCCTCCCGCCCACCGCCGCCGCCGCGCCTCCCCCCACCCGCCCGCTCGCTCGCCGCCGCGCCTCCCCCCGCCCGCCCGCTGCCGCTGCGCCTCCCCCCGCCCGCCCGCTCGCTGCCGCTGCGCCTCCCGCCGCCATCACCACCACCCCAACCCCCCCGTCACCTACCTTCTCCACGTCGCGTCACTTCCGGAGCCCCGCCCGCGTTGTTTTGGCGGGAGGAACCAGGGCAACAGGGCTTAAACAGCCCTGTTGCCATGGTTTCCCCATCAAAAAACAGCGCGGGGGTCCCAACGCGTCGCGTCACTTCAGCAGGAGGAGGAGGAGGAGGCAGCGGCGGGGGGGAAGGTAGGGTGGTGGTGGCGGTGCAGGGTGGTTTTTTTTTTCTGCTTTGGAGGGGGGGGCGCTAAATATTTTTTCGCCTGGGGCGCCAAACTGCCCTGCACCGGTCCTGTTACAAGACTGTGTCTCTGATTATTGTTCTGAAGGAGAGAAAAGGGGGCAAAACCAGGGAAATCCAGTCTGCCTTAAAGCATCCTGGATTACCAAATGCTAACTGACTAACACTAGCCAAATCTAAGCTTCTTTTAAGCTGGAAAGGGACTCTACTCTGCTGATCCCACTAACGTGAGATAGGAAGGATAATAATACTCAACAATATATCCTCTCCTAGCATCTTTTTCAAGTCCCAACAGTTTTTATGTAACGTTTTCAGTAAGTTTTTGTTGTAGGCTCTATTTGATTGTTCTTAGCGGACTTGGGGCACCATTTTTTGTTGGAAAGATGGGATATAAATTTAATCAATAACAACAACACATCATGATAAGACCACATAACCACGTGCACAATACTTGGCATTACAGCCCTGCTGGATCAGACCAAAAGTCTATCTCAGTGTTCTCCAACCTTGGGTCCCCAGGTGTTTTTGGCCTACAACTCCCAGCATTGCTGGCTGGGGCATGCTGGGAGTTGTAGGCCAAAAACATCTGGGGACCCAAGGTTGGAGAACACTGGTCTATCTAGTCCAGCATCCTGATTTCCACAGCAACTAACCAGGTGCTAACAGGAAGTCCATATGCAGGAGAAGCCCTTCTCCACCGGCTGGCTGCCAGCACTCAGAGGTTCACTGACTGCGGTTGAGTTTGGAGGGTCCATATATAACTGTCATGGCTAATACACCTCGTCTCCACAAACTTCTCTACTCCTCGTCCAAAGCCATTTGAGGCTACAGTCCTGTGTGCACGACTACCTGGGAGCAAGCCCAGTTGGACTTGCATCTGAGTAAACGTGCATAGGGCTGTGCTCTAAGCTGTTCTGCCTAAAATGGAGGGCGTAAAACTACTGGGCAAGGTTGCAATGCATACACCATTCTCTGGCTACTTCTATTAAATATGGCAAGCAAGGCTGGTCCCATGATGATGATGATGATGATGAATCAATTAATAAATTGAAGGGTGGCAAGAACTCTGAGCTGCAAGGCTCTTATGTCAAGTTCTTATGTTATATCTTATGTCAAGTTCATTGATTTGCTCTCATGGCCCACTCATCATAGAAAGTTTGGGGTATGGGTGTTGTGCCAGCTAACCATTATATATTCATTAATTAGTATTTCCTGCCAGTTCTACCAAGCAGATTGGCACAGTTCTCTCCAAATCCATGTTATTGTTAACAAGGTTCAGAACAAGACTTTTTTTTCTTTCTTTTTTTGCTTCCGTCTCATCAGGGATCGTAACCTGTCACTGATTGCAAATCTGAATATAATTTTAACAAGCTGATTCTCAGTACCAAGAGAATCATTCGGCAATTACTTACAGTGGTGTAATTCCATTGAAGCCAAGGGGACTACTCCTTTCAAAATGGTTACTGCTTTTGAATTGCTTTCATCCCTCCACAACAGGCCTTTTACTTCAGAAGAGCACAATTAAATATAATAGGGCTGCTCTGGACTAAATGGTTTAACTTATACTAAAATGAGAGGATTGGCTCAAACACAGAGAACTTAAAACCGGAGAGGAGATTTCTTTTTTGTATGCACATGTACTGGAGTAAGTTTGCCAACTTTTCAAACGGCCAACGATAGTTTGATGTGCAAACATTAGCAAACAATTATATCTTTCCCCATGCTGTGAAAATCTTCACTTGCTGATTCCTGTAGACCAAATTGCTGTTAAAGGCACAAGAGCAAGCCAGGCTATTTTTTCCTGATCAGCTGGCAACCCTATACTGGACACAGATGATGGTTAAAAAAGTAAGGCTGCAAACTTTAGGAGATTGATCCTGTTTAGTTGCTTGATTCTGTTTAATTGATTGGGAGTAAGCCCTGTTGGACTCAGTGGGATTTACTTCTGAGTATCCACGAAAAGGATTGTGCTCAAAGGTATCAGTTGCAAATACTGTATTGTGTGTCTTACAGTTAATAGTCCTGCATTTCAGACACCACAAGGAGCAGTCACAGAGAGTGCCACTTGCAGAGGAATTCTCAAATAGTTTTGCAAAGGGCAGAGAACTCTCCATTCCACCTAGCAAAGAGCCTTTAAAAGCGGAAATATGCTGTAACTGCAGTTAGAATAAAAATGTCTATAAATATAATTTCGAGAAAGCAAGAGGAGAGGGCTCCAGAAAATAACAACAGATCACGAAAAATGCGCAGAGCACAATTGGAATTTGTGCATTTCTGTGGGAATTGTGATATAATACTTTCATTTCCGTATAAGGTTCTTTACTGTTCATACATTTCATCATTTTGGGGTTCCAGTGCATTTTTCATGATCTGTAAATATAATTTGCCACATTTCTGCCGCACAAGCTCTGCATTTATTTTATTTTATTTATTTATTATATTTATCAATCGCCCATCTGGCCGGTCACCCGGCCACCCTGGGCGATGTACAATTAAAATACAACAAAACAACACAATAAAATATAATAATTAAAACAATATAAAAAATTCTCATTAAAAACCTAACCCACCCCATATTCCCGCCTGAACAGCCATGTTTTTAATGCACGGCGGAAGCTCATCACGGAGGGGGCATGGCGAAGGTCACTAGGGAGGGAGTTCCAGAATGTGGGGGCCGCCACAGAGAAGGCCCTCTTCCTAGTCCCCACCAGCCTGGCTGCTCTGGCTGATGGGATAAGGAGAAGGCCGTCCGTGGCAGACCTTGTTGAGCGGCCTACTTGATTATTAATCCCAGCTGCAGCCCTTGAGGCGGGGCTTCACCCTGCCCACGTTACAGAGGGGGAGCTGAAAGAAAGCAGGGCGACTTGCCCCGAGAGGCTACCAAGTGGGTCGGCTGTTGGCAGCCTGCGAGCCAAATCCGGGGTGCTCTCAGATGAGGCTTTTATTGTGCCGTCGCCCTGCCTCAAATACGGAACTTTATGGGGGCGCCCAGACATCGTCGCCTTCCGTCCGTGCATCCGTCACCCTCCCGTGTTTCCCCAGCACTTCCTCTGCCTTTTTTTCTTACCACACACACACACACACACACACACACATCTGTTAAGGAGGGAAAGAGGTAATTGCTGCACAAGGCCTTTTGTCTGGTGGTGCTAGCGGCCTTCCGTCAGGAAGCACCGGGCCCAGAAACAACCCCACCTGGTACTGCTTGCCCTGAAAGCACCTTCAGGGGACGGGAGTACTGGAAGGAGCACCACTTAGCATGGGCAATGGAGATGACCATGGGGCAGTGTTTCTCAACCTCGGGTCCCCAGATGTTTTTGGCCTACAACTCCCAGCATGCCCCAGCCAGCTATGCTGGCTGGGGCATGCTGGGAGTTGTAGGCCAAAAGCATCTGGGGACCCAAGGTTGAGAAACACTGCCATGGGGGGACCAAAGCCATGTTCGGCAATCGCCCATTGTTGTTAGCAGGAGAGGCCTTTCCAGGGATGGGGACTCGGACTCCAGGACTTGACCCGTGAGTCGGACTGAGTCCCCCCCTCTGACTCGACTCGGACTCGAGTCCCAATATTTTTAATGGGACTCGAGATTCGACTCGGGACTCGAGACCAAGGACTCCTCAACATCCCTGGGCTGTGCCAGAAGGAGTGGAGAGAGGAGTGCGATCACCGGCGAAGAGTGAGGGTGAAATTGTGATGAGACCTCGCCGTTCCAGAATGCGGGGCAAACATTTAGAAAAAATCATGTTCCTCAAATGCAACATGGATAAGTTTTAGGAAGTACAGCAAGTTTATTTTTTTAAATCATTTTCCTAAAATGCAACCGTTCAGACATTTTGGGTTTGGCTGCCTCTGCCTGCCTGTCTGGGGTTCCCTGCCTCCTCTGCCTGCCTGGTCTCTTCTTAACCAGTTCCACAATTTGAATTGTCCAAGACAAAGACCTCTGCCTGCCTGCTTGCTTTGGGGTTTCCAGCCTCCTCTGCCTGTCTGGTTATTTTGGGTTTGTCTGCCTGGTCTGTTCTTGTCAAAATCAGTTGCAGAGTTTTGAAATAGGCACGCTTGTGCCTAGAATTTATTTAAGCCACACATCTGAAGTAGCCTTATTTTGTTGGGGAAAAACCCCATTGATTTTAATAGGGACCCGTGGAGTCAGCTTTGGGAGTGACTTGGGACTTGGGACTCGGGAGCAGGGCCGGTGCTACCATTAGGCCAACTAGGCAGCTGCCTAGGGCGCAGGGCTAAAGGGGGCGCCAGAAACGCCTTGAAAAAAAATACAGCGCTCTCAAGTGGGAAGGGGGGGCGCTAAATATCTGATCTTGCCTAGGGCACCAAACTGCCTTGCACCGGTCCTGCTCGGGAGTCACCATTTTTGACCAAGGACTCGGACTCGGACTCGAGACTCGGGTCCAAGGATTTGTGACTCGACTCGTGACTCGAAACCAAGGACTCTTCAACATCCCTGGGCCTTTCCTTCCTCCTAATGACTTACCCGCGCTCCTTCCTTCCTTCTGAGACCTCCCCCAATTTTGCCTTCCTATTTTCTGAGACCCAAACTGTCTAAGCCACCCCACTAATTGGCATTCTCTCTCTTCTCCCACGCTCCCATTTGCTCTCTCGCCGGAGTGGTTGCCCTTCTCAGGGGTCAGAGGTGATCCAAACTGACGTCCCTTTCTTACTGGGAGGAGGCTAGCCTACCACTACCAGGACTGAGAAGTGGAGCATCCCCCCGCCGGGCTTGACAAAAAACAACAACGAGAAAAACAGACTGGGATGGAGCAAACTGAAAGTATGTTCAGATTGAATGACCCGTCCTTCATTGATGCAGGCTTGAAAGAGAAAAGCAGTGCAAAGCAATCCCTTTCCCTCCCATGCGCACACATGTAAAACATCACGCAAGTCAGAGAGCCTGCAGTACCTGTCTGATTTCTGTGTCCGGGAAAGCTCTCTTTCCTCCCCGAGGGCAATTCTGGATGTAGCAAGCCGAAGACAAGGCGAGAAGGCAGAGGAAGCACACCGGGAGGGATGTCGCAGGCATCGTGGTGGTGGTGGTGGTGGTGGGCTGGCAACGCTGGCGCCTCGGCTGCTCTGCTCTCCTGCCGTCTGCAAGTGGCTCCGTGCTGGACCACCTGCCTATTTATACCCTTTCCTGGCTCCCCTCTTTGCATCCACGCAGTGCCACTATCATCAGCGCCAGGGTGTTTATTCCCCCATCTCCACCCCCACCCCCCACCCCGAGCGAGATTCAAATCACACGTCGTAATTGAGCCAATTCGGTGCAGAGGCAAGCTCAAGCTCCCTCAAGCCTCTTCTTTATTGTCACAGGACTTTTTTTTTTTTTTTTTTTAATATGTGCATCATAAAAAAAATTGAGTAGGACGGATTGCAGCACTCAAGTATTCGGGGAGGGAGTTTGCCTGCGCTGAGGAGAATAGGAAAGAGGCCCTTGCTGTGGATTTTCTCTCCCTGCCTGTGCAAAGTCTATTGCTCCCGGGGAGGGGGGGGAAGCCATATAACACCAGTTCTGGCCCACTTGCATTGGCTGCCTATATGCTACCAGGCCCAATTCAAGGTGCTGGTTTTAACCTATAAAACCCTACATGGCAATACTTGACGGAGCGCCTCTCCCAACTACAATCTACCCAGACACTACGCTCAACATCTGGGGCCTTCCTCCGACTGCCACCTCCAAGGGTGGATCGGAGGGCAGCAACAAGGGGGAAGGCCTTCTCTGTGGTAGCCCCCCAACTCTGGAACAAGCTCCCCACTGAGGCCCGCCTGGTGCCAACCTTAGTTTACTATCCTTTCGGTGCCAGGTTAAGACTGCCCTCTACGCCGAGGCATTTAACGGCTCCAAATAGTACATGGGGTGGTGGTGGTGATGTCACCTTTTTAACCGGTCTAGTTTTATAACCTTGTTCTTAGCTATTTAAGTAGTAATTTTAAAATTGTTTTTAAATGTCCAGTAATGAAATTTCTATGATGTTTTTATTGTTTGTATTTTATATTGTATTTTGTTGTGTTTTATAATTGTTGTAAACCGCCCAGAGAGCTTCGGCTATTGGGCAGTATAGAAATGAAATAATAATAATAATAATAATAATAATAATAATAATAATAATAATAATAATTGTAACAACTTCTACATAGCTTCACTCTCCTTTATGCTATTTTTCTGTCTTGCTCATGGCATGGCTCGACTGCATTTATTTATTTAATATATTTATTCACCGCTCTCATCAGCCAAAAGGCTCCCTGGGCAGTTTACAAAACAAAGCAACAAATAAAGGCAACCATCCTAAAATAAAAGCATCAACAACAATAACATATTTGCATGTAATAATTGCATGAACCGTTGAGCTCTCACTCCCAAACAAACCTATGCCACACCTCGCAGGCACATATTCTCGCATGATGGCGCGCCTTTCTTTCTTTCCCGCTCACATGGAAGGAGAGGGCCGGGTGGTCTCTGTACTTTTCCGTTGGCACGGGTGATTCTCTGCAAGCACCAAGAAAACTCAGTTGCGCAAATGGGCCCACCACTTACTTGGCTGGCATGTATTAGTCAGCAAGTCCCAGACCTCTGGAGCTCCACAAGAATTTCATGGCGCCTGCAGGACGACACGCTCCTGGCAGGTTGTGCTTAATGGGTTTCAGCCATTGATGGGCCCAGTAAAAGTGAGTTAAACACCACCTGTAAAGGTGGAGTAGAAAGAATGTTGTGCCTCTATCTTATGGGATAGAGTGTTGGACTGGGACTCGGGAGATCCGGGTTCTAGTCCCCGCTCGGCCATGAAACTCACTGGGTGACTTTGGGCCAGTCCCTGACTCTCAGCCTAACCTACCTCACAGGGTTGTTGTGAGGATAAATTAAAAAATAAAAAAAATATGGATGGTGCCATTCTAAAAGGGCCCTGCATCTCTTCTTTGGGATCCGGACTAGGCATTTTATTTATTTATTTGTTTATTTATTAATTAAATTTTATTATATTTATACCCCGCCTTTTTCCCTGCAAGGAACCCCAGACGGCTTACATAATCCTCCTCCTCCTCCTCCTCTCCATTTTATCCTCACAACAACCCTTAATCAAGGAAACCTTTGATTTCATGGGAAGCCACTTTAACTGGTGTGAGTGGAAGCTGACAGCCGCTGCAGCAGTCTTGTCGCAGATGGAGATGAGCGGGGGAAGCGGGGGCAGCATTCCACCAGCCCTGTTGAAAGATCTCCCCCAGGAAGGCTCCTCCTCCCTCAACTGTTGCTAGCTACCAGCAGCCATTCCAGCAGGCTGAGCTGAGGGAGATGAAAGGGGAAGTGGGGTTGTTCCAGCAGCTGAAAGACGACTACTTTTTTCTCCTCTTCCCTCCCCACCACTTTTTCCTTGTGTGCCATGTCTTTTTAGATTGTAAACCTATGGGCAGGGACCATCTTGTATAACTGACTGTAAGCTGCTCCAGGATGCTTTTTGGCTCAGGAGTGAGAGAACAATTCTTTAAATAAATAAATAAATAAATAAACAAACAAACAAAATAAAATTAAGGGCACACTTGTTTTAATTTCTGGGACTATTTTGAGAGCTGCTATAGTGGTTAGAGCAGCCTTCCCCAACCTGGTGCCCCCTAGATGTGTTGGACTGACACTGCTAGCGGAAGATGATGGGAGTTGTAGTCCAGCATATCTGGATGGCACCAGGTTGGGGAAGGCTGGGTTAGGGAAGATCTGAGTTCAAATCTCCCCACCCCGCAAGCCATAAAGCTCACTGGGTGACTTTTCGGCCAATCACCCTTTCTCATCCTAACCTACTTCACAGGGTTGATAAAAAGGATTTAAAAAGGCAGGGAAGAACCATGTATATTACTCTTGAGTTCTGTGGAAGAAGGGTAGGATCGGAATGTATTAATTCAAATGAATCATAGAATCATAGAAAAGTAGAGTTGGAAGGGGCCTACCAGGCCATCGAGTCCAACCCCCTGCTCAGTGCTGGAATCCAGGTCAAAGCATCCCTGACAGATGGCCGTCCAGCTGCACCTTGAATGCCTCCAGAGTGGGAGAGCTCACCACCACCTCCCCAGGTAGTTGGTTCCATTGTCTTATTGCTCTGACAGTCAGGAAATTTTTCCTGATGTTTAGGTGGAATCTGGGTCCCTGTCACTTGAGCCCATGATTCCGTCTCCTGCAAACTGGGATGATCGAGAAGAGATCCTGGCCCTCCTCTGTGTGACATCCCTTCAAGTACTGGAAGAGTGCGATCCGATCTCCCCTCAGTCTCCTCTTCCGAAGGCTAAACATGCCCAGTTCTTTCAGTCTCTCCTCACAGGGCCTTGTTTCCAGTCCCGTTACCAATGTTTTTGGTTCGGGTGTGTTACTATAATAGGGAATGAAGAAGAAAATATTAAAGATCAGCTTTCATTCTGGAAGCTGCCTGATACCTGACAGACCATCGGTCCTTATAACTCAATACTGCCTGTCTTGCACTGAATGGCAGTGGGCTCACCAGGGTTTTTCTGACAGGACTCTTTCCCAGCCCTACTTAGTGCATGATCTACCAGGGAGCTACAATCCTTTGATAACCCTTATTCATTAAGGGTGCAATCCTATGCAAGTTTAGACAGAAAAAAGGCCTACAACTCCCAGCATGCCCCAGCCAGCAGAGCTGGCTGGGGCATGCTGGGAGTTGTAGGCCTTTTTTCTGTCTAAACTTGCATAGGATTGCGCATTAAGTATCCTTCAATAAGCCCTATTATCATCATCATCATCATCATCATCATCTATTCTATACTGCCCAATAGCCAAAGTTCTCTGGGCGGTTCATCAAACCCCTCTTGAGGTTTTGGTTAATTTAAATGCAATTGATCAATCAGTTAAAAGACGCGATTAATCTGCCGTTATTTGTTTGGCAGCCCTCTGCAGAAATTCCATACGTCTTTTTTCATGTCCCCTCAGCGACCCTACCCCGTGGAAGGATTTTTGAGTCCCCTCCAGCTTCTTCCATAAGGTTCCCAGAGATAATAATTTTGAAAACAGCTGGGAAGTTACTTACCGCAGCCCTGCACTGAAATGTCACCTTTCGCTTGAGCTGTCAACACAATGATTCAGGCGAATTTCACATATTGGACGTCATCGCAGATCTCCCATTGAACACGAACACAACCTTTCTGGTTCAAACGTCCTCTTGTTCTTACTTAGAAAACACTCGCTCAGCTTTACTCCCTCATCTGTAAAATGGGGAATCGAGTTGTTAGGGGGCGAACCGCTGTAAAGGGTTTGGGGGCAGAGCTCTTGCATCTTTAAAGTCCAACCCTGTGCTGGACTGAGCTCAGTTAAGGAAACCTAAATCTGCATAGAGCAGGGGTGTTGAACCTGGCCTGGGGGTGAGATCTGGCCCACCTGCGGTTCCCCACCTGGGTTCCCCAAATGGGTTCCCCCACATTACCAGGTGGTTCCTGCTTGCCCACCCATCCAGCTGCCTCTCCTTTGGGGTTTTCTCAGCTTTTGTGGGTTTCCCCCTCACTCTAAAACAGGGGCTGTCCAACCTTGGGTCCCCAGATGTTGCTGGCCTACAGCTCCCAGCATACCCAGCCAGCATGGCTAATGGCAAGGGATTCTGGGAGCTGTAGTCCAGCAACCTCTGGGGGCCCAAGGTTGGAGAGCCCTGCTTTAGAGCATATGTAAATTAGCATATGCAAATGTGTGCATTTGTTTGGTCCTGCGGGCCTGAGCCCCAGATCTTTCTGGTACCTAGCACTGCCCCTGATTCGGCCCTTGGGCTGAAAGAGTTTCGACACCCTGGCATAGAATCTCAGCATCAAATTAATAGTTCTGTGGAAGAGAGCATTTTTGGCAGGGGGTGCTTATCATCGTGCCAGGGTGAGCAAAACGGCACCTGCTGAATGTCTCCCATGGTTGAAGGGCGGGCAAGCGGGCCAGGCCTCCTTTGCAGCTGGCCAACCTTTCAGTCAACACACCGACCTCCATATTTGTGAAAGTGATTTGAGACAGGCATTTGAAAGCCGATGTGTGGGTCTAAAAAGTGCTATAAAAAGGCTTCGTACAAATATGTGTGGAGGCTCTTTCCTTGGGGCAAGGTAGTGAGATGACATGTCCCTGCCCTAATACTCCTCCTATGCCACCAAATGTTAAAATCCGTGCATTTCTCCAGTGAGTTTTATATCCTGCCCCTCTTTTCTGTTCTTCATCATTCTCTTCCTAAAAGAGTTCCTCTTGAGCCCTCGGTTTGCAGCCCTGAGGGAAACGGTTTTCTGAGGTACGGTAACCTTTTGCGATGTCGGCGGAAGGGAGCTGTCGTTCTCTTAAGCATAGATGCTCTCTTGAGCCCTCAGTTTGCAGCCCTGAGGGAAAGGGTTTTCCCGAGGTAACGTGTTTTGCGATGTCGCTGGAAGGAAAAGAGAGCAGGTGGCCGCTCCCTCCGCTGACTTGGACCAGCTACATAGATTTGAATCTTTTCTTTGTCCCCACCAGGAGCAAGTGGATGAGGGCCTTGGCACCTCACTGACAAGTTCCAGATTATCCTCCTCGTAGCCCACTCCTTGCTCCAAACAAAATGCCGGAGAGGATGTCTCTGCCAGGGTGCAGATGGCATCGCAGGCTGACTCAACACCATGACGGAGGTGCCACCGTTCAGCCCCAGTTCATCCAGCCAAAAAACATCCCCCACTCAAATTCCCATCTGTGCAAGGGCTGACGACTTCCACGGGGGGCCTTCTCAGGAATGCCTTTCTCCAGGTTCTTGCTGCTGTTTTAGGTGAAATTCTCTGGGAGAGCCCAGTTGAGGACTCCAGCTGCCTCTCGGAGGGCTGCTCCCCATCTTTAGAGATCTAGGCCTGGTCTAGACATGCAACAGGATGAGGTGGTAAGATAAGAACGTAAGAAGATCAGCCGTGCTGGATCAGGCCAAGGGTCCATCGAGTCCAGCATTTTGTTCACACGGTGGCCGGCCAGCTGCCCACAGGATCCCGCAAGCAGGACAGGAGTGCAACAGCACCCTCCAGCCCATGTTCCCCAGCAACTGGTGCACATAGGCAGACTGCCTCTGATAGTGGAACTGCCTCGTATTGCCCACCACAGCTGTATGGGCTGTTCAAATCCTGTAACAGAACAATGGGGATACAGTAATGCCTTGGATTGCAAGTAACTTGGTTTGAGAGCGTTTTGCAAGACAAGCAAATTTTTAAATATTTATTTAATTTTTTTAAAAAAACTTGATAGACAAGCGACGTCTTGCAATACAAGTACTGTAGCACGGCTTAAATTAAAAATCTCTGTACAGATTTTTTGGGGGGGATTTTGTTTTGATATAAGAGTGTTTTGGATTACAAACACGTTTCCGGAACGAATTATGCTCTCAATCCAAGGTATTACTGCATAGGAAATTCTAGGACTCTTTGTTGAGAGATGTTGTGCCTGCCCAGGTGCCATGTGCTATCAAGAATGACAAGTCCCGGAGTCCCTGTGCCTAGGTGTTTCCTACGCACAGGTGGGAGGAGCCAACAGGGCATGGCAGCCAAACGGCAGCAGGAGGAAGGGTCAAGCGCCGTGATAATCAGGGCCATTGCGACCCCAGGTGTGGTGGGAGCTATCCCCGCCGCCAGTAGAAGGTAGGTGAGTAAATGTTGGGCCTCCAGAGTCCGTGAAGGGCTGATACTCGATCCCAGGCAGAAATGCCACGAGGGCATTTGTTAGTGCAGTCATGTGCAATTAACAGCCATCCATGCCATACTGCCACATCTGGCTAAAATATAAATCAGGCAGCCATAAATCAAAGGAGCGTGGACAAGGGGGCTTAAATAAGCTCAAGGGCACCAATCGGTCCTCCATTTGACAGAAGAGAGAATGGGTGGGTGATTCATTTTTGTTTATTTGTTTACTACATTTACATAAAGCCATGCAATAGCATTGTTCTCTGGGCGGCTTACGGCACAAAATGATAAAATGCAACGTAACCACACAAGATAATAAAATAACAATTTGGGGGCATAAACATTTCCAGTATATTAAAAAAAAGAAAAGAAAAAACCCAGCGGAGAGAATAAAGGCAGATGACTAACAAATATATAGCAGATACAGTGGTTAAAAGCACACAGATTTTTTTTAAAGCCTTGGAAAATTAAAAAAAAGAAGTATTAACTGGGCACCAAAGTGACCATAAAGGAGGTGCCAGGGGAGCCTTTCTGGAGAGGGCATTCCACAACCAGAGAGCCACCACCAAGAAGACCGGCATCCTATTTGCCACAATCCCCACCCGGCTACCCCTGAGACGCTTGGAAGCAGGGCACGAGGGCAAGAGCTCTCTCTTGCTCTCATTCCCCAGAAACTGTTACGGAAAGGCTCTGCCTCTGAAGCTAAAGGTAGCATATATCGTTGTCACCGTGACTAGTGGCCGCTGGCATAACTGATAAATAGTG
This sequence comes from Shinisaurus crocodilurus, assembly GCA_021292165.1. Lineage (NCBI taxonomy): Eukaryota > Metazoa > Chordata > Lepidosauria > Squamata > Shinisauridae > Shinisaurus > Shinisaurus crocodilurus. The sequence continues at coordinate 75,950 of JAHFWL010000096.1, forward strand.
GGATTGTTTTCAGGTTTTCAGTTTTTAAAAGTTTAAATTGCTTTGCAAAGTTTTCAAATTGTCTTAACCTTTTTGGATATATATATATATATATATATATATATATATATATATATATGCATGTTTTAACCAGCCGACTGACTCATAAATGTACAAATAAAATAAACAAATAGAAGTAAATAAGTAAGTAAACACTGAGACCACCATTTGTTTCCTTCTTTTATTTTCCATGTTTGCTTCAGACTAATTTGCGGTGGAACTGCTGCCAAAGGAAGGAAGGTTGCTGAGGGGTGATGATGAACAGAAGACCCCCTCCGCCTCCCCCAGTTTGTTTGACTTATTGTGTTCTTACTTTTTCAGCTCCAACTTCGCTCCCCCAAACGCTTCTCCTTGGATGCACTACGCCATCCCTGCGGTGCAGTTCCCCGAGGAAGACGCCTCCCAGGCCTGACAGCAGCGGGGTGTGACCCCGGGAACGTGAAATTAATATGCAAAGGGGAATCTCGCAAATAACAAACACGTCAGCAAACCCCCCTCAGAGGGCTCTTGGCTGCCCGGGAAGACTCCTTTTCATCTTCTAGAAGCAATTATTAAAGGTCGCCTTCATTGTTTAATTAGAGGGGGAGAAAATGAGATGCGCAGGCCCCCCCCCCCGGAAGAAGCACTGACGGCCCAGTGGAAGAGAGAACGAACAGAACGGACGCATCCAAAAGGCCTGCTGTGTATTGCATGCGGCCTGTCGCAGAGCGGGAAAAGAAGCTACAGACAGTGAAGGAAAAGGGAGTTGGTGTCGGCAAAGAAATATCTGGGAGAACATGTTATGCGGGAAGGTTATGGAGCAGCGCTGGGTGCTTGTAGGGTAAAGGCTGTACGTATAGCCCACGGTCTTCCCCTACTGGGCACCCCCCAGATGTGCTGGAAGGGCCTGTGGCTCAGTGTGACAAAGCCCCTCCTCCTTTGCATGCCGAAGGTCCCAGGTTCGATCCCCGGCGGCATCTCCAGGTAGGGCTGGAAAAACGGCTGCCGGAAACGCTGGGAGAGCTGCTGCTGCTGCTGCTGCCAGTCAGTGTTGACAGTACCGGGCCTGCCAGATGAGCCAAGGGTCTGACTCACGGCAAGGCAGCTTCTGATGTTCCTAGCCAGCATGGCCAATGGGGATGATGGGAGGTGTAGTCCAGCACGTTTGGAGGGCAACCAGGTTGGGGAAGGCTGGCATAGGCTGTCGATTCTAATTCAGAGAGGGAGACGGAGAGAGAGCTGTAGACAGAAGCCCAGGCTTCCTTGCTGGATGAGGAACCATGGGGGGCCCCCCAGGCGGAGGGCTCCAGTCTGAGCACTCGCAGTGAGAAGGCATCAAGCGGCTATTCCATCTTTTTCTCCTTAATGGATGTTCTACAGCAGTGTTGTCCAACCTTGGGTCCCCAGATGTTTTTGGCCTACAACTCCCAGCATGCCCCAGCCAGCGTAGCTGGCTGGGGCACGCTGGGAGTTGTAGGCCAAAAACATCTGGGGACCCAAGGTTGGACAACACTGTTCTACAGTAAGAAGAATGACAGAAGAAGTGGTGGGCAAACAGGAGAGGGTTACGAGTGGAAGACGTCGTCATCTGCCCCCCCCGGCCCCCCGCCCATAAAATTCCGTGAATGGGAAGCAGCAGGGCCATTCCACCAGCCCTGCTGAAAGAGGCCCGTGGCTCACGCTGGCGCAGCTTGTCTTGAGCGTGGAAAGCGAAGCAGGGTCAGGCCTGGTTATGACTTGGATGGGAGACCCCCTCCTCTCGTTTCCTGCACGGAGCAGGGGGTTGGACTCGACGGCCTTGTAGGCCCCTTCCAACTCTTATGACCCGATGACCTACTACTAAGAAATGTCCTATGGCCACTTTGCTTTTCCCCCTCTTCCCTGCCCGTGCCTTTTTCCTTCCGTGTCGTGTCTTTTCAGATTGTAAGCCTGTGAGCTGGGAGAGTCTCGTTTTCATTTGTGTGCAAGCTGCTGCGGGAGCCCTTTTGGCTGCGAAGCAGGATAGACATTCTTTAAATAAATGAATAAATAGATGGTGCCTCCCAACAATGCCTCTATCGTACCCAGTGCTTTTTTTCCTGGAGAAAAGGGTACCGGAACTCTTGGATTACATTTCCTCGGGAGTAGATGGCGATTAAATTGTAATGCAATTAATAGAAGAAAAGGTGCTGGAACTCAGTTCCGGTGAGTTCCACCAGAAAAAAAGCCCTGATCGTACCACCTTTAACCTTCTTAGAAACTACTATGTCCTGCCTTAAGTCACTGCAAAGGGTACCATGATAGAAAGATGCAAATCCTCTAGTCCGGCAATACTGGTGGGTGGGTGTTTTGGCTGTTTCCCAGGCATTTGAGGGGAAACCTCGATGAGTGGCTGTGAGAAACATATACCGTACAGTGAGGAATTTAAATTGGTACCATTTAGCTTTGCTGCAGTGGCCAAAGCTACATGAAATTATATTATCTATATGTGCATTTGGCAGTTAAGAGCAGAGAGCACTGCCGTGCCTGAGACGCTGCTGTCAGAGCCACTTACAGGGAGACGGGGAAATTTATAGACATTACTCCGTCAATCGTAGCTTAAACGGTACTTTATGCAATTTATGCCAAAGGATGGAAAGTTGGCCTTCCTAAAATGAAAAAAAAGCTGCATACACACTCGACGAAATAGCCAAATGACCATAATATAGTCTGCACCCAAGTAGGAATTTAACATCCTGGGTTGGGGAGGGGGGAGTGAAAGAGGTGTTTTGAAGTGAATATAATGTCTGTCATAATGACCCAGCTGCGGTCCACCAACCCGCTCTTGCTTAATGTCAAGCGTCGGCAGAATCTCCAACGTCGTGCTCTTCAGGGAAAATCAGAAGAGCCCTGCTGGATCAGACCAAGGGCCCATCCAGTCCAGCATTCTGTTCACACAATGGCCAACCAGCTGCCCACGGGAAGCCCACAAACAGGACATGAGTGCAGCAGTACCCTCCCGCCCATGTTCCCCAGCAACTGGAGTACATAGGCATACTGCCTCTGATACTGGAGGAAGCATAGAGCCAATCAGGACTAGTAGCCATGGGTAGCCGTCTCCTCCATGAATTTGTGTCCAATCCCTTTCAAAACTGGTGGCCGTCCCTACATCTTGTGGAAGTGAATTCCATAGTTTAACTCTGCGCTGTGTGAAGAAGTCCTTCACACTTTTATCTGTCTTGAATCTCCCACCAATCAGCTTCATGGGATGACCCAGTTGGGGGTCATGTCTCCCAGTTGGGGGTCATGCCTTTTTCACAGCAGCCGCACACGGGGGTCGACATTTTCATCGAGCTGTCCACCACAACCCCAAGATCTCTTTCTTGGTCAGTCACCACTAGCTCAGATCCCATCAGATTATACTTGAAGTTGGAATTTCTCCGCACCATGCATAATTGTGTACACCTCTATGACATGTACACCGCTATCATGTACACCTCTCCCCTCACTCACCCCTTTTCTAAGGTAAACAATCACAGCTGCTGTGACCTTTCCTCATAGGGAGCTACTCCAGTCCCTTGGTCATTTTAGTCGCCCTTTTCTGCACTTTCCCCAGCTCTACAATGTTGTTTTTTTAGGTGTCGTGACCAGAACTGTACACCGTTACAGTCGCACTACAGATTGTATCAGGGCAGTAGGATCTTGGCAGTTTTACTTTCAATTCCTTTCCTAATTATGCCTAACATGGAGTTTGCCTTTTTCACAGCAGCCGCACACGGGGGTCGACATTTTCATCGAGCTGTCCACCACAACCCCAAGATCTCTTTCTTGGTCAGTCACCACTAGCTCAGATCCCATCAGATTATACTTGAAGTTGGAATTTTTTGCCCCAACGTGCATCACTTTGCACTTGCTTACACTGAACTGCATTTGCCATTTTGATGCCAATTCTTCTCCCAGTTTGGAGAGATCCTTTTGGAGCTCCTCACAATCCCTTTTTGTTTTCACCACCCTAAATAATTTGGTGTCATCAACAGACTTGGCCACTTCACTGCTCACTCCTGATTCCAGATCTTTTATGAATAAGTTGAAAAGCACTGGTCCCAGTACAGACCCCTGTGGGACCCCACTGTTTACATCCTTCAACTGGGAGAATTTACCATTTATTCCTACCCTCTTGTTTCCTGTTCTTGAACCAGTTACTGATCCGTAAGAAGACCTACCTCTTATTCCATGAGTGCTAAGTTTGCCTAGAAGTCTTTGGTGAGGGACTTTGTCAAAAAGCCTTTTGAAAGTCCAAGTAAACCATGTCTACCAGATCACCCCTGTCCACATGCTTACTGACACACTCAAAGAAAGGTTAGATACTATGAGAAGGAAGGGAAGAGCTCTCTGCCCTGGCCTCCTCACCCTGTTGCTGAACTCGCACAGTTGCTTAAATCGCTTGTGTGCTGACGCTTTGTCACTGGGGCTGAGATGCTTTGTCACAGAGAGCACGCTCCCTTGCAAGCCTGCCTCCTTATATAGCTCTAGGTAGGCTATGTGGAATCTCTGTTTGGGCAAGGCTGCAAGAACTGCAAGTTCCTGCTGAATTCCCCCCTGGGATTTAGCTCCCAACTGTAAGTTTGTAAAGGGTGGCCCTTCTGGGATTCAACTCTCTTTGCTGGGCCCTTGTTTTGGCTTCGGCTGATAATATATGAGTTTTAGATGATTACCTGGGGTGATTAAATATATAAATAAGTAGATAAGTAAATAGCACTTATTTCTCCTTGCACGGTTGCTTAACTCACTTGTGTGCTGACACTTCATCACTGGGGCTCCTCACGCTCAGGAAATGCTGGGTGTTGCAGCCCCAACACATCTGAAGAGCACCAGGTCGGGGAGGATACCTTCCTTGGTGCCCACTGAGACACCCTACTCCTCCCAATTTTTATTTAAAAATATTTTGATAGCTTCTTACTGGCAGATAAGATTGCTTCAAAGTGAAGTGGGATCTTCTAGCTGCTGCAACCTTAATTTCCCATGAATACCTCTGGGTATGTTACTTGTCCTTTGTGACTAGCCATGCCCATCCATCCATGTTGTCAATTTATGGTGGTGCCCAGGACAGTTTCTCAAATTTCTAAATGTTCCTATAGGCCCAAAAGGTTGCCTACCCCTGATCTGTATGACAGCCCTTCAGATATTCGAAGATGGGTATCATATCACCTCTTAATGGTTTCTTCTCTAGTTTAAATATAACCAACTCCTTCACCCTTTCTTTGCAGGACTTGGGTCTCTAGGCTCTGCACCATCTCGATCACCCTTCTCTGGACACGTTCCAGTTTTTCAATATCCTCCTGAAAATGTGGTGCCCATTGTTGGACACAGGGCTCCTGATGAGGTCTGACCAAAGCAGAACAGACAGAGTGGTACCATTACTCCTCATGCTTGGGACTCAATACTTCTGTTAATGCAGCCTAGAATTGTCTTAGCTGTCGCAATGCACCACTGGTTCCTTTTAACTTGTGGTGTACCAAAACCCTTAGCTCCTTTTTATGTGTACTGCTGTCAAACCAGGCATTCCCCATCCTATATTTATACATTTTTCTTACCTCAGTTTATCGCTGTTGAAATTCATTTAGTTTTGGCCCAGTTGTCTGCCGTCCTGTCAAAGCTCATCTTGAGCTGTTTCTGTCTTCTAATGAATTAGCCACCCCTTTCAGTTTGGTGTCATTGGCAAATTGGATGAGCATCCTGTGTCCCAAGGCATTTGGGCCATGGGCAGAACCTTGTGGCATCCAACTTTTTTTTCCTGGTACAGTCATGCCTTGGATTGAGAGCATACAGTAATACCTTGGATTGCAAGTAACTTGGTCTGAGAGCGTTTTGTAAGACAAGCACATTTTTTAAAAAAAATTTGACTTGATAAACAAGCAAGGTCTCGCAAGACAAGTAGTCACTACGTGTCTTGCGAGACCTTGCACCTCGAGCAGGCGTAGCAGGCTGAAATCGGCCCTGCTCACGCCTGCCAGAGACTCCCTTTGATATAAGAGTGTTTTGGATTACAAGCACAGTTCCGGAATGAATTATGCTTGCAATCCAAGGTATTACTGTAATTCGTTCCGGAAACGTGCTTATTATCCAAAACACTCTTATATCAAAACGAAATCCCAAAAAAAAAATTTGTGCAGAGATTTTTAATTTAAGCCGTACTACAGTACTTGTATTGCAAGACGTCGCTTGTACAGTATATCAAGTAAAAAATAAATAAATATTCAAAAATTTGCTTGTCTTGCAAAATGCTCTCAAACCAAGTCACTTGCAATCCAAGGTATTACTGTATTTATCCTTAGTAGGTCACTGGCTCTATTTTATCCCTTGTCCTTTCCCTCTTGGGGAGAAATGTGTATGTTTGGGGACAGGAACCTTTTCAAAAAGTTGTGTAGTTGCCAGAAATAAGTACACATGGTTAAGGTTTCAGCCTGCTCTCCCAGGTGTCTAAAACTTTAAAATTTGGAGGCAGGGTGAGAGTAGGGAAATGCCTCTCGACTCCAGCCCTTACCTGTAATTGCACACGAATGAACATGTAATGTAGTATACTGATTAAAGAGAGTTTAGTTGAGGATCAGAGTAAATGGATAGTTCTCCCGCTGGAGGGAAGTACACAGCTGGGTCCCCAAGGATCTGAGTTAGGACTGGTGTTATTTCACCTCTTCATAAATGACCTGGGAGTGATGGGTGAACAGTGAAGTGACCAGGTTTGCAGATTATACCAAATTATTCAGGATGGTGAAAATCCAAGTGGGCTGTGAAGAGCTCCAAAAAGGCATCTGGGCGGAGAGGCAACAAAATAGCAAATAAAACAATTTGCCTGATTAACCCCTGGGATTCAGAAACCTTTGGTAATGCAGGGTGCTGTTAAGATCAATCATATACCCCAAGGCTCCTGTTACATATGTAATCTGCCAGAGAGGTAACTATGTTAGTTTGTAGCAGCAGCAGCAGCAGCAACAAAGATCTGGGGCACCTTAAGGACTATTGGATCAGTATTAGCTTTCATGGACTAGAATCCAGTTCACCAGATGCATAATATATAATCTTGGTACTTATAGATTTCATAGATCACAGATCATAGAGTTGGAAGGAGCCTACAATGCTATCGAGTCCAACCCCCTGCTCAATGCAGGAAACTAGAGGAGGGGTCTCCCATCCAAGTAATAACCAGGCCTGACCCTGCTTAGCTTTCCACGCTCAGACAAGCTGAGCCAGAGTGAGCCAGAATTGCTGTAGGAAATCACCCATATCCTGTACCTTTGGAATTTAAGGGCATGATCCAGCTAACATTAAGCATCTGCAAGTCAATTGTTTCAATGGGAGAGTTGAGCACATTTATTTATTATTATTATATTTATACCCCGCCTTTTTTCCTGCAAGGAACCCAAGGCGGCTTACATTATCCTCCTCCTCCTCTCCATGTTATCCTCACAACAACCCTGTGAAGTAGGTTAGGCTGAGAGTCAGTGACTGGCCCAAAGTCACCCAGTGAGTTTTCATGGCCAAGCGGGGACTAGAACCCGGATCTCCCACGTCTCAGTCCAAGTTCCAACACCCTAACCACTATGCCACACTGGCATATGTGGCATAGTGGCACACTGGCATTCCGAATATCTCTTGCCCTGTAATCGATGGAACTTAATTTTGGCTGAACCATGCCCTAATTTCGAAGTTAGTAGTGAATCACAGCCTCAAAGAGCTGTAGCTTAAAATGCCACACAGTCTTTGTCTTTATAGCATTGAGTTCCTCCTGCTTCTTCTACCTTTGGGGAGATTCTCTAGTTTAAATGGTCTTCAATGAAGGGTGCAACCCCCGTGTTTACACAGAAAAAAGGCCTACAACTCCCAGCATGCCCCAGCCAGCCATGCTGGCTGGCTGGGGCGTGCTGGGAGTTGTAGGCCTTTTTTCTGTATACACATGCATAGGATTGCACCCTGAGTTGCCTTCTTAGACATAAGAAAGAGGCTAGTTCACCTCTACTGCAGGGGTAGGCAACTTGTGGCCCTCCAGATGTTTTGGCCTACAACTCCCATCAGCCCTAGCCAGCATAGCCAATGGTAAGGGATGATGGAGCTGTAGGCCAAACAATTTGGAGGGCCACACAGGTTGCCCACCCTTGTTTCTTCTGGGACATGCTGAAATCACAAAACTCTTGCAACACCGTACTCAAGCTTGTGTTTCTTGGCTGGTTGTGATCTCACTTCGACAAATGGCTATTTAGCTTATTTGCAGGGAGGGCTTTTTTTCTGGCTGTTTTATGAACTATACTATTTTATGTGTTTTAATAGTCTGTTCTGCCTCTATGGTTAGATCAGCTGGGGAAAAAAATTAATATAAGCAAAAAGTTATAAACAACAGTCAGCTGTAATTATCTTCATCTCAAATTTCCCATATCCCCTTCAGTTCTCAACAGCTTTTGAAACTAACCCGATTCTCGCTTCCAAACAAATCAGTGGGAGTATGACATGGAAACTGAGAACTTTATTATCGTCATGTTAAAGCCGGCCACCATCCCAATTGTCATTTCTAGACTGAATGACAGCATTATGAGACCAGGGCAGACGCCAGATTACTGTATCTTAATATTGCATTAGCAGGAATTATGCACCCTCAAATTACTTGGGTGTCTAGAATGATAATGCAGGAATAAAAGATTAAAATGCAATTACAGTTTTTAAAGTCAAGGAAGGTTAATGAAATGTTTTGCGAGTTAAGGAAATGACTTCCCAGCCTGGAATCACTTAATGAAATCAGCCGATGTATCGGTTGAGGGGCTAAAGGCGAAACACCAACCATTAAGAACAGCAGAGAAGGCAGCAAAAGGGCAGCAAGGTGGAAAGGTCCAGTATGAGCATCTTACCGCCGGTTACTGGTGCAGTGGACACGCAGGGGGTCTCTACCAGAGTAGGTTTCCAATTTCTCCGAGTGTTCGCCTGAGCCAGCAAGGGCAGCATTTCCCAAACTCTTGGTATCAGGGCCCCATGGATAACGTTGGAGCCACACTTCACTCTTGTTGCACTTAAAAAAGACACACCTAATTTTTTTGTCAGCTTCCAGGACTGATGGACAGCCGCGGTCCTTGCAAATGCAGGAGGACCCCGTTAATACTGCCTTGTGGTTTCCTACCTTCCCCTCGTCCTGGTCACTCGGGGCTGCGGGATGCCACTTCCCCTACAGTCATCCACTGCAGTGCAGGTGGCGCCACTGAATTCCAGGGCACCTTTACTTGCTCAGGACGATGTCGATGAGGAGAGGAGGGGAGGGGACCAACGAGGCCTCCCCACTCTGATGGGCATGGCAAGGTGGCAGGGTCCCACATGAGGGCTTCATCCCCCCCCCCCCGAGGTACCCTTCAGCCTCTCTTATACCTCTCTAGCGTGTCTTGGCGCACACAGTTTGGGAATCACCGAGCTGGAGGGCTCCACACAGGGATCCCTGGCCGTAGAGGAGCTTGCGCGCATGCGTGCGCAATGGTGCGGCTCCCCCGGGCGTATTTGGATTCTCACCAATCACCTCTCTGGGAGAGGGAACCGAGGTTTGTGTGCGAGCAAGGGAGCCCACCGGCTGCATTCCTTCTTAGCTGTCAGCCTTGGTGGCTGCCCAGTCGGATCGGAGCCATCGTATGCCATTTGGCGAGCGTGCATACGATATTATACCAGGTTGTAATATTACCGTTACTGATAGATTTCCACAAGCGTTCTGAGAGCGTCACATACGCTCTCCAGAAGTTACACCAATCCTGCGAGGTAGACTCGTATTAGGATGCCCATATCGTAGATGGGGGTTACCTGTGTATGGAGAGGCTGACAGAATAGAGCAGTGTTCTCCAACCTTGGGTCCCCAGATGTTTTTGGCCTACAACTCCCAGCATGCCCCAGCCAGCTGGAATAGAGGCTTGCTTAAGGCTGTCTGCTGAAACGTTCCCCAACCTGCTGCCCTCCAGATGTGTTGGGACTGCAGCCCCCATCATTCCCAGTCAGCATGGCTATTCTGGCTGGGAATGATGGGAGTTGCAGTCCCAACACATCTGGAGGGCATCAGGTTGGGAAAGGCCGGTTTACTGCATTCATGGTCAAAATCGGGGGGGGATTTCCCAGCTAGCTTTGAACCGCCGCATTACCTCTCGTTGCAACTAGAATCCAGAAGAAATTCCAGGTAGTCTTGGGGAATTATGGGCTTTTGCAGCCAAATGCCAACCTGGTTTATTGGGAAGTTGTTTCAATGGAAAGTGCTTCCGAGTCAGGGGGACTTCGGGCCGCAGTCTTAGATAGGATTGCAGAGGGTTCTGGGATACTCCTTGCATCGGTCTCTACTATAGGGCTGGTTTTCTCTCTCACAGACGGACACACACACAGTCACTCGATGAGGGCAGCATCTGAGCCACCAACTGATGAACTGCCGCAGGCAGGACTTCACCATGACCTCCCCTTAGCTCAAATGTGCCACTTTTCAATGGAGAGCTCACATATATTCAACTGCTGAGCAATCAAAGTCTCGAGAAACAAGGGAAAACCCAGTATGTGTGCTCGTGAACAGGCCTGGACACCACTCTCCCAGAATTAAATTGCAATCGAATGCTCTCTGTTTATGCCATGGGTAGGCAACCTGAAGCCCTCCACATGTCTTGGGCAACTCTCATATCGCTGACCACTGGCCATGGTGGCCGGGGCTTATGGGAACTGTAGTCCAAAACATCTAGAAGGCACCAGGCTGCCTGCCCCTGGTTTATGCTATGGAAGAGAAGTTTGGGAAGGAGAAACAAGGAGGATACATAAAAACATACAGAAGCTCAACGAGAGCCAGTGTGGCATAGTGGTGAGAGTGTTGGACTGGGGCTCGGGAGATGCGGGTTCTAGTCCCCGCTCGGCCATGAAGCTCACTGGGTGACTTTGGGCCAGTCACTGACTCTCAGCCTAACCTACCTCACAGGGTTGTTGTGAGGATAACATGGAGAGGAGGAGGAGGATTATGTAAGCCGCCTTGGGTTCCTTGCAAGAAAAAAGGCGGGGGTATAAATATTATAATAAAAATAAATGAAGGAACGAAGCCCGCTTCTGCCTGGCAAAGCTGCTCCCATGAGGTAGAGGAGCAGCAATATGACAATAGGGAGCAGCCTCCTTTTGCAGGTAGGGAAGGTGCTAGAAGCCTCACCAGACTCCGTTCCACTGAATATTAGCCAATGGATGCCAAAAAGGGCAGCAATGAGAACACAATGTGAATGACTTCCCCGATGTTTGCGGTGTCTGTTTGGGAGGCTTTGACTCCAGCAGCCCGTTCTTGCTCACCCCCAGGGAGGCACCTGCTTCCCATGCAGAAGTTACCAAATTCCTCCAATCCAGGTGGCGGGACTGGAGTTCTGACTTATGGCCATTCCCGGCTCCCCAGGGCCTCAGAGCCGCCTTTTCAGCCCACCCTTCCTTCCTGCTCCTCTCAGTCCCCCTCCCCCATCCGCTGCAACCAGTTCAATATGATGTGGACTCCGTGTGAGGTATATATATTTAAAAAAAGACCACAAAAGCAGCTCATGCTAAATTATTAATAGCAAGAGGATGGAAAGATGCCAAAGGGCTAACCATCAATCACTGGTATAATGTGGTATGGGAAATTGCACTAATTGAAAAATTAACTCAAAAATTGAGAATTGCAGGGCGGGGGGGAAAGAAAACAAACTCTTTTGAAGCAGAATGGTGGCCTTTTATCCAATTTTCATACAGAACATCTACAACAAAAATACCTCAAGCCTTCCAGCACATTTGGATGCAATAAACTTACAAATATCCACCTATCACAAAACTGACTACTTTATGGATGAAAAAGACTCCGGAAAAGGCGCCCAGCCAGATTTGTTCCTTTGAATTTTGGTTCGGGGGGCGGGGGGATTTACTTTGTTCTGATCTAATACAATTTCTGTAATGGATTAGATGTTTTGTTGGTTGTTCGGTTGTTTTGTATATGTGAAAATTTAAATAAACAAATTAAAAAAAGCAGCTCATCACCCACTCGGCTGTTTTGCAGTTTAATCTTGAGCGCAGCCCAAAGCAGGCCTTTGAGCCTAACTGTGCATCCTGCCACCTCTCCCCTCAACACACCCCCTGCCTAGCGCCATTCGGGTTCCAGAGTGAGAGTGTTAGGTCTGTGCGAGGCAATTCATTGGCAGCGGGGTTCAAAAAGCAACTGGATCAGAGCACTGGGTTTGAGGACAGGGGGAAGAGGGGAATTTAAATAAGGTATACCAGCACACCATGGTTGGCATCAAGTTCCGTGTGTGTCCACACATACAAGCATGTGCGTAACGTGAGCCGCTGTGCACCGTTCACAGGACAGCTCATACATTTTCCACCTTCATATCCACATAGGTGAAGCGCCGTGTGCGAATCTGCCCTAGAGATTTTAAACCAGAAGCATCTTAGATAAGCTACGTGTTTACTTTCCCTTTCGACAGGTACACAAGCAGAAAGAAATACAACCATCACACCGCCCAGAGGAGATCAGCAACTTCTGATCATAATTTTTATTAAGGCTTATACATTTTTATCTGCTAGACAGGAAGAGAGCTGACCACTCCTCCTCCCCCCCCCCAGTTGCACAACAGAAACCAAGAGCGACAACAGATGTGCGTGTGTATATATTACACACTGACCTTTTATACAGATTGCACAACTAATGAAAATTGGCACCAGCACTGTTCAAACATTGCCCAACGCTTCCCTCTCCCAGGTAGTTACTTGGGTCTTCAGAAAAGGCAACCAGCGTGCCTGTTCTTTGTTTTTTTGCATGTCTGGAGGGAAACAATGCAGGGAGGGTGCCGATGATGGGCTGGTGCCAGGGCAGATATGTTCTCCTCAGTCATGAATTTTCCTCGCTATAACCAAAGAGCTCTCTTGCTGAATAGATCACGTGGAATGTGAACGCACAGCATCCCTCCCCCACAGGCAAGAAGCCATCTATGCTCGGAGAATGTGTGTGGTTACATGGATGCCACTTTTGTCTATGAATGAGCTTTTTTTGGTGGGGAGGGGGGAAATAAAATAAAAAATTAAGAGAAGCATATGGCTTTATTATCCTTGGATCGCTTTAGCTCTGGCGGGACGTACAATACTACAGCCCCGTCTATTCTCTCTTAAGGGCATCAAGACCTCTTCGGAACCTCGCAACGTTCCTCTTTGCAAGGCCTCTGTAGGATCCCACCCTTGCACGACTCAAAGGAGGGGGAACAGTCGCCTCTCCCGCTCCTTGGTCCCCCACAGCTCACTTTTGGTGTTTCGATCACCCAATTCCAGAGAGCGCGTCGCAAAAACATGTTAGAAATGGACCCTCATGATGTCGTGGGTGGCGACCAACCTTTTACAATTCGTGCACAGTATCGATAAAGACTTCTGCTTCTCAGCCAAGCAAGAGCGGCATACAAGGTGGCCGCAAGGGAGCTGGTAAACGGGCTCCGTTTTGAAGTATGCAGAAAAGGTCCGAGAGCAGGAAGAGCATCCTTGGGCACTGCCGCTGCTCCTGTCGTGCTCTGCAGAAGAACAAAAAACACACGTACGCACAGAGAAGGAAGAAATGCACGATAGCCCCACAGCGACTGCCGACTGGCAAAACATTCTCGGGGGCTGGACCCCGATTAGGGAACCCTCCCACTGCAGGCTCAAAACGGAAGCCCAAACACCTTTTGGAAGAGTTGCAAGGCCCACAGTTTCGGCTGGCCCGCAAGCCTCAGGACTAAACTGCAAAAGGGTGAGGAAATTTCATGGAATCATCATCCATCTATTTTCAACTGGGGTGGGGGGGTGTTGGGGTTTTTTTTTTTGCTATTGTTACCTGCCCCAAACCTTTGGGATGGGGGAAGCAACAAACCTAAATATATTCAGCATAACCAGATCTGTGTGTGCCAAAATAGACAGATTTTGCCCCAAAGACAGAGTCAGCATTCAAATTATGAGTAATCAAACCAATGAAAGGGGCGCTTCTTTACCGAACCCGAGGAGCACCATTTTCTGGTTTCCTACTTTTTAAGAGACTCTCAAACATACAAATATGGCTTAAGGGCTGCAGACGTGCTTATTTTATTGCAGGAGTTTGGCAAATCTACAGAAATAAATAAGCCGAATTAATGAAATCCTATGAGGAATGGCTGAAAGACCTGTGTTTGTTTAGCCTGAAGAAGGGGAAGATTAAGGGGAGACATGGAAGTGCTCTTCAAATATCTGAAAGGCTGCTCTGCCGGAGATGGAACAGGCTGGATGCTCTGCTGCTCCCGAGGGCAGGACTAGAACCAACGGGTGGAAATGGCAGGGAAGCAGATTTTGGCTGCATTAGGAACAACCTCCTAACAGTGAGAGCTGTTCAGCAATGGAACAAGAGATTGCCTGAGGAGGTGGTGAGCTCTCCTTTGCTGGAGGTACTTAAGCAGAGGTTAGATGGCCATTTGTTAGAGATGCTGTAGCTGCACCCTGTAGTGCAGAAACCGAATTGAGCAGGGGGTTGGACTATATGATCTCTGAAGTCCCTTCCAACGCTATGATTCTAATGCTTCTGCAACAACAAAATAGTAGTCCTGGATTTAGATCAGGTTCCTGTATCTAGTCTACAGTTGCTTTCTCTTACCTTGATAGATTCATAGATCATAGTACTTAAACCAGTGTTCTCCAGCCTTGGGTCCCCAGATGTTTTTGGCCTACAACTCCCAGCATAGCTGGCTGGGGCATGCTGGGAGTTGTAGGCCAAAAACATCTGGGGACCCAAGGCTGGAGAACACTGACTTAAAAGGCGTGAGGACACACATTCAAGGGGAGAATTATACCCCTCTCTTATATGTGGCAAGATTCTACAGAAAGCAGTGCAATACTTCTGTCTTTTAGCTATGCCAAACGTGCAGAGTACACGTGTCTGTGCACGACAGTGTCTCTGCTAACGGCTCCCTCATGCGGCTTCTTATCACTGCTGGAAACAGGGTGCTGCACCAAATGCACTTCGGCCTGATCCAGCAGGCTCGAAGTAAGGAAGACTGGCAGGCCGCTGAATGCCACAGTGAGGCGAAGCTCAGCGTCCAGTTGTACCTGGAAAATTGGGAGTGCGGCGGGGAGGAAGGCCTCCATGAGGCTGCTGCGTGGTCTGGGACTCTGCTCCTCACTTATCACACAACAGGCATTAATAATATTTTACAAACAGGCAACAAGAAGTGACACCTGAAAACAGCCCACTTGGAAGGTAGCCCTCACTTTGCTTTTCAAAATTCTAGTCCTCAAGGAGCCAGGTGGGCTGGGGAATCGTCCCCCTCCCCCAACCACGGTCCCCCCCAGCCTCTTCCAGAAATCGAAAGCCAAGAATCGTCACCCAGACCAGCTCCTCCTCCCCGTGAGGCCTTTTTACCACGTGCGCTGCTTGCGTTCCATGGGCTGCCGCCGCCGCCGCCGTGCGACTGTTGCTGGCCTTTCGTCAAGCTGGCTGTGAACAGCGGCATATTGCTGAGTGCGGAGTTCAAGGCGCTATCCAAGCTTTCTGAAAGCCTCTGTTCGTGAGAAACCAGATCTGCAAAGAGAGAGGTGCAAAAATCTAGAAACAAGACATTCTGGTCTTACAAAGGGATCGAGCAACAAGTCAGCTGGCAATTCAGGTCTTTTGGGTGTGTTACAATATCAGACAATTTACTTCAAAGGAACCAACACCCGCCACCCTTTCTCCCTAATCGTATAATTGGATTTTGTGCGGTTCGGGGCTGATGGGTCAATCCTAAAGAGACCTACAAATGGAAGAGCTGCGTCCCTGGACCAGGCGAAGGGTTCTTCTTGTGTAGCGCTCGGCTGCTGCCTGCAGCCAGCCAGGGCATGAACACCAGCCTCTGGCGGTCAGAGATACATTGCCTCTGAACATGGAGGCTCCACCTGAGTTAGCATGGCTACACACATTGATACACTCACCCTCCAGTCATCAATCCTGTGGAGCAGAGGTAGTCCTAAATGAGGGGTGCTGAACTCCTTTCAGCCCAAGGGCACAATTCCATTTTGGAGAATCATAGAAAAGTAGAGTTGGAAGGGGCCCACAAGGCCATCGAGTCCAACCCCCTGCTCAATGCAGGAACCCAGGTCAAAGCATCCCTGACAGGTGGCCGTCCAGCTGCACCTTGAATGCCTCCAGAGTGGGAGAGCCCACCACCTCCCTAGGTAGTTGGTTCCATTGTCCAAGCTCTCGGGGGCCACATTCCAGCAGCAGGCGGGGCTGAAGGGGAAAGGGGCAGGCCCCCCAACCCCCCAAAATACCAGCACAGTCTAGCTTGAAGCTCTTAACGGCTAGTAAGCAAGCCTCACAAGAGGCGTTTCAGCCTTTTAGAATGGGGGGAAACAGCACAAGGGCTGGAAAACCACCAAACAATCGGCGGTTGAGGGGAAAGGGGGCGTGGCCATTTGGGGAGCCTCAGAGGGCTGGACTGGGACCCCAGGCCTGAGGTTCTGCACTCCTGTCCTAATCTGTAGCTCATGCACAGAGGGACTGCAGCTCAGTGACAGAGAGCTAAGCTCTCAAGCGGCAAGTCTGAGGAGGACTCGGGAGAGAGCTGCTGCGGCCGCCAACAAGAGTGGCGGCGGAACGGGGCCTTGCTGTGGCCTCCTGGCACCCGCCAGATGTTTTGGTCTTCAGCACCTGGCAGCTCCAGCCAGCTTGGCCAATGGTCAGGGATGCTGGGAGTTGTAGTCTGGACCAGTGTTCTCCAACCTTGGGTCCCCAGATGTTTTTGGCCTACAACTCCCAGCATGCCCCAGCCAGCGTAGCTGTCCATATCCATATCCAGCTCAGGGTCCATATCCAGCTCAGGAAGGCAGACATCGGCCTGGCTTGCACGACACGAGGCTGGTTAATGAGCCACAGTTGCATGCCAGCCCGGTTTACATAATTACCCTCGCTGGGCACAGCTTCTCGTGTTGTCAGAACCCAGCAGGGGTGGCTTGTTGGGGTGGACAACAAACCACCCAGAACCAAGCGCCTGTTGTAGGACTGTGGAGTGGTTTGTTAACGCCTCCAGCAAGCCACCCTTGCCAGGTTCCGACGATACAAGAAGTCATGGCGGGGGCTTGAACTGGCAACCTGGCGGCCACAAGTGCCACAACCCACAGTGGACTGCAGTGATCATGCGAACCAGGTCACTGACTGGCAGCAGCTCCAGACTTTCCCAGTCCGATCTGGAGAAGTTGGGAATTGAACCTGGGACCTCTTGCACACAGAACATGCACTCCACCACTGAGCTACGCCCCTTCCCAAAGGATGGGCCATACAGGAGACAGAGAGTGTAACAGTGACCCCAGAATACTTTGAGTGAGAGGTACATGGGCCTACAAGTGAAGGTGGGCTTCAGCCTTCCCTTTTAAACGGGTAATCCCTTCTTCACAGAACCGGAGGGAGGCAAGGAGCACTAAAGAGGACGGCGCTGTGATCAGAGACAAGACTCACTGCAGTCAGAAAATCCGCAGAGTGATCCTTTGAGGAAAGCATGATGAGAGAGAGAGTAATGGGATGTACTTGTTATGAATACACATATAAAGGGACGTATTGACAAGGAAAAGTGCATGGGGTTGTGAAAAATCCTACATCAAGTAGGCCACTCAACAAGGTCTGCCACGGACGGCCTTCTCCTTATCCCATCAGCCAGAGCAGCCAGGCTGGTGGGGACTAGGAAGAGGGCCTTCTCTGTGGCGGCCCCCATGTTATGGAACTCCCTCCCTAGTGACCTTCGCCATGCCCCCTCCGTGATGAGCTTCCACCGTGCATTAAAAACATTGTATTTCAGGCGGGAATATGGGGTGGGTTAGGATTTTAAAAGAATTTTTTATACTGTTTTAATGATCATATTTTATTGTATTGTTTTAATTGTACATCGCCCAGGGTGGCCGGGTGGCCGGCCAGATGGGCGATTAATAAAATGTAATAATAAATAAATAAATAAATAAATAAAATCATTTCCACTGATTCGCTATTAAATAAAATAAAAATGCAATGAGAGGAATGTCTGCGAAGTTCTAATGAGCCTCCTGGCAAGATGCACAAGTTGTGTATGCCTATTTTAAAAATATATATTGTTGAAAATAAGGCTCAATAAAAAGAACGACATTTTATACTACGAATTCGTATTATTTTTGCAAAGACCGGGGTGGTAAAGGCCGAGGAAGGAGAGAGTGCAGAAGCAGACAGCCATAAACAGCACGATCTCGTCTGATCTCGTAAGCTAAGCAGGGTCGGGTCTGGTTAGTACTTGGATGGGTGACCACCTTGGAACACCAGGTGCTGTAGGGGGAAAACCATAGCTCAGTGTGACAGAGCACATGATTTGCATGCATGTGGTTTGATCCCCGGCCTCCAGGTAGGGCTTGGAAGGAATCCTGCCTGAAACCCTGGAGAGTCGCTGCCAGTCAGTGTCGACAATACTGGGCTAGATGGACCAATGGTCTGACTCAGTATAAGGCAGTTCCTATGACACATGGAAACATGAGTGACAGAAAGCACTGTGTGGAAAAAGGCACTTCCACCTCCAGACCATTAGAGGTCCAAGAATATCTAGTCATTTAGCACATACTGCCCAGTTTTCCTCTGTAACAATGAGGTCTAGAGACCTTTTTTTAGAGAAGTTCTTAGAACACTTTTTTTTTAGAGAAGTTCTTAGAACACTCGCCTGATTAAGGGCAGCCGCCGGCGTGATCACATCACGCCAGTGCTTAATGAGTTGCACTGGCTACCAGTTGCTTGCCGAGCCGAATTCAAGGTGTTGGTTTTGACCTTTAAAACCCTACACGGCTCCGGCCCAGCTTATCTCAAGGAGCGCCTCCAGCAACATCAAGTAGGCCGCTCAACAAGGTCTGCCACGGACGGCCTTCTCCTTATCTCATCAGCCAGAGCAGCCAGGCTGGTGGGGACTAGGAAGAGGGCCTTCTCTGTGGCGGCCCCCACATTATGGAACTCCCTCCCTAGTGACCTTCGCCATGTGCCCCCTCCGTGATGAGCTTCCGCCGTGCATTAAAAACATGGCTGTTCAGGCGGGAATATGGGGTGGGTTAGGTTTTTAAAAAGAATTTTTTATATTGTTTTAATCATTACATTTTATTGTGTTTTACTGTATTTTAATTGTACATCGCCCAGGGTGGCCGGGTGACCAGCCAGATGGGTGATTAATAAATATAATAATAAATAAATAAATAAATACACTGAGATCAGAACCAAAGTCCAGATTCTATGTTGCCCAGTGCAGACATGCAGAATCAACAGTCCTGTAAATACCAAACGTTTGACTAAAACAAATAGAAAATGAGGCAAAGAGTAATGGCGACATAAAATTAACCAACATAAGAATGTAGCAGAAACAGAGCAAGGGCCAATCCCAATGAACATTAGCCCCACAAAATTAAGATACGAGATGATTACACCCAAACCATCTTGTAGTGCCAGTGACAGAAGTATAACTCTCTGCTCCCCACCCACTCCCACATACTCCACAAAGAGTCACATGGATCTGGACATCCGATAAAGAGAGGGGAAATGAGGTCATTCCACCAGCCCTGCTGAAAGCGTTTCCCCCCCCCTCTTCCCCTTTTCCTTGTGTGTCGTGCCTTTTTAGAAAGTAAGCCTGCATACAGGAACTGTCTTGTCTTACTGATTGCGCATAAGCCGCTCCGGGAGCCTTTTTGGCTGAGGAGCGGCATAAAAAAATACTTTAAACCAACAATTTGCAGAAGGTTATGCTAGCCATTCAGGTCATGGGCCAATGGGATGGAGCTCCTCCTGTGGACGAAGAGGACAGAGGGCCCAGGGTACCTGTTGAGCAGTCCATTTGGGAGGAGTTCGAATCGCACTCCATTTTCATTTTTTTAGCACGGGACTCCAAGGCAGACGTGACTACAAAGTCTGTCGTTGACAAATGGAAAGGCTCCATGTTGCGGTGGCCGCCCGGATTCTGTTCCACAAGGTCTATTTTCCGTTTGAGAGAAGACATGGCTATAGAAGAGGCTACTACTGTCCCCAGAGCCTGAGCCCTCCCCAGGAGGTTAGTGCCGGGAATGCTGTGCTGGAGGAGGAAGTGGTCTATTCTTGCCTTGAGAGAGGGGTGGGGAAGGGGTTGCACGTGCTGGCTGAAAGCCACCCCGGTGAAGGGGTCGCTGGGCACTCGCCCCCAAGACGCCTCGCTCCGGTTGCACTTCTCCAGGGTGCCTTGGTCGATCACTTTGCCAGAAGGCAGCAGCATGGGGAGAGTCATTACCTCCAAAGTGATCGGGTCCAAGAACTCCTCCGGGACGTCCTGAACGGCATCCGTCAGCTTGTGCTCCTGGCTGTCGGAGTTGCCAAAGGGCACCATGTCGCTCTCCATGGGTGACGGGAGGCTGGCGGCCTGCCCCCCGAAGCCTTGCGCCAAAGATTCCGAGGCAACCCGGTGCACGTCGTCGACCACCTCGTGGGAGCAGGCCTTGGCTGGCTGGCCCCAAACCTCCACTTTCTTCATGCAAGGGAGGCCACCACCTGCCACATGGGTGATGCAGATTCTCAAGTGCGACACACTACTCAAGGACGTCGGGCCTTTATTCCACAGGTCTAACGATGCAGAGCCAGAAAAAGAGAAGAGAGTGTCCATCTGGTGATGGAAGGGGGGCCTTGGCTTGAAGCTACGGTGGCCGAACGTCACTTTGCTTTGATTCTTCAGAACAGCTTTGCCCACCAGCGTGAAAACCTCTTTTTCCAGTGCAGGCTGACCAGCCAGACCCGAGAATGGAGACTCTGGGCTGTTCCAAGAGGCTTTACCGGACGAGGTAGACGTGTAGATATCCAGCCCAGTGACATTGTGGCAGCCCCCTGAGGAGATATCTATATTAATCCGACAAATTTCTATGTTGAAGGGGAAAGAAAGAGTCACATAGACCGGGGGCTTGATGAAATATTCACAGCGGAACCCACGGTTTCTCTTGGCAAGGTCTTCTGAGATCAGGTTTTCTACTTCATATCCATCAGCGGAGATCTACAGTTCAAACAAAAAAGGATTCTGAAAACATTTTCAACTGTCTTCGTACATCATTGTAACAGAGTGAGCAGAATCCTTCAACACGAAAATCAAAGCAAGACTCAGCTGCAATTAAAACACTTAGGCACAATCTTAAACACACTTTTGTGGGAGAAAGTCCCATGGAACTCAATGGTGCTTACTTCTGAGTAGGTACGTATAGGATTGCACTCTCAAACTCGCATGCCTAAAACTCTCCCATTGAGGTAACTGAGAATTAAGCCCTTAAACTTTGGTTGAATCAAGCCCCTAATTTCTCCATATACAGGTGAGTTAACAAAACAAAGAGTCAAATTTTCCAGCCACAGTTCCAGAGTTTAGTTGGGATTGTGATGCAGGATGGGCTTCTTGGGATACTGAGAGGTGACAGGGAAGCAGACGCGGAAATAGGGACTGCAGAGAGTGGCTAAGGTCTGTCACTGCCCTGTCGCCACTCCAGGTCAGCAGGAAGATTTACAAGATTCTTCTGTACCCCAAAAAAGAAAAGTTAGCACAGAATTGGGACAATCCAGTGCCAACACTGCTCCTGAAGTCACACAGGTCATATTGACTTAAATAAGGTCTCCAGATAGCATTTGGGTTGCAGTGCCTCTCTGCCCACACAGGGATGCTCTTATCTGATGTGCAACTCAGCCACAGCATGGGGAAAGTTACACATAGGTAAATAATATCATCTGACTTTATGCCAACCTACAAAAAGTAGCCCTAGGACGAGGAACACAGAGAAGCTGCCTTATATCAGGTTCAAGTATTTGTCTATCTATAGGGTGGGGGTGGGGGTTGAAGAAAGTTTCTAGACCTTAAAAAGACTTTCTTGAAAAGTCAGAGGACAAGTGAAGTGAAAAAGGAGCCCTGTAGGATCAGAACAAAGATCTCAGAGTATCTCAAGACTGCTCAGTCAGAAACTAGCAGAATGCCCATAAGCAGGGCAATAGCCCTCTCCCAAAATTGCTCCCCAGCAACTGGTACCTCTAAACCTGGAACTTTTTTTTTTTTTTTAGCAACCGTAGCCAACAGCCATCGAAAGAACTTTCCTCCATAAATTTCTTTAATCCCCTTTTGAGGGCATGGCAGTGGCCTCCGCGCTAATTATGGAAGTGTATTCCACGTTTATTATGTGCCAATGTGGAAAGAGATGCCACTAGTGTAGCAAGACCATGTACTCAGGCACAGGTTCCCAATCTGGTCGTCTGGGGCTTCCCAGATGGCCAGTAAATGTTAATGTCTAGCTAAGGCAGCTTCGCTAGTCCCTGAAATCTCAAGAGCTACACAAGATGGCTGCTGGTTTTGTTCCACTTTGGAGCTTTGCTTATTCCTTTAGCACCGAAACTGCTGCCTGTGAGGGAGCCACTGGCCATCTGCAAGGCAGGAAGACCTCTGCTCTGTCATGCTAGCACCTTGGCTTCTGGTCTTCATTAGGATGTCACCTCTCTGGCTGGTGACTTGCAACGGGGATGGGGCGGCTAAAGTGGCGCTCTTTTAGCGCCACCGAGCAAATACTGGTGGGCCCATTTCTCTTCAGCCTTTTGCTCAGTTACTGATGACTGAAAAAACAAAACAAAACCAGGCTATTCTGAGGGGCTGTCTGGTCAAAATTACAGGCCAAACGTTGGAATACCTGTCCAGTCTTAAAACTGGCCAGCTAGCAAACCTAGTTTTCTTTGCAGTTATGCTTCCACAGTGCAGGGTTACAAAATCCATCCGGCTGTTGCCTTTTTGAGGAAGGTTGCACCATGCAAATGGGTTCTTGGGAGAAGATGCCGGATGCCGCCCCACGGGTGCCATTAGCCATATTTCTCAGAAAGGATATGCGTGAGCAGCAGGGAGCCCTCATACATCATAAGTATTGTCGATTTAGTTCTGCAACGAGCTGCTGAGTCAAAGCACCCCTTGGTCCCTAGAACAGTGACTCCTCCGACCCAGAATCGCTGTTCTGAGCCGGGTTCCTCTGCTATTTTTTTTACCCCAGACAAAATACCTTGTTGCAGTGAATTCTTGGCTTGAATTGTGGGAGGCAGACATTGATCACCATCTTTATGGCTTGAGGTGGAAATCAGCTTCCCAATCTTCAATTTGGCTCTAAAACAAAGACACACAAAAAGGGTTTTTGGGGTTTTTTAAAAAAAAAAATTGCATGGAACAAATTACGTGAGAGTATAAGAATGTAAGAGGAGCCCTGGGGGATCAGACCAAAGGCCTATCCAGTCCAGCATTCTGTTCACACAGTGGCCAGCCAGCTGCCCAGGAGAAGACCACAAGCAGGACAGGAGTGCAACAGCACCCACTCGTGTTTCCCAGCTACTGGTATTGAGAGGCAACTGCCTCTCATACTGGAGGTAATATATAGCCCCCGTGACTAGTAGCCACTGATAAC
Organism: Shinisaurus crocodilurus; assembly: GCA_021292165.1. Classification (NCBI taxonomy): domain Eukaryota; kingdom Metazoa; phylum Chordata; class Lepidosauria; order Squamata; family Shinisauridae; genus Shinisaurus; species Shinisaurus crocodilurus. The sequence goes on from JAHFWL010000096.1 coordinate 99,359, forward strand.
CTTCTCCTCCATGAATTGTCTAACCCCCTTTTAAAACCATCCAAACTGGCTGCCATCATTACATTTTGTGGTAGTAAATTCCATAGTTTAACCATGTGCTGTATGAAGAAGTCCTTCCTTTGGTCTGTCCTGAATCTCCCACCATTCAGCTTCATGGGATGGCTCCTGGTTAGAGGATAGATCAGGACAGAGGAAGAAAAAATGTCTCCATATCCACTTTTTCCACACCACGCATAATTTTGTACACCTATCATGTACTCGCCTTTCCACCCCTACGCTAATAGGATTGTGCCCTTAATGTCTCTTCTATTCTTACTGAGAGAGGAGTCGGAAGTAGGAGGGAACAATTCTGACTCCTCTTTTAAGGAGTCCATACTCCTACTTTCATATGAGCATTACCACAGAAGGGCATCCTTCATCCCCTCCCTGTCCAGAATGAAAGAACAAACATGTCCTCTCCAGAAAGAAGAGTCTCACGTGGCTTCACTGAACATATCTGCCTTGTGGGAAAGTGTAGGGAATGCCCTTTTGTAAAGGCCCACAAATAGGACTGCAGGTGGTTTGCAACATCTCTTCCTGGCAACTGTTTCCGCCTGGATGCCCTGCGTTGCCAAGTGCGCACACCTGTTATTTCTGGGCAGTGACATGGCCATGGAGTGAAAGGATCCATTCTAGACTCACTGTCGAAGAGCTAGCCCCATTCCAAGAGTTGAGAAGCTACATATTCTGTCCACGTGACAAGGTTGCAGTACCTGGCTTGAGTCTTTTGCCTCCCTTAATTGCCAGCATCTTTTCATTCCTCCCTTATATTACTTGCTTAAAGGCTAACTATATCGCAGGCTCCTCCCAGGCACGTGCCTGGCTGGGAACAAATCCAACCTTTTTTGCTAATGTAAGATCTCTCCCAGCTTCCACCGGGAGGGAAGGAGCCACAGAACCATCTTGTGAGAGTGGCACCTTTTAAAAGCTCGACAAGAAATCGGGCAGTGGGAACGCCGCTCGTGTCTTTATCTTCATTCTTAAACTCCAAGACAGGAATATAAGGTAGAGTTTGGAATCTTTGCCTCGAAGAACCCTCATTTTTGCTGCAAGGAGGAATCTTGCCGCTATCGTGTTCTTTCCATTCCTGAAGAGCTGTCTTGCTCAAACGTTTTGTGCACCAGCCACACCGATTAAGGAAGTATATTTTTTGCTAACTCACCTCTGTTCTCCTCGCAGCTGCTCAATTACCCAGCTGAAGCTCTTTCTCGCCTTTATATTTTGCTCAGGCTTTACTCCATCGTTTAAAATTTTGTTGGCTACTTGCTCACGAGCACTGAAAACACTTGCTGAAAACACTGCCAGGTCCTCCTTTCCTCGCATTCCTTCTCCTGCAGTGACTTACTCAGTTTTCCTTCTCCCTAAACTTGTCTCTCCCTCCGCTGGCCCCATTTGCAGCATCTCTTTCTACCCTGAAGTCTGCCCTACAACGATCCTACCCACATTTCTTCAGGATTCACGGTCTCCTTCTCCCCAGCCCAAACACAGCGCCCTCTGCTCCCAAATCTCTCTGCAGCAATTTTCAATCTTTTCACACCCAATCCTTGCTTCAACATCTCTATCCACATCTCCGACAGAACAAAATCACCACCCTGAACCAGTCTAATTGGACTCTATACCTGTCTGTCTCTTCCTTATTTCCCTCCTTTTCCATATTAAGTGACATACGCAAGCTCATAATTCCCCCACACCATGTTTTTTTAAAGCCATTTTTATATATATTTGCTAGGATTATCAGTGTCCATTGTATTTTGGGCTTGCATTTAACTCTGTAAATGCCAATTCTCATTTGACACCGTAAATAAACCGTTTCATTGCATGTGCCTTGATGCTAATCAATACATGTTGCTATTTTGGGGGGAAATCATCTCTGGCTTGTTTATTCCTCTAATCCAGCCTTCTCGAACCTGGTCCTCTCCAGATCTATTGGACAATAATTCCCTAAACATCCCTAAACAGAGTGGCCATTGGCCATGTCGGCTAGGGATGATGGGAGTTGCAATCCAACACATCTGAAGAACATCAGGCTGGGGGGGGAAGGTGGCTCTAAACATAAGGTGTCTATTATCGACGGTGCTTAGTGACTCAAGGTCTAAAACCAGTGCTCTCCAACCTTGGGTCCCCAGATATTTTTGGCCTACAACTCCCAGCTTAGCTGGCTGGGGCATGCTGGGAGTTGTAGGCCAAAAACATCTGGGGACCCAAGGTTGGAGAACACTGGTCTAAAAGATCCCTTGCATGTGCTCAGGCAGAATGTCTGAGCAGGCAGCCCAAGTCCAGCCAGCACCGCTATAAACATCAGCACGAAGTGAGAGGGCCTCCCCCCAGCATTCGCTCACTGCATGCCAGCCGGGAGAGACCGAGCCCTCCCCAGAGCTCACCACAAATCTTGTGGCTACTATTGTTTGTGGTTGCCACCGATACTGTACATGAGGAAGTCTAAGGGGAGGAGATGCCTCCAAGGCCTAGTGTGAAGTCTGGGAGTGACCCTTCCCTCTCCCTTGGGTTGTCCCCCCACCCCCCCAAGATGTGGAAAACCCTGTGTGAAATTAGTATAGAGGAGAGAGTGCAGCTCCTGCCCCTGGAACAACCCCCAGGCAGGAACACGAGGCCATTAAACAAAAATTCCAAAGTTGTGTGTGTTTTCACACACACACCCTCACCTGTAAACAAGTATAATCCCAGCTGGGGGCTGGGAAATGCAAAATGTACATAGTTCCTCTGATGGCCCCTGACCGCCCCCATGTCTTTGATGTCTCTGTGCCCAAGTATTGCATGCAAATGCGGCCCAAGCACTCTAGTCATACTCCAGGAGCCACCTCTCCCCTGCCTGGCCAGATGAAGTTCATCCTGATTGGCTGAGGACAGCTGGGCTACTGAAAGGAGGGGTGGTGGGTGGGTGGGGGGAAAGAATCTATACTGCCTGCTGTGGCATCTGGGTTTGGTTGTGGTCTGCATGTGGAGAAGCATGGGGTAGGGCTTTTGCTGAGGCAGCCCTGAAGAGGACCAGCCCCCAGGTAAAGAGAGTGCCTGGGTAGTTATGTAGTAAAGGAACTAGCTTTGTTATTTTGTAGCTCTACTGTGTATACCAAAGTGTCTCCCCACCGTTTCTCCTTCCCTCATTTCCCACCTTTTATTGTAATCTGTTTACCTTAAATAAACTTTCCTGATTTTACCCCACACGGGTTGTGTGGTTCAGTGCTAAATCCAGTGTATAGACCCAGGGCAAGGCCCTGAGAGAATCAGGTCAAGATGGCAGAGCTAAGGCTGGCAGTTTTGCACCTTTGATCTCTGGTCTTGAGTAAAGGACCGGTTGGCAGTCCTTCACAGAAGGGTTCTCCGTTGCTTCCCTGTGCGCACACACCCCGCCCCATTGCATCTAGGCTTTTATTGGTAATAATGGAGGCTTTAAAAAAGGCGAATTGCAGTGAGGGGGCATTTTTAGGGATGTCTCTTGGGCAGGGTAAAAGACTGGCTGAGGGCTAAAAAACTGAGATTCAATCCAGACAAGATAGAGCAGTGGTTCTCAACCTTTTTGGCCCCATGCACCCCTTTCACCATGTCAGAATGTCATTCCCCCCTTTCCAAGATTGTCTGACTTAATCTGTGCCATACAATAAGGTGTGATATCCTGTAGATTATGTACAATCTGTAGAATGGTAATTTGTAGAAAGATCAGTATTCTAACAGTTTGAGTCTGTGGCCCCAATTCCTCCCCCCAAACCCTAAAATTCCCCCCCTGGGGGGAATTTCCCCCTGGTTGAGAACCCCTGAGATAAGAGGTTCTGTTAGTGGGTGGTTCATCTGCCAAGTTAAGTGATGTTCAACCAGTTCTGTGGGGGTTGCACTCCCCCTAAAGGATCAGGCTCATCGTTTGGGGTGCTCTTGGATCCAGCATTATCACTGGAGGCACAGGTGGCATGGAGCACCTTTTATCAACTTGAACTGATATACTACCAACTATGTTCTTACCTGGTTAGCCTACCTACAGTTATCCATCCTCTGGTAACCTCACGCCTGGATTACTACAAGATGTTATACGTTGGGCTCACTTTAAAAACGGTTCGGAAACTTCAGCTGGTCCAAAATAGGGCAGTGAGATTGTTAACAGGGACTGGTCGATATGAACATATTATGCCAGTGCTTTGTGATCTGTGCTGGCTGCCAGTTTGTTTCTGGGCCCAATTCAAAGTGGTGGTAGTAACATTTAATGCCCTATATACCTGCCGGGAAGCAAAGTTTATCCTCCAAGGCCTTCCTCTCACTGTCCCTACCAAATGAGATGAGGCAAGTGGCTATTAAGGAGAGGGCCTTTTCAGTTATGGCATCATAGGATCATAGAGTTGGAAGGGGCCCAGAAGGCCATCAAGTCCAACCCCCTGCTCAATGCAGGAAACTAGAGGAGGGGTATCCCATCCAAGTAATAACCAGGCCTGACCCTGCTTAGCTTTCCACGCTCAGACAAGCTGAGCCAGCGTGAGCCACAAGCATCCTGCTTGTGGAATGCCCTCTCCAGGGATGGTCACCACCGGGCACCTACGGCGTGGTCTCTTCTGTGCCAGGTGAAGACCTTTTTATTTTCCCATGCATTTTAAGTTCTTTAGTTTTTACTGTTTTAAATTTGTTATTGTATTTTCAGATATTTACACTGCTGCTGGTTTTTATTCTGGTTTTATACTGTAGTTCTACACTTTAAAAAGTTTTTTTTATGTTTGATTATGTTGCTGTATTCTATCGCTTTAACTCTTGCGAACCGCCCAAAGAGCTTTGGCTATTGGGGCAGTATAGAAATGTAATAAATAATAAATAAATATGCATGGAACGTGGTAAAGTACATCTGTTTTAGTTATAACATTCACCATCACTAGAAGCAATAGCTCATAGACCAGGTGTAGGTTTAAAAGCAGTCTACAGCCCCTCACCCTACCCCATCTCCCAAAATGGATGGAATTCTTCCACTGAGATATTCTGAATCCAGCGCAAAGCCTTGACAGAGGGAAGCATGCATGCTGAGAAAAATTACTGAAAAACCACTTCTTAAGCTAGATGCCATCTGTAAAGCGAAGGCAAGGCAATACTCAAGCCTATATATTAAAAACGTGCATATGAATATCCATGGATCTTGACTAATAACATCAAATGCCTAATCTATTTCTGTGGTTGGAAATCTAAGAGGGGAATTTTCAGCATAATTCCCGATTAATCAACAGCCCTTTGGTTCTGTTCTCATGTTCACTAACTTAAAAAAAAAAAAAAATCACCATTCTGTGTGTTCAAGCTCAATAAATATAGGTTAATTAAATCGTGAGAGGTTCTAGTCACTCATTTCAAACACTGGAAAGTCCACCCTTCACCCCCACATGCAAATTTTTCTGAACAAAAACGTAATTAAAGTGGAAGGGGTTGTAAAACATGTTATGCTTATGTGAGCGTTCCACATTACCCCGCAATACCTTACCAATACCAGACTTTTTTAATTAGTATAATACCCAAGAAACAATAATACTAAAATATTGTATCAAGTGCTAAGCACTGACTTTACAATTTATCTTTCACTCACGTATCTCCAAATCCACTTTGTTACATAAAGTTAATTCCTATTTTACAGACAGGGAACCAAAACTGACAGAATTGCTTGAGTTAAGGTGAACCGGGGTTTAAATCCAGATCTTGCCACTGGACCATATTAGTATCATGAATACTTGAAGAGCTTTATCTCTCCTTGTTAACTTTCAAAATATGATGACTTCCCCTTTAGGGGGGAAAAAGCAGCAAATAAAGTTACACAGAAGAGATATTTTATTTACAGGAAAATCACTGTGAAATCCATTTACAAAAAGGGAACATGCTAGATGTGTGCATCTCCTCCTCTGAGAATACTGAAGAATGGACCCTGCAAAGAGATGATACCAATTAGGTAGCTTAGAAAAAGTCAGTAATATTCCAATGGAAAGCTACCTGGCTATGGTGCCCCATAGAACTTAGTTGAGACTAACGGCATCAGCATGTCAGCTTTAGAATTCTGGTTCTACATCACAATTTGGTTTCCTCCTATACCAAAGAGCCAAACACTTTATGGTGTAAATAGCTCAGTTTCTCTGAACGGCTACGTCTGAGTAACGGAAACCATTCCCAGAAAGGTAGTTCTATCACTTTGTATCCAATTTGACGGAGTTGCCTCCTTTTCAAATTGTGGAGCCCCAGCAGGCGTTTTGAGCCATAGCAGTAGTGGTTCCTATTGGACACCTGAACAGCTAGTTTCAAGCCTCCCTGCTGTGTCTCATTCAGCTGAGGGGCCGGACATTCACAAGAGGCCTCTGATTTGGTCAAAGCATCCACGATGGCGCCAGTAAGTGGAACTCCACTGGAAAATGCAAAATGATTCCAAGTGGACACAGACTGCTCCTGTACTGCTGCTCTTTTCCGGGGACGCATTTCATTCTTGCTTTCACAGTCATCCACAGGGGATTGGCTGCTCGACCTCCCTTTTAAAAGCTGGTTCATTAAGTCATCTGTAAGGGACAGTCCACTCTCTTTTAGTTCTGATTTTACAGTTGAAACAGGCAATGGTTTCTGGTCAGGGTCTAAATGAATCTCCAAATCTATTGATCTGGTGTGAGGCAAGAGCATGTGCCTTTTGACATACTGGGGCCCGCCCAACATGTCTTCCAGTAGAGACAAAGCTTCAGTGACTTCCAGCTTCATGCAGATATCCTTCTTGGCATAGTTCCACAGCATCTCTGTCACCTCTTGCTTAAGCTGTGGGCTAAGCCGGCTGCCTGTGTAACTGGGACATTCAATCTCCACCGTGCCATCAAGGGTGAAAAAGTCCTTCTCAAGTTCAAATTTATTCCTGCGGCTTAACTTGATAAACTCAGGACTCAGAGCATAGTCTATCAAGTCATTGGGGAACCGCTTTGCAAATGCCAGAGCTAGCAAGCAGGTGAGCAAATGCTCGGGGAAATTCTGAAATTCATGCATCTTTGCATGCATCTGTTCCTCAAGGCTGACATAAAATTCCTCTGCATTGGGTGGCTCATAGTTCAAGCATCCAAATGACCACAATAATTTGGCAATGTCTTTGCTTCGGCAATAAAATGCCCTGGAAGGCACAGAAGAGGCAACAGCATTCATAATCTTTTCATCAAGATAATGCAAAGCTGAACAGGCAAGTGTTATGTGCATGACACCTTGAATACCTATAGCTGGTATCCGAGGAGGAACAACATTCCCAAGCTCCTTCAAAAAGTCAGTATGATCAATATGAGTGAAGCGAAACATCTTAAGGACATTCACTAAGGCATAACTGCTCATGTCTGCCATGCGGGCAGAGGCTTTATCTCCAATTTTTCGCATAGTGCGTTCCGAAAGACTGTTGTGTGACTTGAAGAAGCCTAAGCAAATGGCACCCACTTCCTCTAGGTTGAGAAAGTCCAACTGTTTTAATACCAAGATGTCTAGTTTCTGTGCTAACTCTTCAGGGGCTTTACGGCCTTCACCCATGATGTAGACTAGCTGAACCAGCTGGGTCAAAGTGAGATCTTGCCAATGCAAGTTAACGTAGCTCAACACAATCTCTAAATACCGAGGGACGCTGCGCCCCAAGCAGCGCCACAGGTCAGCCGTCAGCAGCTGCTGATCCAGGCTCATGTTCCAGACCCGACGGCAGCACTCTGTTTCATACACGTTCAGCATAGAATGGATGGGTGGAACGGCTAAGCAGACAAATGCTTTTAAAACCGTACTAAGCTCAAAAATATCAAAGAGCTGAATGTTCTCAACTCCATAGCGACACAGTGTAGTAAACCTGGTATCGGACTTCAAACTCATGTGCTGTTCTGCTGGCAAGCGGCTCAGCCTGAAGAAATAATCTGCAATTGTTCCTGGCTTCAGGCTACTTTTCAGCACGGCGACTTTCTGTAGGATCAGGTCAGATTCCTCTACGGAAAGCGGTGGAGGGAGCTCATATCTGTTGTAACAGAGAGACCTGTATTCAGGCCGTTGCTTCTGGAATGCCCTGGGATCTTCCTTGGTGTCATAGGCCTCCACACAAGCTGCTTGCCCATCATCTTTCACGGGGGCTAGTTTGACTGGCTGCATCGAGAGAGCTTGGGTGGAGAGCTTATTGTTTCGCAAATCGAGCAGTGTATTCTTTGTGCTTGAAAGCCTTCGTGAGCAGGTAACGCTGTATGTGTTCCGGATCTGTTTGACACCGATTCTGTTGTAGTCACTTTCAAGTGATTCTTCCTCCAGACCTTTTGAGGCATCCGCACAATCTATGCATTTGGTTCCTGGGTAGGCTGAGGGATTTAAAAATACCCTGTATCCTGCAGGCTTCCACAGTCTGAGTGCGATGGCAGGTTTAGAACCCTTGTCTGTCTTTCTGGTACTCTGGCCCTCTTCTGCCTTTCTGAAGAATATCTTCTTACCCCCAGCCTTGGTTGTAGTAGAAAATGCAGCTGCCCTGCAAGCTCGCCCTGCAAATCTTCGGCACATTATCCCCGTAGCCATGGCCACAATTACCAGGCGAGAATTGGTTCCAGGTACTGAAAAAAGGGCAGATGAAGAATGAGTGGCTTCCATCTGTCATGATGGGTTCTCTTTCCTTTTTTTATATATATATATATATTTAAAAAGAACTAACCCTTTAACATTATAGCAAGATATATTTTGAAAGGCAACATCTACTGAGCACTTAAAACAACCACAGCACTTGGATGCCTGCTAGAAAGCTGACTAATTCCACAGCTAACAGCCCTACTCGTCCCCTCTTACAACCAAGTTATTTTGCAAAAGGGAAGGTCAGGTGCCTTGCAACCAGAGAGTAGGTACTCCGTTACTACATGACCAGAAACACACATTAAGATCGATCGATATATCTATCCATCTATCTATCTGTGTGCATATATATAAACAATCATGCATGTATACAAAGAGTGTGCCTTAAGTTACCCTGGGATAGTTAAGGTTTGCGCAAATCCTTCAAAAGAATGGAGAAGGATTAAAAAAAACAATTCCACCAAACGTTATGTGGCCAATGGTGGCTCTCAAGCATCTTACTAACGAAATGCACCAAGGGTATTTAAATACAGCAGGGGTGGGCAACCATTTTGCAGTCAAGGGCCTACCTCTGAAATACAGATTTAATAAATACCTGTTGGGATCCAACCCGACAATTAAGTAAACAATTCTTGTGCCTCCTTTACCCTAACCTCTGGTGGCAAGAACAAGTAGTGTGATCAGTCCACCAGTTCATGATCAGCAGCCGAAGTTATCATTGGCTACACTGTAAATGGACCCATTGCTAGAAGTAGGGCTGCAATGTTTAATTAACAAAACTTATGAAACTTTAAAGAGCAACCTGACTGGGCAGAACTGAAATCCAGTTTTTAAATGCAAGCACTTATCGTGAAGAAACAGAGCTGTCCCCCGTTTTAGTTTTAAGATATTATGGGGTTAAATCTCAATCTGTGTGCGTGCATGCACTAGTCAGTTCCAGCCAAAAGGTTAAAAGTTTAGAGCAGTGCTCTCCAACCTTGGGTCCCCAGATGTTTTTGGCCTACAACTCCCAGCATGCCCCAGCCAGCATAGCTGGGAGTTGTAGGCCAAAAACATCTGGGGAGCCAAGGTTGGAGAACACTGGTTTAGAGGTTAAACGTGAATGTGGAGCTCAGGAGATTTTACTCAGGAAGCCTGGCGATTATGAGGTTCAACAGAAAGCCAGAGAAAGAGAAAAAAAGTTTTAAACTCAGGAAATAGAAATTTAGATCACAGAAACGAACAAAAAAACTACTCTCCTGATTGGAGTTGGAAAGGAAAATAATAATAATTTTAGAATATAAAAGCCAGAGGTAGGAAGGAAGGAAGGAGAGACAGGGCCGGCCGGCCAGCCACAGTCCTGAGTCAGAGTTGGTGGAACTTGAGAACTGATTGAGAGGACTGGAGCAATGACAGTAAGATATTACTTGGAAGGGACCTGGATTTTTGGTGTACAGTAATACCTTGGATTGCAAGTAACTTGGTTTGAGAGCGTTTTGCAAGACAAGCAAATTTTAAATTATTTAATTTTTTAAAAACTTGATATACAAGCGACGTCTTGCAATACAAGTACTGTAGTATGGCTTACATTAAAAATCTCTGTACAAATTTTTTTTGGGGGGGGATTTCATTTTGATATAAGAGTGTTGTGGATTACAAGCACGTTTCCGGAACGAATTATGCTCTCAATCCAAGGCATGACTATATTTCCATTTGGATTTTAAAACTTTTTTCCTATGAACATGTTTCTTCAGTAAAAATTGAAACTGATTTTTGAAACTTCATGGTCTCATTTTCTTTTTGGATTAACCACCCCAGATCTAACAGCCAGCCCGCATACTACTTCAAGCAGATACCCAAGACCCGAAGAGTTTTAAGGCTGGATTGGTATAGGCAGCCAGAAAAAAAAGAAGAAGAAAGATTTCCACCTGGTAGCAACAGAAAAGGCTACAGAAAGGGAAGATGCGAAAAGGAGGGAGGGCACACTATTTTGCCTGTTTTCTCTTCCACCGCTCGGTGAGATTTATAAAAACTGTAGATGGCAAGCAACATCCTAATAGGCATGCTCCCTTCCCTCTCACAGAGGAGAGGGGATGCCACCAAGATGGTGTCGGCTATGACACATGTATACACGATTTAAAAAACAAAGTTTGCTTTTTGTTACTGAACTACCGTTTTATTTGTATGCAAATGTAATAGATGTATCAACTAAGATTGCTTTAATTGGGTAATAGCCCTAGTTAAAAGTTCTTCACAACTGTCAATTTGCAGCCCATGTCTCTCAACTTCAGTGAGTGCTTTTTAATTGGGTAATAGCCCTAGTTAAAAGTTCTTCACAACTGTCAATTTGCAGCCCATGTCTCTCAACTTCAGTGAGTGCTTTTTAAATGTCTCAGGCCTTCAGAAGCCACTCAAGGTACTGGGGACTTGCTGGCCCTGGAGAATGAGAAACAAAGAATAGATTTAAATGTTTTTTATTGATTCAACTGGCTGTTTAGAATCTGAGGATTTTCAAACCTTGCCAGGCTCTTCCATCAGGAACAGATGCTCAAAGCAAGATGTAAAAGCAAGCAAGCAAAAAAAGAAAGAAGTTCTTGTACACTCAGGCATAGCTGAGGATCACTCAGATGCTCAAAAACACTGGGGGTGTTGGGCAGACAGCAGTGTTGATTCAGTTAGTCCATATGGTCCTGGCAAGAGACGATGGCTTTGGAATCATGCCTGAAGAGCCACCTCAGAGGATGAAACATCCAGCATTTAAACCAGAGGCAGGCAATCTTTTTGGGCCGTGGACACATTTGGCAATTTGAGAAACTGTTGTAATGGCTGCCATGATGGGAGGTTTCATAGATTTCATAGATCATAGAGTTGGAAGGAGCCTACAAGGCTATCGAGTCCAACCAATTAACCTGCCCCAAAGACTCCATCGAACCCACAGTTTTCAGCACCACCAGAAACCTATTTCACTGTGATCCCAGATACTGGTAAGAAAATGTTTTTTTTTTAAAGTGGCCACCTTGGCGGGCACCTAGAAAGTTGTCCGACAGCACATTGGTGCCAGTGGGCACCACATCACCTACCCGTTCTAAACAAACTGGCTAGTCCAACAGAATGTTTGATTTCCAACAAGTCTTGAACCGAATACATTCGAGCTCCGTGAATTTTGGTGGCATGGGGGTGGGCGAAAACCTCCCCAAAGATTGGGAATGGGAGACTTATACATTTTTACAATGTCAAGATGTTTGGGCTTCCCCTTCCATGAGACAGAAGGCCAAGCCACTGTTGCAAGACCTCAGCTGCCAGGCAGAATTCCTATGGAAACATGGGAGCCATATTTGCATAGGAAAGGCAACTGAGTTGCTGAAGAAGTCTCCATGCCAAAATGTTGCTTTCAACCTTGGTTTTTCTTTCTTTTTAAGTTGAAAAGAGTGTGTGCGACCGTGTGTATTGTGGGCGGGGGGTGGGGGGTGGAGAACCTTCATCACCACATTAAAAAGTGTTTTTTTAAAAAAGTATCCCCCTGCTGAAATTGCTGAGACTTTGACACACACTCAGAAGCTGCAGGAATTCTCCTCCTTAACTTTCACAGGGGATGATGGGCCCACAAGAGCCTTGGGGTGGGCGGGGGGGGGGGGAGGGAAGACTTTCAGTTCAGCATGATTTCAAACTATTTGTTATGGCATTAAAAGCAGCAGAGATGGTAAGCCTTTGAGCACAAATTTATGCTCACTGCCCAGTGGTTCCATGAGAGGCCACTAGTCTGACCCAGGTGCTAAGTTTCCCAGTCTCCAAACCAGGGTGCAGAGTAGGGGCAGGGAACCCGGGGCCCCAGGCCCAAATTCTGGGGTTCCCTGACACCACCCCTTTCCCCCCAAACAGCAGCCCTTTGATGGTTTCCTGGCTTTTGTGCAGTTTCTCCCCCTCATGCTAAAGGGCTGAAATGCCTCTCTTGAGGTTTAGTTACTGGCAGTAATAGCTTTTAAGCTGTAATATACTGGTATTTTCTGTATCTTTGGCTCCACCCCTTTTGCCTTCAGTCCCACCCACTACTGAAATGTGCCCCCCCCCCCCGAATTTCTCCTAAATGGAATTCAGCCCTTGGGCTGAAAGAGATTCCATGTCCCTGGTGTAAAGATTGCAAATAGTCGACTCCTGCTCCCTTTCGCCTTCCCTCCCATGCGCTGATCCCGCCTCCACAACCACTGCTTGTGGTTCTCTCTGAATCAGAAACAACTATGGTTAACACTAACCAGAAATGCCTCCAAGCCATGATTTGAAACTGTTCCTTGAAGGGGATTTGCTAACCATGGTTTTGGGGAATCCTAGTTAGTGCTGACTCTGATTTAAATGTAACAGCAAACTAATAGCTATAGCAGTGTTCTCCAACCTTGGGTCCCCAGATGTTTTTGGCCTACAACTCCCAGCATGCCCCAGCCAGCTACGCTGGCTGGGGCATGCTGGGAGTTGTAGGCCAAAAACATCTGGGGACCCAAGGTTGGAGAACACTGAGCTATAGCAAACCAAGGAAACCACACACAAGAGGGGAGGAGGAAGGGGCAGGTGGAAACATGTTACCTGAGTCAGGCCAAAAGGTGTTTTGTCTTTGTTTTCTTGTAAAACTTAAACTACTCTCCTCTATGTTGAGGCTGACTTCTAATGCCTAGCCAAAAACAGAGATGAAAATGGGCGTGGTGTAACGTAACGGCAAGGACATCTGAACTGAGTCAAAAAGCATTTGGCTTTATAAGGTTTTCAATTAGCTCTCCAGGAACTACCATCACTTCCTATAAGGAAGTTTTCAAAGTCAAGTCAGCGCAAAGCTGAAACATTAGGGAAGATGATGATACGAGATTTTTCAAGTTTCCAAAGTCATAAGCATAAGAGCTGGGCAAGGGATGCTGTATTCAAAAGAATTAGCAGCATCCTAAAGAGTGAAGAGAAAGGAAATGACTATTTTCAGCGCTGGGCAATGTCTAAGAGGGGCAGAAACGGAACGAAAAAGTGTATTTGATGGATCTCCATGCAATGCTCATACAAGGACAAAAGCCCAAGGGGGCAAAAACCTGGTCATAAGTCATCCAGGATGCTATTGCTGGGGTGGTTACAACACACAGTAAAGATTATATATTTAACTGCAGCATCTAATATTTTCCCTAACAACAACAAAAAGTTCAACTCTTGCGCTGGGATCTCTGCAGTTTCAAATGTATGCTCTATTCTCGGCCCACGGCAAGGATTATGCAGCCGGAATGGGGGGGGGGGGATGTGCACTGTGGGCCCACCTTCATCAGCCTCCCAAACCCAAATTACTGTTCCAAATTAAAAAAAATAAATAAATCTCCAACATCTTCCCTGTTCATCTTTGAAATGGTGAGCAACACTCCCTTTCCCATATTCCATCCAGGCTTACTTTGGGTGCCAAGTCCCTTCTGTAACTTTGGACCATTCCAGTTACCTTGACAGGGAGTCACACGGACTTGAAAACTTGTTTCACATTTCTTCAAGTTGGTTGTCTAGAAACTACCCCCCACCTGCTCCATGTTATTCAATTCACTAGCAGTTATGAGAGCCAATAAATATAATAATAATAATAATAATAATAATAATAATAATAATAATAATAATAATAATAAATTTCAACACCAAAAATATTTTGGTTCTTTAGAACTGACACGGCTTCCTACCACTATCACGTCCACATGAGCTTCAACCTTGTGTCAGTCATTGCTTGTTCTGCTCCGACTGCAGAGGGACGATGTGGCAGTGATAGGGTAACAATGGTGGAGAACTTGTCTGATCACAGCAGCTTTCCATAAACGGTGTGTATAACCAGACACATGACTGCTCTCAAACGCTCTCTCTGAACAGCACCGCCTGCTACCACTTTGCTTCACCTTCCCACCTAAAAGAGGGCCTTTTCAGCAGTGGGAAATGCATTCTCCTTTGCAAACCACATTTATTTATTTATTATATTTATACCCCCGCCTTTTTCCCCTGCAAGGAACCCAAGGAAGCTTACAGAATCCTCCTCTCCATGTTATCCTCACAACAACCCTGTGAGATAGGTTAGTCAGAGTCAGTGACTGGCCCAAAGTCACCCAGTGAGTTTCATGGCCAAGCGGGGACTAGAACCCGGATCTCCTGAGTCCCAGTCCAACACTCTAACCACTACGCCACACTGGCTCTATGTAGTGTTTATAAAATGCACTTATTTCACATTTGAATTTCCACCACTGCTCCAAGGAATTCAGGGTTTTCATCTTTTCCCCCCACAACCACCCCGGCAGACAGATTAGGCTGAGATATCAGCCCTATTTGGGCACTTCCCATCGTGTAATGGGGTGATGCACTCATTGGCCCTGCCTGCTCTGTCATGTCCAAGAGGCCTGGCCCTGCAGCTCTCCAAACACTGGGGCTGAACTTTTGCTGCGGGGTAATAATTGCACAGGCAGCCTCTAAGAGTATGACAGCTTCCCCACTGCAGTTCAGCCCCAACACGCGGAAGGCTGTGGGGCCAGGCTGTCAGGAATGTAATGGGGGGGGGGCAGGGCCCACACCCCCTCCTCACACAATGGAGAACACCCAAATAGGGCCATAATAACTAGCTCAAGGTCACCCACCATGGCTCCAGTTAGGTTCACAAAAATATTTAGCCTCACTGCTACTATAGGATTATGTGCTCCCAGACTATACGCGGAGCTTACTGATTAATGATAGCAGAGACGTCACTACAGATGGTGCAAATAAGGTGCTCAAGGCAGCATACATGGAATTTCCCCCCATTTTATCCTCACAACAACCCTGTGGAGACAATGAGACTAAGATGGTGACCAACCCAGTGAACTTCATGGCCGAGCAGGAATTTTAACTGAAGACTCCCCAGTCCAAATCAGGCACTCTGTCTACTGCATGGTGATGGGTCACAGAATGTAAAGAACAGGGGTATAAAGCAATATAGGTACATTACAGTCACAAAGCCCCCCAAATTGGCTAAGTTTACAGATTTCAGCTCAATTATCCACTATGCTGCAGGTAGCTTATCAGTGCTGACACTGCAGCACTTAACTCTACAGTCAGAAGTAAACCTCCCACTGCTGAATAGCAGAAGTAGAAGAAAAATATACATATTCCTTTTTTTTTTTTTTTAATGAACATTCTTCCCAATTGAGGCTGGCACTGTATTGTCAGAACAAGAAAGGAAGAGGAAGGCGCCAGGCACTGTGGAAAGCTAAGCAGGGTCAGGCCTGGTTATTACTTGGATGGGAGACCCCTCCTCTAGTTTCCTGCATTGAGCAGGGGGTTGGACTCGATGGCCTTGTAGGCTCCTTCCAACTCTTATGATCTACGAAATCTATGCTCACAAAAATGCAATTCAGGACTCGGATTTTCCTAATGAAATGCTGCGGCACAGCCAACAAAAGGCAGGCAGGAATAACTTGACTGGCAGCTGATGGGTCTTTGCGAGAAAGTGGAACACATCAAAGAAGATTCCCCAAAGAGCCAAGGCAGCCTAGCTGCTGACCTTAAGACAGAAATTCCCAATTATTTTGTTGGTTGTTGAACTCTTTTCAGAGGTTTAGGATTTTAAAAATAGATGAAGCTGCTTTATACCAATCCACACCATTAGCCTGTCTAGCCCGGTACTCTGTCTGCCAGAGGCTCTCCAAGGGCTCCAACAAGGATCCTTCCAGCCTTGTTACCCAACCCACTTTTGATTGGAGATGTCCTATGTGCACCCTCCCCATGCTGGCAACCCCTCCTTCCGCTACTGGGAGAAACGTACCATCATCTGCTGGGATCACTTGCCCTCCCCCTGCTACCTGGCCCTGCCAATCCTATGTATCATCTGGTTTGAAGTGCTCACTGCAATATGAATCTGCAACTCTTCTCATGCCCTGGGAACTAGACAGTCCATATTGAGAATGCATTCCTTAAATATTTGCAGCGCTGGCCACCAGTAGATCCAAGACTCCTTGGTGGGGTTAATATGGCAGCCCATCAGCTCAGGGAAGTCAGACTAGGAACCTGGATGACCAACATCGGGACATAGGAAACTGCTTTATGTCAGGTTGGTCTACTGGTCCATTTAGTGCAGTACTGGTTGCTCTGAACGGCAGCATCTCTCCAGCACTGCACAAAGTCACTTGCCTCCCGATTCTTTTTGACTGGAGATGCCAGCAATTGAACCCCAGGACCTCCTGTGTGCAAATCATGTGCTCTACTACTGAGCTATAGGTTCTCCCCAAAGAAACAAACCCCACATGAACTGCAAGCTTAATACAGAACACCACATTTTTGTGGCAGTCCAAGATTCTTTTTCAGACTTTTGTTTTACAGAATGCAGCTGCTGAGGCCGCAATCTGAAGAAGACTGATGCAGGGCAGAGGGATTTCTTAATAGTTTCCCTTCACCTTGTTTCCCCGCTGAAAATAACCCCTCCAAGTGGCTTTTACCCCTCCAAGAAACCACACATACGTTTTCTGTAAAAACAAAACAGGTCTGTAAAAATAAATAAATCACAGAGTGACTCAATGTACAGTTCCGCCCTTAGAAACTTATCTTGGACTAAAGGAATCTGTTGCTGCCACCTGGTGTTGAGTAAGTGGAGGTACCACTGAGCCAGAGAACAGAAAGGCTCAACGTTCACATTTTTGGAGAAACTGCTCTAACTTCTACCCCATCATGCAGTGGGCAAAAGGAAGCATGTCAGCACAATATGCCGTAATACACAGCAGGACTCAGTGCCATACTTCTTATCCCTGGGTGGCACAAAGCAATGGCTGGGGAAAAAAATTCAGTGAATCAGGAGTAGGACGGCCATATTTGTTGGGAGTGAAGAGAAAAAGAAGCTTTGCTTAGGGTTGTCTGTCATACATCATCATCTACAGTAAGTTAATCATCGGGCAAAACATGCAAGAAAGCCAGCAGCATGCAAGAGAAGTAGCCCGTATTCAGTGGCAACTCGATACATTTGGTATAGAGCTCCTTATTATGAATACTTTCTATGGGAGGACCACTCTGAGGAGGGGATTAAGAACAGCTCTCCCTCTCACTCACACACAACCACATAGAAGAGACTGTCAGCAAACCTCTTTGTTAGAACCACCACTCTCTTGGGTTGCCAGTTGGGGCGGGGAGACAGCTGGTTCTTCCAAGGGAGCTGGATTTGGCTATTGGGCCTCTGGAGTTGCTCACCCCTCCCATAGGGAAAAGAGCTGCTGTAACACACATGAAAAACCACGAGGGGGTTCCCGGTACATAGGACAGAGCAATCTGGCATTTCACCGTGTACAGAAGACAAAAGGGGAGGACAGTGAATGCATTCAGTGCATCTTCCTTGCCTACTCATCGTAATTTTATATCCTGTATCACCTTCTGCGCCCTTCAAAGAAAGAGGCGCCTACGGATCTCTCCTAGGGGGTCTCTCATGCAGGCAGCTGCAGGGTCAGCCCAGTTTAGCTTCATCAGCAGAACAGCAGCATGAGCCCTCAAGGCCATTCTTTGGACTGGGCTGTACAGATGTCATAAGAAACTGGTAGAGAGTGGAAGTGGATGGCCTCGGTGAAGCTCCACACATTTGTGTATTTATCAAAGAGACTTCATCCATCACCTTCCTAGTTTAAAAAAAAAATTGAGCCGTTCAAGGCGGCTTATGAATTGCATAATCTGACTGTGTCTTGTGGTACAGGAACGGCTGGTTCTGAAAGCAGAAGAGGCTTCAAAGCCCAGCAAGGTAGTGTGGCACAACAGGTCACTACACGGGGCAGGAGGTCTTGCTGGCCTAAGTGGGAGGGGCATCATCAACCAGTACCAACTGCAGGAGCAGAGCGTGCCCATGCTGCATGCAGTAGTAATATAGCCCTGCTGGTATTTTTCCATTGAGTCACATTGCAGAATTCAACAGAAAGATAAATCCCACAAACAATTTCCAGTCTGTGTGCTTGCTTTTAAACAGCAACTGCAACCTGTCATCCACATTCATAAGCTATTCTGAGGGGCGGGGGAGGATCCACCCCACCCCTCAAAAGCCAGTATGAGCCCTTTCCTTCATTTGCAGCCATACACTTTCAGTTAAATTTACCCCCTTGCATACAAGAATTCTCATGCCAAGCTTGACAGTGTCTATGACCAGCAGACCTAACATATATATTATATGAAGTGTGCTTCGACTGAGTCGGGCCACTGGTTCACCTAGCTCTTCAGATTTTCAGACAGAGGGCTTCCCGAACCCTACCTGCTGATGCCAGGAGTTGAATCTGGAACCTTCTGCAGGGAAAGCAAGTATCACTTGCTTCCACCGAATTATGCCCCCTTCCCCCAAGGAGGAAAGGACAGGCTCAGCTGGAGAACATAAGCATCTATCTTGCTCCCGCTCATGTGCTAAGCGCTCTACCATTTGAGCTAATTTCCCACCTGAAATAAACAGAAGACAGGCGTGTTCACATGCAATGCTTATGGCAAATATAGCTGTTTAACAGCAGACTTGCTTTCTGCAGTCCTGCTCCCTCTCTGCTGTCCTTTCGCTGGCAGGCAAAGACATTTTATTCAAGCAGGCCATTGGCATTGCAAGCTGGTCTGTTGGGCTGGGTGCTGTTATTATTCTGCTATTGTTGTTCTTTTTAATTGTGCTTTAAATGTATTTGTTTTATGATTATTTTAACTAAATTTTAATTTTAAATTTTGGTTCTTATTATTGTTAGCCGCCTTGAGCAACATTTCCTTGGTGGAAAGGCAGGGTATAAATCAAATTAACAAACATTTCTATAACACTTTCCATACTAGCCTACAATTGCGATGTAATAATCAGTGATCTTTAACAGATAAAAATGTGTTAACAGAAAGCATTTCCTTTACCTGATGTGTCTCATCTTAGGTTGTAAGCTTGAAGGTACGGCCTGTATCTTCTACTTTATAAACAGTGCCTAGTTCATACAGGACAGGCTTCCTCAACTTGGCGCCCTCCAGATGTTTTGGACTAAACCCCCCCCCTCCCAATTTTTGACCATTGGCCATGCTGACTGGGGTTGATAGGAGTTGAAGTCCAAAACATCTAAAGGGAATCAGGTTGGGAAAGGTTATTATTTTTTTATTGTTATAATAGGAAAAACTTACAGATAGGGCCCAGAGACAAGCAGAGGGAAGTGTTAGGGGTTGTTTCTAGAGATTACACCATGCATGAGAAAGTCTGGCGTGTGCATTATGTGTGAAAAATACTTGCCATTGCAGTTGCCCTGCAAATGTCACACATGGAAAGGGGCAGAACATGTGGTACAGAATACCAACTGCCTCCTAGGGCTCCTCACGTATGCCCTGTGGCACCTGAAACACACATGCACACCAGTGTATGAAAGGTCCACATTAGATGAGGGCTCACAGCTTGATGGTAGAGTACATGCTATGCATGCATGCCACTGTCATCTCCACTTAAAAGGTTCCCAGGGAGCAGGGCTGGGAAAGGCTCTTCTCTGCCTAAGACCAAAGAAATTGCTGTCAATCAGAATAGACAATGTTGGACCACATATACGAAGGCAGATTCATGTAACAATTCACTATTTAGTACTCTTAAGGCAAGTCCTTGCCTGACAACTGACA
Source organism: Shinisaurus crocodilurus (assembly GCA_021292165.1). Taxonomy (NCBI): domain Eukaryota; kingdom Metazoa; phylum Chordata; class Lepidosauria; order Squamata; family Shinisauridae; genus Shinisaurus; species Shinisaurus crocodilurus. Next base: position 119,528 of record JAHFWL010000096.1, read on the forward strand.
TGTGAAATACTCCGCTGAAGAGGACTGTGTCCATTGCACACAATTTAACAGATGTGCACCACCCCAAATTGGTTAGAAATAAATCCGCTCCCCCCCCGCAACCCCCTTAGCTCTTCCCTAAAAAAAAGAAGCGGCCTTCCCCAACCTGGCACCTTCTGGATGTGTTGGACCACAACTCCCAGCATGGCTGGCTGGGGGATGCTGGGAATTGTAGTCCAACACATCCAGCAGGTGCCAGGTTGGGGAGAAGGCTGGAGAAAAGCATCCACCCAGCCTTATTCACAAGCAGAGCCCGCTGCACTCAGAGATATGCCAGCAGAGAGACACCTGAGGAAAGGTAGGTCTGGTGGCGGAGGGGGGAGGAGAGTGCCCTGGTGTCTGTGACGCAAGCACCGAGGGGGCGTGGCAATGCCACGCGAGTGGGGGGGGAGGACGAGAAGCGGCCGGCTTGCGTCACTCCTCAGGGGATGACGTGCCAGGAGGTCCTGCTATGACGCAGCGCTTGGGGGCGGGGCGGGGAGGTGCTGCCCGTGACGCAGTGCAGGGATGGGGTGGGTGGGGCTCCGCCCGCAACCCCGGCGAACGCGTCGCCCTTTCGCCCTCTGTGCGGGGCGTGGAGAGGACCGGCCTACGTCGCCTGCTCTTCCTCCGGCTGAGAGGTTCGGCCGCCCTGCCTCCGTTCTCTCCTCACTCACCGCCAATCGGCCGCCGCTGCCGCCGCCTTCTTCCTCAGGCTCCCAGCGAGTCTCCTCTTCTCCCCAACCAGCACACCGCAGGAACACTTCCGGTCACGTGGCGCCACCCACTTCGGTTCCGGAAGCGACGTACGGCAGCCGGCTGGGGTCAAGCCTCTTTCCTTACGGAATTGAAAGGGCTTGGAGCGGGAGGGGGGAGAGAGAGAGGTTTTCGCGCATGCGCTGTTGAAAAGCTTGGCTCTACAGAACCACACATGCCAAAAAACTGCTAGGCGTAGCGCACCGCATTATTGCTCTTCTGCTGTGCGCATGCTCAGGGGGGAGTCGCGAGGGTGAAGCCCGTGTGTGAGCGCCAGAGGGCGCTGTCGCTGTCGCCACGGCCGTGCGCTGCTGCTGCTGCTGTTGTCAAGGAGAACTTCATATCTAGGCCCAGTCTGGTTGACCAAGGCTCTAATAAAGACGAATAAAGGTGATTTCCCCCCCCCTCCCGCTTTCTCCCTTTCTGTTCCCCTGTGATTTTCCTGTGCATACTGATGGCAGAGCAGAGCACAATGGCAGCAGCAGAGTTCTCCCAACAAACAGGCACACAGGCTTGTTTCTAAAGGAGATGCTTTTAAAATAAATAACAGAAATAACATGATTTCTCAGGTACTACATGCTTGACGGTTACAGACTTTGTAAGTGCCGTTTCTTAAACGTAACTCATACTGTGAGGTAAGGAAAACCACAGAATATGTCTCCTTTTTGCTGAACCCTAGCAAGCATCAGTTGAATCAGTTAATTGTAGGAATAGTCTAAGTGTCAGGGACTGAGATAGAATGAAATTTCTAGCTTGTTGCTAGGCAACACCCAGCATTCCCTCCCCTGAAACCCAGTGGTTTCAGGGGAGGGAATGCTGGGTATTGCCTAGCAACAAGTTAGAAATTCCATTCTTTGTTATAGTTAGGCTGCACCCACAGTTAACAGACTTCTGATGCTCGCTTGGTTTTAAGCAAAGGGACTTGACCTGTATTTTCCTTACCTCTCAGTATGAGTAACATATAAGAAGCTGCACTTACTAGAAATCTGTAACCATCAAGCTTATAGTACACTAATCTTACATTAGTGTAATTCATTTTAAAAGCATTTACTTTAGAAACGTGTGTGTGTGTGTGTGTGTATTGGGAGAACTCTGCTGCTGCTGTTGTGCTCTGCCATCATGTACTTACTTGGGAGTTAACACTCTTGAAGTCAATGAGGGGGATGGTGTCATGCCCAATTACGTGGTGCAGCTGCAGTGCAGCAAGGCCCAATTTTATACACCAGAAGCTACCGGCTGACTGGGGCATGCTGGAAGTTGTAGGCCAAAAATATCTGGGGACCCAAGGTTGGAGAACACTGGTGTATTGTAGAGATTACCCCGTGGCCTGGTGTAGTATAAGGCATCTTCCTGTATTCACTGCTGATTCTGTGCTCCTGAATCATTTAAGGTGCAACCCTATTTAGACAGAAAAAAGTCCTACAACTCCCAACATCCCCCAACCAGCTGTGTTGACTGGGTGATGCTGGGAGTTGTAGGACTTTTTTCTGTCTAAAAATGAATATGATTGTGCCTTAAGGGCACAATCCGATTTATTTATTATTTTATTTTATTAAGTACAGGCAGTCCCCAGGTTACGAATGAGTTCTGTTCTTAAGAATGTCTTTAAGTCGAATTTGTATGTAAGTTGGAACAGCATAGCATTCTATTTGTTAAAATCGACATTTACGCAAATTGCATAAATTACGCAAATTGCGTAGTATACTATGCTATGTACTCTACGTAAACGACGTAGCGCCAGGGAACCCATAAGTCCGTTCTTAAATATGGGTTGTCTGTAAGTCAGACGTTCGTAACTCAGGGACTGCCCGTATATTTATATCCCACCTTGTTCCCTGCAAGGAACCCAGGGCATTTTACATAGGTACTCCTGCTCCTCTCCATTTTATCCTCACAACAACCCTGTGAAGTAGGTTAGCCTGAGAATCAGTGACCGGCCCAAAGTCACCCAGTGAGCTTCATATCCAAGTGGTGACTAGAACACTGATCTCTCCGGTCCCATTCCAACACTCTCACCACTACGCCACACTGGCTCTGCTATGTTTAGACAGAAAAAAGTCTGACAACTCCCAGCTATTCCCCAGCCAGCATGCTTGCTGTATTTTGTAGGACTTTTTCTCTCTCTAAACATGCATAGGATTGCACCCTAAATCCTAGAAACATTTACCTGGGAGTAAGCCCTATTGAATTTAGTGGGGCTCCCTTCTGGGTGAACATGCATAGGAATGTGCTACCAGGCTACACATTTATGTTACAAATTTATACCTCAAGGGTCACCTCTACCTGGATGAGTCCACTCTCCAGTTGAAGTCCACTCAGTTGGCCTTCGTGCTGTCTCCTCCCCTATGACAGGTTCAAATGGCAGCGAACAGCGGTTCAGGCTTTTTCAGCAATAGTCCCAAAACTTTGGAACGTCCTCCCAGAAGAGAATAGAAAGGCACCAGTGTTTCTGTCTTTTCAAAAATGCTATAAAACCTTCCTATTCATCAAGCCATTAAGCAAGGTTTTAAATTTTCTGAGGCTACTTTGATTTATATGTACAGGCAGTCCCCGGGTTACGAACGAGACCCGTTCGTAAGTCTGTCTGTAAGTCAAATGTGTACGTAAGTCAGAACAGAAGCCGCACAATGTTTTCAAAGTGTCGCGAAGTATAGTGCATGCGTTCGTAAGTATGAACCATTGTATTCAACTCAAATTTTAAATATAGGGCAGTTTGTTCATAAGTACGAGTTGTCTGTAAGTCGGCCGTTCTTAACCCGAGGACTGCCTGTACTTTTCTGATAATGTCTTTCCCCGCTTTATATGCTTGTTTCCTTTAATGTAAACAGCAGTGGTGTACAATGCTTTATTATATATTGTAACATAGGTTCGGGGGACACACAAACGTTCATATCTTCTAGTCTGTAGGGTACCTCTCCCCACCACCCCGCCCCCGCCCCATGCAGAATTAAAATCAGATCTGAGTTTTCTGTGCTAGCCATTAAACTCTCAACAGCCTCCTTCAAAGCAGAGGAAATATATATGGAAAGAGATGGTTCATGTCCATCCATGCTGCATGCTTGCTGACCACAGTAATAACCACGAAGAGCTGCAAGTGTAAGAGGAATGTACTGGAAGACAGATGGGTGTTTAGACAGGTCACTAGTAATTCTGGACACATGGTAGCAATTCCATTGCAGCAGTTGGTGGGCAATATATTTAGTCTCTTGGGGGCCAAATAAGAACCTAAGAAAGCCTTCTCCAACTTTGTGCCCTCCAGAAGTGTTGGATGACAGCTTCCAGCATGCCCCAGCCAGGTTGGGGAACACTGACCTAAGAAGAGCCCTGTTGATGAAACCAGATCAAAGGCTCGTCTGGTATAGCATCCTGTTTTCAGAAGTCACCGAGCAGATACCTCTGGGAAGGCCACAAACAGACTCAAGAACAACAGCTCTCTGCTGTTTGTCCCCAACGTTTAGTATTTGCCAACAGAGCTATATAGCTCCTGACCATGGAGACTTCATTTAGCTATCATGGCTAATTGAATTTAGCTATTATGGCTAGCTGAATTTGCCTAATCCCCATGTAAAGCTATCCGGTGTCCATGGATTCCCTGAGATAACTATGCACTGTGTGAAGAAGTACTACTTCCTTTTGTCAGCTCTGAATTTACTGTGGACCCTGGAGCTCATTCTGGTATTATGAGAGAGGGAGAACCTCCCTGTCCACTCTTTCAACACCTTTCATCTTCTATCACGGGGTGGGGGTGGGGGGCAATGCCCTCCGGTGGCCGCACCCCACTGCTGAAATTGCTGCTGCCACAGTCGCTGCTGAGTTTGTCCCTGCAGTGGCGGCGTCCAGAAATGTACCAATTTTGCAAGGAAACAAGGCGAGCAAGGAGCACATGCCTTGCTTACGAGCAGAATCACACTCCCAGAAGGCTTCCGGGACTGCAATTGGGCTTCCAAACAAGGCATGGTCACCACGTGGCTTGTTTCCTTGTAAAATCGCAGCTGCAAAAATGGCCATGGGGGTGCCTGCATGCAGCTTCCTGGTCGCGTGTTGCCACCAGAGCTTCATAATAATAAAAGAGGATGCCTGTCTATCTGTCAGTGCCATAGCGCCAAGACAGTGAAACCTAGACACCTGAAACTTGGCATGGGTACTAAAGAGACCTTAGCGGTGTGACCTTGTGGTTATTTGGTTTTTTAAATACATTAATTAATTTTAATTAATTTAAATGCCTCTGTGTTTGAAGCCTGCAATAGCAATGTCAGTTACTAGGTGGCACAGTTCCCTAAGCTGCATATAGCTTTGCAGTTGATACGTTTGAAGCTAGAGGGGAGTTGTCTCGGCGACAAGCGTTATATGGGTGCACCCTCTCATCTGCTGTGGGGCAGCCCCCCTCTGCAGGATGGAGTGGACAGACCGCTCCCTTGGGGGACTTTAGGGGTATGCCATAGCAGGGGCCATGCCAGCGGGCATGGCTTCACTCAGATGGGGCGAGCAGAATGTGTCCAGCTGACTGCCGAGTAACTTTGCTTGAATGCTTCGCTGAATCAAACTTGGTTCCAAAAGCCGGGCCTGTTTGCTAGTAAGTTTATAATCCTCTGTCATGTGTGTGTCTTTCCCCCACCCCCCGCGACTCATCTGCACTTCTTCACACGGCACATACCGGTAGTTAAACTATGGAATTCACTTCCACAAGATGTAGTGATGGCCACCAATCTGGATTGGTTTTAAAAAGGGGATTGGACAAATTCATGGAGGAGGAGAAAGCTATTGATGGCTATATGCTACCTCCCGTATCAGAGGCAGTATGCCTATGTACTCCTGTTGCTGGGGAACATGGGCGGGAGGGTGCTGTTGCACTCATGTCCTGCTTGTGGGTCTCCCGTGGGCAGCTGGTTGGTCTCTGTGTGAACAGAGTGCTGGAGTAGATGGACCCTTGGTCTGATCCAGCAGGGCTCTTCTTATGTTCTTATGTATGTTTGTGAGCAGGCACAAATGCTTTAGCCTTTCACCACAGAGGAGGTGTTCAACCCCCTTGACCATTTTGGTTCCCCTTTCCTGCCCTTTTCCTAGCTTTATAGTATCCTTTCCGAGAAGTGTACGCCATGCTCTAATATGGTCACAGCATCAATCTGAATCAAAGACATTATGATAGTTGGAAGACTGAAATCAGACAGCGAGTAATACGTAACATGGAATTTGCCCTTTTGACTGTTACTGCACACCACTGATCTTCTTTGGGCTGTCCATTATGACTCCAACATCTCTTCCCTGGAGACAATTCAGACCCCATCAATGTACCGGTATATCCTATGTGGATAATTTTGCTCCAATCAACATCACTTTATACTGAGGGCCAAACGATAAAACTATGTTACATGCAATCTCATGTGAGAAAACCCCAATGACCTAATTTTTGTTGATTTAGCAGTCCTGGGAGGGGATGATTTTCAGCTGAGAAACAGTGGTGGAGTGTGATAAGTCTCCCATATGGCCATTCAACTTTCATTTACCCATTTCACTATCCTTTCAGCCAGCTTAGAGAAGTCTTTTTGGAGGTCCATTACAGTCTGCATGGAATTTCACCATCTTGAATAATTTGGTATTACCCATAAGTTAGAATCCTAAGTTACTAGTCATCATGGCAGCAACCCCCCCACCCCCTGCAAATATGACAGTGGTGTGTCCTAGGGTTTGACACTTGTTTGGGGCAAGGGTTTTCTCTCTTTAGCATTTGCATGACAGGCAAAGCAGTTCAGCAAATAAAAGCTTTCCTCAGGTACCTAGCAGAGGGGATAATTTGTTCCTGTAAACTTGACATGGTATGCCTCCTCCACTTGGGAAATCCAAGCATTCACAAAACATCGCTCAAATTGACATAACTTTTAAAGTTTTTTGTACTTTTAAGCCTCAGCTAGTACCAAAGGTAGGGAAATTGCCAAGCTAATAAAACAACACATTTAAATCTTGTTTTGGTATTCACTTTGGCAGAGCAAACATTCCACGAGACTCACCTAGCTGTATGTCCAGACACCAAAGTTTTATTGTGCATTTGCACTGCTGCATTCACTGAATTTTAGGGTGTGTGTGTGTGTCCAGATGATGTCATCTTCCATTTCCAGCCCTCCTGTGTTTACCTGCCACTTCTTCTGTCTTTTTTTCTTACCAGAAAAGAATCCTTCAAAGGCGCAATCCTAGGCATGTTTAGACAGAAAAAAGTCCTACAACTCCCAGCATTCCCCAGCTAGCATGGCTGGCTGGGACATGCTGGGAGTTGTAGGACTTTTTTCTGTCTAAACATGCATAGGATTGCACCCTAAGGAAGAAAAGACGGGATAGCTGTGCAATGCCTTTTGACTGTTAGCCGGTAGAAACCCACTGTCTGGAAGCACCCTGAATTTAAAAAGGCATTTTACAATCCCCAAGGACAGTGTTCTCCAACCTTGGGTCCCCAGATGTTTTTGGCCTACAACTCCCAGCCAAGAACATTCCAGTGATTGAGGCGTTGTTCTGGTTCAATAGTTTGTCTATTAATTGTGTACTTATTAGATAGATTTTTATAGCCCACCTTTCCATTTCAGTTTAGAAACACTTAAGGCTGCCACTAACAGCCAAGTTGCTCAGTGATTATTCCTCCCAGCCCAGCTCCGTGAAAGCGTTCGGACATGACCACGACTAAATGCCATGGAAATGGCCAGGCAGATCCGTTAATTAAATCAGCTGTTCAGCAAAGGCCTTAATTGGGCTGTGACAAGCTCCCGGAACAATTGTGATGAGAATTTATACCTCGGCTGTTGTTCTTATTAACTGATACTTCTTCTGCGGGGTCAGATCCCTGAGGCTGCAAACCTGCCCTATCTGCGCAATAACATCAGAGTCTTCTAGCACCTTAAAGACTAAGGCGCAATCCTATGCATGTTTAGACAGAAAAAAAATGCCTACAACTCCATGCATGGCTGGCTGGGGCATGCTGGGAGTTGTAGGCTTCCCCCCCCCCCCTGTCTAAACACGCATAGGATTGTGCCCCTATTCTGGCATAAACTTTCGTGGACTACAGACCACTTCATCAAATGCAGGGAATATTATGGAGCATTTCAGGTTTTTATATACGGTAATATATATGAGGATGGTGGTGATGGTGGAAGAATGGGAAACAGTGATTAATTTTAATGAGTTATGCACCCAATGTGATACACTGAGCCTCTTTGTAGAAAGAGATTGCTAATCTATTATGATCTATATTAAAGACGGTTCCCAAAGTTCCGTCACACTGTCATGTGACACCACTATACAAACACCACTTGCAATCCCCACACCCGTGGCGTTCCCCTTTTCTTTCACCCCTATGGGTGAATGGCTACCATTTATCCCTATGCGGGAAACGTAAAAGCCTATGCTTGATGACACGCGATGAATGCAATTCACATGTGCACATTCTGAAAAATGGAAGTAACAGCCAAGCAGCAACGGGTCAGGTGGCCACTTGCAAATCACCCAAAAAGAGGATAACAGAGAGTGATTTGCATGGCATTTTCATATGCTAATTTATAGGTACAGATGGAAATTTAGAAATAATTATTATAGTTTAAATAGAAATATGGTACATTTCACCATAGTGTGGAAGACTGTGTGACCAGGTGACCTGTGTGTCTTGCTCAGTTTGCTGTACAGGTGCTGTTGATGGGTAACTTAAGAACATTTGAAGAGCCCTGCTGTCCACCTAGTCCAGCATTCTGTTCACACAGTGGCGCACCAGCTGCCCACAGGATCCCACAAGCAGGACATGAGTGCAATGGCACCCTCCCGCCCATGTTCCCCAGCAATTGGTATACACAGGCATCCTGCCTCTGATACTGGAGGTGGCTTCAAGGTCCAGCTCTTCCTTCTGATGGTTCTTTACTTTAAACCAGACACGGACTGGAGAGCCCTTCACATAGAAGGCAGTCCTCTGGCATTCCTTCAAATAGAGGACTGTCCTCTGTAATATACAACACATGGCCACCTTACATTGGGGGTGGTCAGGGAAAGTTTAACCTTTCCCCCTCCTGTGGTCCTAATCGCCTTCCTGAATCTATTTGCATTGGGAGAGAAGTCTCTGTTGGAAGCGCCGGGGGCAGGTTTGAGAGGGACCTGGTCAAGCTGGCCTCTGGCCACCCCCAGCGCTAGCTAGCCTCCTGCCTCCCCCAGATGAACATTTTCTTGCCTGCATCCCCCTCCCCTCCCGCAAACTGACAGCAGGGAAATGGCGACGCGTTGAGCAAAGTGGCTGCAGCCACTATGACCTTTATTAACCCAGAAGGTCTCAGGGCCCAGATGCATTCTGGGTTAACAAAGATGGCAGCTGCAGCGGCTTTGCTCGGTGCTCCTCTGTTGAGCGCTGAGCCAGAAAAGATGCACACCCCTTAAAATATATACCGAAAAGCAGGGCGGCAGCATCAGCCCTGGTGGGCCCTCCAGGGCTTGTGCGACCCAGCTCTTGCCCCACCACCGTGCCAGACGCCGATACCAGGCCTGTCTATTGGTGCCAATGGAGGCTTTCTTCCTGATCCAGGTGGTTTCCTTGTGCATCACCAAAAAAGAGGGCCAAAGATGACGCCAATTTATGGAACTCCCTCCCTAGTGACCTACGCCATGCCCCCTCCGTGATGAGCTTCCGCCGTGCATTAAAAACATGGCTGTTCAGGCGGGAATATGGGGTGGGTTAGGTTTTTAATGAGAATTTTTAATATTGTTTTAATTATTATATTTTATTGTGTTGTTTTGTTGTATTTTAATTGTACATCGCCCAGGGTGGCCGGGTGACCGGCCAGATGGGCGATTGATAAATATAATAAATAAATAAATAAATAAATTTACAGATGCTCATGTATATGTAAAGAATACATGCACTTTTAGGAATGGTTAGCAGAATTTAAAGAGAAATACAATAAATTTTGCCTGTGTGTGTGTGTGGTGGTGGTGGTGGTGGGAGACTGTGAGCAGGTGTGCCTGCCCAGTCGGCTAACAGTTGATGAACAACTTCAAGGCTCCTGCCGCTCTCCCGTCTTACGGTGTTTTATCTTTAAACTGGACTTGGACCAGACAGCCCCCTCAAATATGTCTTCAGATAGAGGACTGTCCTCTGTAATATAGGACACATGGCCACTGGAGGGCAATCTTGTTGGGATCGTGATGATGCGTGTGTGTGTTAAATTCTCTTTCCCTCTGTTCTTGCTGTTTCTCAGCTTCCCCTGCAGCTGCTAATTACATTTTAAAAAAAGAAATATGCACATTAACTGTATTCACACAATAACATCGCATCCCAGGCCTGAAACCAAACGTGTCCTGACCTCACCAGCTGAGATCCCTTGCTGCAGGTTGTAGAAGTAAATTTTGTCCAGGCTTCAGTTTAACAGAAAGGCCTGGGAAGGGCAAGTCAGACCTTTCCTTGACCTTCCAGTAACATATCCTGAGGGCCAATCAATCATCTGATATTGCCTAGTCTCTTCTCGGTTATGCTAAAGCAGAGCTCTCCAACCTTGGGTCCCCAGATGTTGCTGGCCTACAGCTCCCAGCATACTCAGCCAGCATGGCTAATGGCAAGGGATTCTGGGAGCTGTAGTCCAGCAACATCTGGGGACCCAAGGTTGGAGAGCCCTGTGAATCATATCTCTCTCGTTCTAGACTGACCTGATTACCTTATGTAAAGCCATAATAGCTGGAAGATGGGCAATGTCTGATCTTTTGTTACCTGATCCCTACGTATAAATGGAAGTGTCTCCCTTTCATTCTGGTTGGCATTCCTGTGCTCAGATGCCATCTGTGAATTCACTAATAAATTTTCCTCTCTAAGAACCTCTCCAAACACAACACAGCAGATCATTTTTCCACAACAAGGTGTATGCACACAAGGCATCTCTCCCTGCAGAGAATGTGAAGATATATTTCACCCCTGACTCAACCATGGACCCTTGCAGTACACAAATCCTTCCTCCGCACAAGCCCACCTTTCCACTTTGCTGTAACAATGGGTATTTTGCCAGCCATAAAAAAAATAAACCAAAATTTATTCTGATTTCCATCAACAAAAAGACTGCAAAAAGACAGCTTTCAAATTTTTAAAGGGGATCTTTCTCCATTTTTAATTTTTGCTCGAATAAAAACCCTTCACAGTCAGATGGAGATATAGACAGATACATGTATAAGGTACTATTTATATATATATATTTATATATGTACACACACATATATACACATACCTCTATATAGATATATATATTTACACTATAAAAAAAAACTCCAAAGGCAATAGCTGTTCTCATCTTTACAACCCAATGAAGTTATACGAGAGAATAGAAGGGGACTGCGAAATGTGCCATAGGTTTAAACAACCATTTAAAAAATGATTATGTCTCTGTTGTACAAAAAGAACATGACTTTTGTTTACTTTATTTTATTAAATACAACAACCAGCGAGGAAAAGTTGGTAGAACAATGTTTGACTGCAAGAACTGGGGAGGACATGTACCCAAATCCTTAGTAATTAAATTTTGAAAAGGGTTATCCCCCCTTCTTTTTTAATGTGTGTGTAGATCCCCCATTTTTTTTTTTGCAAATCTCAGACATAGCTCAAAGAATCATCAACAGTCAACGCTTGACAAAAGAGTAACAGTTTTGATTCAGTACACTTCCGGCTTAAATTCACAGTAAGAGCAGATAAATTAAGAGATTGAGGCTTGTTTAAAAAAATTAAGAACAAGGCAGTTTTGCTTCCAAACTGCTGACCCAGGGCCAGTCTAGTTGTTTTTTTTTGTTTTTGTTTTTTTTAATATAGCATTCAGTAAAATCTGAAACATGTAGACTGGCAGAGTTATTATTGCTGGTGAAATCAACCACCACACGGCTTTCCTGTCAACTAACTGAAAATGCTGCAACTTCACATACATTCTCTCCTACTGTTTTTTCTAGAGGGTTATCACATCACATCCTGTTCCACACCTGTGGAAGTTTGCTTCAGTATTGTCTGAATGATGCAATTACACTCAAGGTAAGCTGCGATTCCCCTTTGCAATGTCTGCTTGCCCTCCGTACTTCCAAGAGCCAGATTTTTTTTTTAAAAAACCTGCCATCCTCCTTGTGGCCTGACCATGAAACACAGCGAGGCAGCTGTCTCAGGAGACAGATTTCGGAAATCATTAAAGGAGGCGAAATTGCCAATTATTTCCATGATAACATTTAATTCTATTATACTTTTTACCTCCAGGGATGCCACTGGAATTTTCCGCCTCAGATGCTAAAACGTTTTGGTCTGGCCCAGCTTGTACCAAGCAAAATATTTCTGCTGGCAAGATGGTGGGCACTCTCTTATCGTGCCCAGGGCTTTTTTTCTGGTGGAACTCACCGGAACTGAGTTCCAGCACCTTTTCTTCTATTAATTGCATTACAATTTAATCGCCATCTACTCCCGAGGAAATGTAATCCAAGAGTTCTGGTACCTTTTCTCCAGAAAAAAAGCACTGATCGTGCCATATACCAGTTGAAGTCACAGCCCCTTTTATCTTCCCTGGAATAAATGTAACCCACCCACCGCCCGAAATTAGCAGGGTGCATCTATGTATTGATTTCATTTAAAGCCACCCAAAGCTTGAGTGCAAACTTAGACGAAGACTGTTGTTGCAGATTCAATTTTTTTCTTTCTTTTTGGACATCTCGAAATCCTCGCTTCCAACCATCAGCCTTCCTGTGCAAACTAATTCCAGGCTGGGAAGAAATAAGTCATCCCTTGTGGCACCCTTTCCAGCTCTTTTCCTCTTTGGTGATGTGCTTACACAATGTAGCATGGGTTGGAATCAAAGCATGCATTGCTTGCTTATGAACTGTGACCAGAAACTGGGCAATGGCACACAGGCCAATTGTATGTGTAAACAGTTGTGTACATACAGCCATGTGAGACCTAAAACGGACAGCAAGTAGAACTTCCCCAGTTCCCTGGTTTACCACAGAACTGCCCCCCCCCCCCCCCAGTGCAGGCTTCTATTATTTTGATGTCCTGATGTGCATTTGTGTTTTAGTCCCTCCAAATGAAGAACTCTGGGAGAAAGGAGCCTTTACTGCACCATTGGGGCAGCTGGTACTCTGCCATGCGTGTTCTGTCCTTTTCTGCATGTGATATTTGCAGGGCAACTTTGCTGTGCAACATATAGTGTGCACATGCACGTACCTCTCACCCAAAACGTCTGCAGATTTCTTTTGTGTGTGCATGCGTGTTGCAATCTATACATAAGAATGCGTAACACACCATTGGCTGTGATGGAATTTTTGATCTCCACATCACACACCCATACTGGCCCTACGAGGAAGCTCTGATTGCCAGCTAGCGATTGTAGATCAGTTCTAGTCTTATCATTTTCAAATCCTCCTGGTCAGCAGCGGGGCCCCACTTTGAAGGGGACTGTCTCTTTTGCTTCTGGTTGGCAACTGAAGGTCTGGAGATCGTGCCACAGAGGCTATATTTGGCCTCAGGGCTGCCAGTTGCTGATCCCATTCCAACCCATGTGGGAATGGGGGGGGACGGGACGGACGGACTGCAGGCTTTCTATTTTTATTCCCAGGTTCTTATTTCTTTCCAGCACTTTCTACAGCAACTTCTTCCAGGTCACGGGACTCCCACTCCATTTTATGTAAACAGCTCTCTGAACATGAAAACATCAACCCTTAGGAGAGGGGTGGGCAACACACGGCCCAGGAGCCACATACGCCCCCCATTGCCTTGAATGTGCCCTGCCCACCCCTGCTGCTGAAATTTGATAGTACAGTGGCAAAAAACAAAAACCTGGCAGTTTCCCACGACGGAAACTCAAAAGTGCCAAATTTGGCATGTGTTTGAGCTAAATGTGGCCTTTTTGAGACTTATAGTGGTTTGCTGCCGAATTTGTGGCAGGAGTGTGACACCCCCCCCCCCCGGGGGAATACGGGGGCTGGAAATTGGCCTGCGGACTGCCTGAAGTTGCCTACTCCTGCCCTAGGGGAAGGCTAAGGTTCAATCACTTCTGAAACGTTAAAAAAGTTGAATTTATATAAAAAAAATATTTTATCTGGTCTCCGTTGATGAAGTGCAGAAAGATTTACAGGAAAAGCAGTGAAAAGGGGCATCTTGCCCCACCCCTGCCCCCAGATTTCTCATACAACTGCATCAATTTGTGTGCGATGAAGTAGTAAAAGGCTTCATCCAAATCACAGTGGTTATTCCCTGGAAAATGGTATATTAAAACAGTATCACGCTTGTAGTACCTAGGTCTAGCAGTTTCCCCCCTGCTGTTTAATCTAGGAAGCATCTACTTACTACACTCTGGACCAGTTCACACAGCACCAGTGTAGGGTTTGCTATCATGGTTTCTTCCCCACCCCCCCAGCCCAGAGAGTGCATGTGGTAAAACAGGTCATCTGAATGAGGCATTTGTCATCAACCCAATTCCCCCTTTGGTATAAAAAACATCAGAAACATGGAGCATGCCAAACAGTGGTTTAGGATTGTGACAAATGATTATGACAGACTAGACCTGGCAGAGCATCTGACTACCTGAGAATCTCAGCTTTTGCTTTAAAGAGGAGCAAGCAGCTAGCCCTCACGGATGTGAAGAGAAGCAATTGGAAATGTGCAGGCAGCAACGGCCCAAGTGTTGGAAATCAAGGGAGTTAAGTGGTTGCCCTCCCAAGTTAACTCACAGGGTGCTCAAGTCAACAACTCTTCCATTGATCAATAAGGCCTTACAGCCCAGAAACCGTATAGCGCCATGCAACATATGTTCCTTGCACCACAGTGTCTCTTATTTTAAAATTCTAGACCTGCCAACTCCACAGCAACATCATAAAAAAACAGGGCAATGGTTCTGAATGCATCCTGCAGGGTGCTCAAATCAGGTCTTTGGTCACATTGGCCAGGAATCGGAAGCAAAGATTATAAAGTGCTGTTTCGACAGAGGGAACTGGCGGATCCTCTTGGGTCATTTTTCTTGGTCGCTTCAGTCAACAACACACTTGCAGGAAGTGGTCGTCTCTCGTCAGGAATTCCGTTGAGGCGCGAATGTCTCTGAAGTAGGGTTGGAATATCTACGTGGCCTCATTCAAATGAGCTTCGTTTCAAGTAACAAATCAAAGCAACAGTACAACAACATTTCAAAATAGTTTGAGCCAGCCTTCCCCAACCTGGTGTCCTCCAGGTGTGTTGGAGGACAATTCCCATAATTCCCAGAATCCCCCGGCCAACTATGATGGGATGATAGGAGTTGTTGTCCAATATACCTGAAGGACACCAGGTTGGGGAAGGCTGGCTTAAACCCTCAGGTCTCGCACAAGACTATCAACAGGTAGACAAAACACACACCAAAAACACGACCACCATGTTGTAACCCTGGGAAGGTACACAGTGACCTCAACACCATAGGAAATCAGCAGGGCTTTTGAGAACTCTCCAAGATTTTGTCATCTTGCCAGAAACTCAGTTCTAGACAGTAAACGTCTGCTCTTACTGTAAAACCCAGTTACTTAAGAGAGTTTTCTCCCTCTCTCTTTTTGTCCACGAGTTTTGCTTTAATAATCATATATACATATACAGAACAGCTATTTACATCCAAGTACACTTGTCTCTGTATAACGTAGCAGCATATAAGTAAATGATTTGCTTTCTATTTCAGTTAATAAGCACTTTCACATAGACAATCCGGCAGTGAATCTCCTATAGTTTGATCTAGCTACGGCCTTGTTTGCTCACAACAGCCAGCTCTGAGCAACCATCGCAGATGCGTTGCTGGGCACCATTAAGGAGTGGCAAATTGTCTGCTTGTTTTAAATCTATGAATATCTATATCTATATCTAGATATTCATATGCTGTGTATGTCTCTGTGTGTCTCATTTGTAACTTCAGCCGCAGGGACTAAAATGTCGTAGGACTGGCCCCGCATCTCACTGTGGTGGCAACAGATTGGGAAGATTTGTAGAAGGGGAACGGCTGTTCTCAGTTATCTATCTAGGTCCAAAAAAGCACCAAGTTTTTGTTTTTTAATCTCTAATGAAGGCATTTCACATTCTAGAGGCAAGTCAAACCATGGATTATGAAAAGACACCTTTACAGCCAATCGACTTAAAGCGCAGCATTTGCTCTGGGAGATCCAAGGACACGTCTACACTACAATGACAAAGCAGCTTGAAACTGGGCTAACTGTCATGGCTTCCCCTTCAATCCTGGGGAAGGTATTTTTGTGCATCGGCTGAGAATTCAGGGTCAGAAATCACCCGTTCATGAAACAGAGCCCAGAGTGAATTGTGTCTCCTTCTCCCAGAACCCAGGATCCAGTACTAAGCCCCAATGAAACTGGCAGTAGACTGAAGGGCAGACAACATGAAAGGTAATTCTTCATCACACAATGCCTAATTGACTTCTAGAATTCATGGTCAAAAGATGTGGGGCACTGATAGCCATTTGCTTAAGTAACTTAAAGGGAATCTGACCATTTGTGAACTAGAGGTCTATTAGCTACAATCAGTGCTGGCTCCAGGCTGTTGACGGCCCTTGGGCAAAACACCCTCAATGGGTGAATCTACCTTCTCACTGCCATTGTCACTAGCCGCTATTGCTCCTCATCACTGCTACAACTTGCTTAACAAGGTGCTTAACAAGGTGCGGTAGATGCCACTGCCTACTTGCTTACTGACTCTCTAGTCAGTAAGCAAGTAGGCAGTGGCATCTACCGCACCTCCTTCTCACCACCGCCACTGTCTGCATCAGAGCGAGAGGCAGGTGAACAAAAAAGTTGCAATGGTGAAGAGGTGGAGCATGTCCAGGGGGCTCTTGTCAGTAGGTCCCTGCTGAGGTGTGGGCCCTGGGCAGGTGCCTGACCGTGCCTACCCTTGATGCCGGCCTTGGCAACAATAGCTAATAGGATCACAGCTGTTGCCTTCAAACCCTGCTTGTGGGCTTCCTGGAGGTATCTGGTTAGCCACTGTGAGGAGGAGGAGGGTGCAGGACTAGATAGACCCTTGGACTGATCAGGCAGGGCTGTTATGCTTTTATGCATTCCCCTTAGTTAGTTGAAAGCCAAAAGGGTTTCATGGGCTTGAAATGGGATTAGCTTTGCAACGCAGGCAGGTTCCAAATACAGTAATGCCTTGGATTGCAAGTAACTTGGTTTGAGAGCGTTTTGCAAGACAAGCAAATTTTTAAATATTTATTTATTTATTTTTTACTTGATTTACAAGCGACGTCTTGCAATACAAGTACTGTAGTACAGCTTAAATTAAAAATCTGTGTACAAATTGGGGGGGGGGGGATTTCGTGTTGATATAAGAGTGTTTTGGATTACAAGCATTTTTCCAGAACGAATTATGCTCTCAATCCAAGGCATGACTGTACCTTGTCTCCGGGTAGCGCTTCTATAGCAGGGATGCCACATTTTCCCAGCGCTAATCCGGCAACATTTTGCTCCTGGAGAAATACCATCTCCACCCCAGCTAGCACATCGGTGCTACCAACTTCCCTAAGTGCAAGCCCAGCATCACAGAATTAGACCTGAGCAGCTATTTTGGGTGGCTCCTCCTCCCTGGAAGTAATTTGAATTCCACCTCCCTTCTATGACTTATTGGTTTTTAATCAGATGTGCGTAGCATTCATTTCTTTCCTAACTTAGGGCAGATGAGAAGGTCCATTGGGGAGGGTGGCAATGTTGAGACAATCAGGCACATTGGCGCATGCTAGCAAAATACAACCTCAGCCTTAAGAACAGCAAATCCAGTTGCTCAGAAACCCTGCCACAGATAAGATGTTTTAAAGATGTTTTTAAGATATTTTAAGATGTTTTAATAGTATGTGTTGTTTTCATTCGTTTATGTGTTTTGTGTTTTCTGCTGTTCCCCACCTCGATCTAGATGGAGAGGCGAGTAAGAAATAAAAATTTATTATTATTATTATTATTATTATTATTATTATTTATTATATGGGTGCCCAAGTAAAGCAACTGGTACCTAACCGTACACTTAAGGGCTTGCCAAATCTAAGATGACACCTCTGTCCACGCAGCTGCTGCAGCAGGGAATTGGGATGCCTGATGGCAGGAGCTCAGTTGCAAGAGAAGAGGAGCATTAAAATGAAACGAGTACCGGTAGATGGATCCACGGGAAAGGGCCATAGCTCAGTGTTAATGTGCCTGCTTTGCACGCAAAAGGGGCACGGCTCAGTGCCCGGCATCTCCGGGTAGGACTGGAAAAGACCTTTGCCTCAAATCCTGGAGAGCCACTTGAGGTGGACAAGACTGAGCCGGATGGACCAATGGTCTGACTCAGTCTAAGGCAGCTTCCTGTGTTCCTCTCAAGATGGCAACTACACAAGTCTGGCCCTTAGATGTATATCAGGCGTGCTGAAAAGTCCTCGGGGAGCCACATTCCAGTGGCGAGTGGGGCCTAAGGGAAAAGGGGCGAGGCCAAAAATGCCGGCATTATTTTAGAAAGAGGGGAGGGGGAACTGTACAAAAGCCGAGAAACCACCAAACGATCGGTGGTCGCAGGAATGGAAGGCCAAGCGGGGACCCTCGGCGGGCCACATTTGACTGCTGGGCCTGAGGTTCTGCATCCCTGATATATACAGTCTCTTCAGTTCCTAATTGCGGATTTTGCTGTGCCTCTTTTTCCTGGTTGTTCGACTATGCTGGGTTTTCAGCCGTAGACCCCCTTTGCCCGAGTTGGACTAGAAGCCCTTCAGTAACCTCAAGCTGACAGCTGCTCGTCCTAGGCAAGACGGAAGTCCTGCGGGTGACTTCCGAGTCCTTCCGAGTCTGGCAGATAGGCGCATTGCCTGTTCTGGATGAGGCCTCACCTTTTCAGTTTGTAGGTGAGGGCCGTACTTCCCCCCCCAGGAAGTACAGGCCTGTGGCTCACGCTGGCTCAGCTTGTCTGAGCGTGGAAAGCTAAGCAGGGTCAAGCCTGGTTATTACTTGGATGGGAGACCCCTCCTCTAGTTTCCTGCATTGAGCAGGGGGTTGGACTCGATAGCCTTGTAGGCTCCTTCCAACTCTATGATCTATGAACTCTATGAAGGTTGCACTCAATTTGCAAGATCAGTTCATAGCCTAGATCAGTGTTCTCCAACCTTGGGTCCCCAGATGTTTTTGGCCTACAACTCCCAGCATACATCTGGGGACACAAGGTTGGAGAACACTGGCCTACATCCATCATTGTCACTGGAGTCCCAAGTGACTGCGGAGGCTCCAACAGCCTTTTACCAGCTTCAACAGTTTCGCCAGCTACGGCCTCTCCTGGACAGGGATAGCTTAGCCACAGTGGTACAGGCGCTAGTAACCTCAAGACTGGATTACTGCAATGCGCTATGTGGGGCTGCCCTTGAGGCTGCTCCGGAAGCTGAAGCTAGTGCAGAATGCAGCGGCTCGGCTGTTGTCCGGAGCTGCCCCTTTTTAGCATGCAGGCAGCTCCTTTGCCGAGGGAACTGCACTGGCTGCCTATTCGCTACTGGACCAGGTTTAAGGTTCTGGTACTTGTGTACAAAACCCAAAACAACTTGGGACCAGGATACCTGAGAGAGCGACTTCTCCCTTACCAACCTGCCCAGTCACTGAGGTCATCAGAGAGGACATGCTCCTGGTGGCTCCTCATGGACCTATGGCCTGATCAGAGTCCACCTGGAGAAAAACCTTCAGTGTGGTGGCCCCCTTTCTATGGAACTCTCTGCCTCTGGAGGTCAGGCAGGCACCAACACTGTTTTTGGCGCCTGCTGAAGACGTTTTTATTTTGGGAAGCCTTCCTTGACTGAGTAGCCATGGTTTTATTGATATCCTGTTTGTAACATGCTGTTTTATTCTTTTACCTGTTTTATCTTTTTATTGTTCACCACTCCAGAATCTGTTCAGATGTGGAGCGGTATACAAATGTTGTAAATAAAGAAATAAAGAAAAAATAAATCTTGAACAGACTTCTCACCCCTTCCAATGAAGGGTACAAACTTCAGGGCCAAACGATCAGACAGGGCATCCACGTTCGTTTATATGTGAATGAGGCAGAAAGGTGAGTAAAGGGTATGCGTGTGGGACGGGTTTCCTCATTTTATACCAAAGGAGGAGGCTGGGTGAGGGGAGCTGGATCCTCCCCTCCTCCACCTTACCTCCCTCACCTTTTCGTTTCAGGCTCTTTTCTCCCCATCTGAGCTCCAATATCAGCAGTCATCTGAACTAGGGCGAGAGCTTCCTACAGCAGCAGAGGCTGGGAGAGGAAGAGAGAAAAGATCTAATTTTGGTGTAAGAAGTAGACCCTTTCCCCTAATTTATAGGCAAGTGGCATGAATGAAAAACAGGGTTGCCTTAGTTTGTCCGTGACAGCCAGGGATGGGGACTCGGACTCGAGGACTCGACTTGTGAGTCGGACTGAGTCCCCCCTCTGACTCGACTCGGACTCAAGTCCCAATATTTTTAATGGGACTCGAGACTCGAATCGGGACTCGAGACCAAGGACTCATCAACATCCCTGCTTGATGCCACTTGCAGGTGCTGTCTGGACCTAGTTGCAGTAACAATCCAAGTTTATTTTTAAAAATCATTTTACTAATGTAACCTTTCAGACATTTTGGGTTTGGCTGCCTCTGCCTGCCTGTTTGGGGTTTCCTGCCTCCTCTGCCTGCCTGGTCTCTTCTTGACCAGTTCAACAGTTGAATTGTCCAAGACAAAGGCCTCTGCCTGCCTGCTTTGGGGTTCCCTGCCTCCTCTGCCTGCCTGGTCTGTTCTTGACCAGTTCAACAGTTGAATTGTCCAAGACAAAGGCCTCTGCCTGCCTGCTTTGGGGTTCCCTGCCCCCTCTGCCTGCCTGGTTATTTTGGGTTTTTCTGCCTGGTCTGTTCTTGCCAAAATCAGCTTTGGGAGTGACTCGTGACTCGTGACTCATGAGTCACCATTTTGGACCAAGGACTCGGACTCGGACTCGAGACTAGGGTCCAAAGACTCGTGACTCGACTCGTGACTCGAGACCAAGGACTCTTCAACATCCCTGGTGACAGCTAGGTTTTGCTTCAGGAGGGGCTGTGGCTCAGTGTGATAGGGCACCTGGTTTGCACGCAGAAGGTCCCTGGTTCAATCCCCAGCATCTCCAGGTAGGGCTAGGAAAGAATCCTGCCTGAAACCCCGGAGAGCCATTGCTGCCAGTCAGTGTTGACAATACTGGCCTAGATGGATCAACAGTATAAGGCAGCTTCCGATGTTACTAGGACTTCCATGGCTCTCCTATCTAATCCAAGCTGGAGATGGCCCCCATCTCCCTCTTTCTCTCTTCCAGTTGTAGGGCTCTGTTGCCCCCCTCTCCTCCCTTCCCCTGACAACTGCATTGGGTAGTTCAGTTTGTACTCTTGGCTGCATCCAAGAAATGGGAATGGGATGGGATGTACAATCTACCTTAAATGTTAGTCAATAGAAAAAAAAATGATACGAACACGCATGGTCCATCTGGCATCAACCATTCAGGCTGGCTCACTTCACCCACATTCAGGATCCTTCCACCAGCAAATTGGTAACACCGCGTTTGCGAGAGAACAGCTGCAACCAGTTCACACTGCGTAGTAGAGGTTGTACACGTGAGGAAGCGAGACTTGCCCTCACTAACCCTCCCCTACCGTCTACAGGACCTCTAGTACCGGGATGGAGACCGTGTGGCCCTCCAGAGGATGGACTGCAACGCCCATCATCCTTCACCACTGGTTATGCTGGCTAGGGCTGGTGCGAGTTGCACTCCAACCACTCCTGGAAGGCCGCATGGTCTTTGCCGCTGATCTAGTATAAACTGAGCCTGGGTGTGAAAATGCCGGGGTGAGTACACTACACTTCCACAATCCACTAACTCACAAGCTGCTCCACTGCATGTACAACCCTACACAGCAGAGCGGTGTGCGAGCCAGAACTTATCTGGAGGAAAGTTCAATTGAAATAAATAAAACGTGCTTCCAAATAGGGTTAGGGTTAGGGTTGAATGTGGTAGAAATGAAGCCCATCACTATGGGCTGAGAACTGGCATTCATACACAAGATTTTAAAAAAAGGAAAAAAGAAGGAAGAATAGGGCATGCCTACACTACAGATTTATATCACTTTTATTCTGGTTCAACTGTCATGTCTTCCTCCAAGGAATCTTGGGAATTGTAGTTTCTTCAAGGTGCTGAGAATTCTCTGTTAGAGATCTCCTTTCAGAACTACAGTAACCCAGGGTTCCCTGGAGAGAGGGAGCAACTATTAACCCCAGTTTGTGATGCAGAGTTGCCCTAGGGCAGTCTTCTTCAACCGGGTGCCCTCCAGATGTTTTGGACTGCAAGGAACTGAGGAAGGCTGCTCTCGATGGTGGCAAAGGTGAGGCAAACTTGCATGTGACATGGCTTCACGAGTTTTAAAACTCTTCTGGCCAATATGGCTAGAAAATAACCTGGTAAAAGAAGAGCTTCTTTTTGGCTGCCTGCATTAGAAGAACATAAAAGAGTTGGTGGAGGGAGAGGGTGTCAGTAACGGCAGATATATAGAAATCTGTGGTCAATGGAACTAGGAAAAAACTAAAAACAACCACCCCACCACACCCCACCCCACCAATACCCTTGATGTGAGAGCCATCCCTAGAACACAAAAAGCACACCTGTAGCTATTTACTTTTAGTAAGCTGTAGAGCACCAAAACATGTTGGGTGGGGCCCAGTGCAAACGAACGTACACTACTGGTTATATCGCACATCCTATTCTCCTTTTGGAAGGATCACTGGCTGAAGTACATGCACAGTAATGGGGGGGGGGGGGAACGTACTTTCAATGCCTTTGTTCTGTCCTTAGATCTCGGTGGACTCTATCCTCTCCAACCTGGACGGAGTCCACGTCTTCTTCTCGTCGGTGTGTGGCGGGCTGCTGACCTTGCTGCTGGTCATTTCACTGACCTTGTGCTCCAGGATTTGGTTCTTCTGGTACATCTCCACATAGTTCAGCTGCAGCTGCTTCTGATACTTGATGACCTTCTCCTTCTCCTCCTGCCACGTGCGGCGTTCCTCCTCAAAGTCCACGACCTGCTGCTCTCGCTGCTGGCGCTCCGCCTTCAGCTCCGCCTGGAGCCGCTCCACCTCCTTCTTCAGGGCGCTGAGGCTCTCCTCGCTCTGCCGTTTCATCTTGGCCTCGTCGCTTTCACAGGCCAAGGTGTCCCTTGCAAGCTTCTCCGTCAGCTCAGCGTTGAAGTGGCTATGGTGGCCCCCCAGGCTAGTCAAAGTCTGCTTCAGATTGGAGACCTCCAGCTCACACTGGCCAAGCTTCTCCCGCAGCAGCTGCACCTCGCCCATCTTCCGCTGCAGTTCGCTCTCGCAGATCTCTAAGCTGACACTTTTGGCGCTGAAGGAGTCCTTCAGGGTCAGGATCTGCTCTTCCTTCTCCCTGAGGAAGCTCTTGCCCTCCTTCAGCTGCGTCCGCAGCCCGACAATCTCGTTGAGCTTCTGGGAGACGTCAGCTTGGGAGTCCTTCAGCTGCTGCTTCAGCAGAGAGATCTCACCTGCCTTTTGGCACACCTGGAAGAGAGGTGAGAGGTAATAATGTCATGAGTGGACATAAACATCATTTAAGATGCTGCATCAGCCCCACAAAATGATAAACACAGAAGGTCCCAGGACTCTTGCCCCATACTCCCTGCTCACCCGCCCCCCCCCCCCATGAACTTTGAGCCTGCATTAAGGGGTATCTACCAGTTTCTCAGGTCCCTGGTTTAGTGCATAAGCCAACATGGTGCCCGTGGGCACCAATGTGCCCGCAGACATCTCTCTTGCCTGCCAGGTGTCCTGCTCCTCCTGATTTTTATTTTATTTCTGAAAGTAACGCTGGGACACTGCCATGCTGGCAAAGCGAAGTGCTGCCCTCCGGCGCCATCTTTATTTGGGTTCAACAGAGTGGTTGTGTGTTTTGGAGCTCGGACTCCACCTCTGCCTTGTAATTCGGTTCTTGGGCAAGGTACTTGTGATATGTTATTTGGGGTTTAAATTTAAAGTGTATAGGTGGTAAGTATAATGTTGTGTATGTAATGGGGGCAGAAGCAAAGATAGATATCGTCACCAGAAGTCAGGAAGGCCAAGCTAAGCCAGCTGAGTCAGAGTCTGTAAGGCCCAGACAACATATTGCGGCTCCTGAGGCAAACACTGAGGAAGGACATTGCTATAAGACGGGCAGAGGGCAGTGGCTCTGGCAGTGAGAATGTCACAGAAGTAGCAAATGATCTCGTGGCATTATGCACCGAAAGTGAAGAATGTAAAAATGAGGTGAAAGGTGACACCAGTTTAAGAGCGTTAAGGGAGCAGACCTGTGACAGAGAGAAGCCATTCTCTGAGGGAATGAAAGAGCGATACATTGGGGGAAATGACCTGATATCCAGAGTGTGGTTGCCTAAAGGGAGAGATAAAAAAGTCTGAGTGTGTTAAACTGTTGCGATATGTATCACTTCACCAGCTGTAGCACACTGTTTACACATGGAAAGAACAGAATGGCTGTAAACAAGTTTGTTATGTCTTTCTGGGTTCTCGTGTTTTTCGCATGGGAAGCCTAGACCGTGGGAGCATTATGAGCTAGTCACATGGTTTGTATGTTCTGATGACGTGCTAACTTGTTTTCTGTCTGAAGCCATCTTAGAGAGAGGCAGGACTGCTTTCTCTCTTCTCCTTTGTTCTTCTTGCTGGACTTTTGTCACTGCAACAATGTAACTTCTTTGCTGAGGTGGAGTGAAGCTCAACTTACTCCATTGGATGTAATGCTTGCTATGCATTTATACTCTGCACATGGACTGTAACTAGGAAATGTATACTCTGTAGAACTTTACTTGCTAAGTGAATAAACAGGTAGAATTAGACCTGTGGTGTTACAGAGTGTTTCCTGACTCCATGGATTAATCTGCAAACGGGGAAGCTGGAAGCAAGTTGGATTACAGGCAGGCTGGGCTGGCATCTTCACAACATGCTGCACGCTGCGAAAAGGGGGGAGCTGAGATCTGGAAGATCTGTGTGTGGAATAACAGGCCTCTGCTAGCACACAGACAGGATTTTAAATCTCCCATGCGCACACGCACTCTGCTGCTCATGAGCACACGCGCACCAACATAAACAACTGATTGTGCCTCAGAAATGCAGAGACCAGTTGTTAACGGTAGCTCATGACATCCGTGTGCTGGTCACTTGGGCATTAAAAAGACCAAGAAACGATTGACAGCACATTATTACTGGCCTGGAATTTTGCAGGAGGTAACTAAACAGTTTGCCTTGCCCTATATGTCAGAAAATTGGCAAAAGTGGGACAAAAACTAAGGCGCCTCTGAAACCATTACCTATCATAGGCCAAGCATTTTACCGCGTAGGAATGGATTTAATCGGACCGCTCTTAAAACCCTCCAAGCATGGGCGTAGGTTTGTCTTTATGGTGGTTGATTAAGCCACAAGATATCCTGTAGCAGAAGCTACGCTAAGGATTTGTATGGGAGTAGGTTTTACAGATGAAACTTTGACAGATCAGAATAGTGTGCTTATGGGGAAAGTGATGCAGTGCTTGTGGAGGAGTTGTGGAATTAAACATCTGAAAAGCACCGCTTACCACCCTGCCACTAAAGGTCTGACAGAAAGATTCAATGGAGTTCTGAAGGGGATGATCAAAGCTTACATTCAGGATCACCCTAATGACTGGCTGAGTTGCTTTCTGCTTGCATATGGAGAAGTACCCCAGGAATCCACGGGATTTTCCCCATTTGAACTGAGGTTTGGAAGAACGGTACGAGGGCCGTTTGTAATACATGATAAGCTAGACACCTAGACATATACAATCTCTATAGAGTAGGGCTCTCTAACCTTGGGTCCCCAGATGTTGCTGGCCTACAGCTCCCAGCATACCCAGCCAGCATGGCTAATGGCAAGGGATTCTGGGAGCTGTAGTCCAGCAACATCTGGGGACCC
Source organism: Shinisaurus crocodilurus (assembly GCA_021292165.1). Classification (NCBI taxonomy): domain Eukaryota; kingdom Metazoa; phylum Chordata; class Lepidosauria; order Squamata; family Shinisauridae; genus Shinisaurus; species Shinisaurus crocodilurus. Next base: position 145,253 of record JAHFWL010000096.1, read on the forward strand.
AAGGTTGGAGAGCCCTGATCTATAGTCGCAGGATAAACGCAAAATAGTACCTTTGAAAATGTTGAAACCCTATAGAGCCCAAGAGCACAGAATTTTACATCTGGCTTTCCTTTGGGAGAATGGTGAGCTTGATATACCTGACTTGGTGCAAGAGAGCAAGCAAGAAGGAGGGCTTGAGCAGAGTGAATGCAATGAAAGAGTGAGTTAGACAGTAAAAAAGGAAAAGTCTAGATAAAATTGTGTGGGCCAGTGAATGTGAGGAAGCTTTTACCAAGCTGAAACATGCCTTGTTTCAGAGTCCAGTTTTGAGGGCTCCAGATTATGAGCAGCCTGTTATAATGGCCACAGATGCCTTTGATTTGATAATTGGGGCAGTGCTTTGGCAATATCAGAATGGAGAAAAGCACCCCATTGCATTTTTAAGCAACGGGGTGCATTTTTAAGCTGCAAGCTGACTGCCCGTGAGAAGAACTACTCCACTGTACAGTGGGAGTGTTTGGCCATGGTGTGGTCATTACAGAAACTAAACCGTTACGGCTGTTTACCCTTGCAGACCGACAATTGAGTTTTGGTGTGGCTGGAGACGATGAGGAACAGCAACACCATGTTGCAGCATTGGTCCTGGATCCTGCAAGAGTTCCCGGTCGAGTACCAACACGTCAATGGAAAGGACAACATCATTGCAGGCGGACTCTCCAGATGTGGAGCTGAGACTAATGAACCAGATTCGAACGGGTGAGCTGGAGGACGACAGCTAGAAGGTGAGACAACCATGGACTGCACAGAAGCAGCTATTTGGAAGGACTATGTGGCAAAGTGCCAATTGGACTGTTGTTTGAACGTGGACATTCTCCGCTGTGTGGGACACACAAACGTTGGACACTACACATTACACTTGGGACTTACGTACAATTTTCCATGTCTTTTTTGGGGGGTATGTGATGTTATGTTATTTGGGTTTAAATTTAAAGGGCATAAGTGGTAAATAAAATGTGTTTGTGCATTAAGTATAAGTATGTATTCCTGCTGGATCTGGGTGAGTGAGAAAAGATGGGCAGGAAGAAGGGTGTATTTGCATATGTGACGTGATTGGCTGAGAGAGCGAGAAGGGGGTGGAGCCTGTGTTATATAAACAGCAGTTGGTGCTGTTCAGGCAAGAGAGTGCAGGAGTGTGTGAGAAGTGCTGTTTGGGAGTCTGTGAAGCTGACTGAAGAGAGTTGAGCATTAGATTAGGATTGTGAGTGCAGGGATTGATATTGCTAGTGAGTGCAGGGATTGATATTGGGAACAGTTGTTGAGGGAGGATTGGTACTAGGATAAGAGAGTACGTTACTTAGGATTAACTGCAACTTACCGGTACACATAAAACTTATTTCTAGAACTTGTATTTTAGAATAAACTTTTCTTTGTTATTTGAAACAGCCTGTGTTGAAGCTGTGCTTATTGTACTGGTCAAAGAGGTATAAGGTAGGGATTAGACATCCCAAAGGCAGTGTGAGAAGTGTTAGTGGAGGTAAGGGTTAGTGGAAAAGAAACCCCTAACTTTACGTAAGTGCATCCAGAGATCCCAATAAGGAGGGCAAGCTTGAGGCTCTATTGAGGGGTGGGATGTGACAGTACTTTTCTTTCAGTCTCACCTGTATGCCTTCTGGGAAATTAGTATTTTGTGACTGGCCATGCCCACTATGGCAGCCATTTTATTAATGTGCAAGCTCCCTCATGGCAGCCATTTTGTGAGAGCGCCCATGACACTCTCTCAAATTTCCAAATGTGTCCACTGACCCAAAACGTTTGAGGACCCCTGGCATAAGCACTAGCGTGACAGTGCAGGAACTAGGAAGTGACATAATGAGCACATCATTAGTCTACTTGGGGACTCTTCTAATTCTAGGATTCTGTTGGTAAGTGCTACCACAAAACCAGGACCCTCTCTTCCCTAAAATCAGCTGCATAGCTTCCATGATATCAACTGCGTTTGGCTCTCACCTCCCACTTGGTCTCCTCGATCTTGGGAAGAAACTCAGCCTGCTCTTTCTTGTAAACGACAAATTTCTTCTCCAGTTCTTCCCGCTGCTGAAGGAGCTGTCCCACATCATCCTGGAGCTTCTTCTTCTCTTGCTGGAGCTTAAAGATCTGGAGCTGCAGAGCCTGTTGGGCCCTCTGGGCCTTTTTGGAGACCTGTTGCAGTTTATTGGCATAGTTTTGCCGGAGATCCTCCATCTCGCGCTCCCAGATCTTTTGCTTCTCCTCAAAGACCTGGTAAATGGCTGCCTCGCTCTTGTCTAGGTTTCTCCTCATCTGGAGGACCTCCTGTTCTTTCTCCCACAGCCTGTCTTCCAAGTCTTGGATGATGTCGTCCGTTGAAGGAGAGTGAAAAGGCATGGTTTCGTTGAGATGGTTGAGTCTACTGAACGAAGACGTGCTCTTACTGGAAGACCGTCCACTGTCTGAGGTAGATATCCCATTATATCCCACAATGTTCTTGTCCGTGTAGGTTGTCCCGATGCGGTTTATGTGACTGGTTGAAGCACTCATTGGGCCGACATGTTGGCTATAGCCTGTGCCGTAGGTTGGCAAGCTCGTCAAAGAGTTGCGGCCGGAATCAGAGAGGCCGCCGGCTTGGTTGGTAGTCCTGTTAAGGCTAGGCTTCTCGAGGCCACTTTTGACAGTGGAAGGGCTATTGCTGTTGGTGTGCAGCAGTGTCTTGCGGTTCTCTGATATTCCATTGTTCTGTGGTGGGCACAGATTCTGCATGGAATGGAAGTTTTTAGGAACTACTGGTTTAAAGGCTGACGGCCTAACTAAGGGCTCGTTGCTCTGTGAGGAGAAAAGGGGGAAAAAAACACAAAATACAGGACAGCGGATGAAACACAGTGTTGTAGATGTGCTCCTTGACCGTGCAAAATGGTCCTCTCTCATATAGCCCTGGTACTGAATGTTGGACAATCGGGTCCTTAGTAATAGCTTTTGTGGAGCATACCAGAGATTCATCTAGCCCAGTCTCCTGTTTCTAACAGTGGCCAGACGGATGCCTGTAGTCCAGTGTTCTCCAACCTTGGGTCCCCCTTGGGTCCTCGGCCGTGAAACTTCTAGGGCAGTGATGGCGAACCTATGGCATGGGCGCCACAGCTGGCACGCAGGGACCTCTCTGTGGGCACTCGAGCCATTGGTCACCAGATTGCGAAAAGACCGTCCCCTTCTGCAAAACACTAATGATCTTGTTCTTTCTCACAGTGTGGAACAGAATGATTTTATTCTAGAATTCCTGTTACAGAATTCTTTTCTACATTGTTATCACATTTAAAAGATTTTGAAGAATGATGCACAGAGCATGGCTTGGGTGTAAAGCCCTAACTGTTGACCTGAGTGTTGCATGTGTTGCTCTCAAACTAACGGAGTATGAGCCAAGGTTTGACAAATTATCAGCATGCATGCAATAGCAAAAATCACATTGATTGTGCAAAAGCATGTCCAATGCAAACTTTTACCTAATGCAGTGTTTGCAGTCCAAGACATAAAGTGTTTAAAATGTGTTAAGCACGTTTAGTTTTCTTGTTTATCTTGCTCATCCTAGTATAGGTTGACTTTTACTTTTACTAATCTGACACCTGTAGAAGCAGGGAAAGGACCCGGAGTAAAGCTTGCCCCATACAATTTCAGTCTGGCATATAATCATATTACAAGTTGAGAATCCCTTATCCAAAAATACATGTGCCTAATTATTTAAAAAGTTTGTATAAATTCCCTTCAGGCTATGTGTACAATGTAGTACTATAATAATTTTTTGAGTTGATTTTTTTTTAACAAAAAACTGTTTGTATCATTGAAAGCTCTGTTATTGTGTTTTTCTTTAAAGACAAAAGATGTTAATTAGGTCGGACAACTGTATGAGTTGTTTTTCTAAAACTAAAACCTCGGTATTCAGGTTTAATGGCAGTGTTGGCACTTTGAAATAAATAAGTTGGTTTTGTGTTGCAGTTTGGGCACTCGGGCTCAAAAAGGTTCGCCATCACTGTTCTAGGGCAGTGTTCTCCAACCTGGGGTCCCCAGATGTTTTTGGCCTACAACTCCCAGCATGCCCCAGCCAGTTACGCTGGGAGTTGTAGGCCAAAAACATCTGGGGACCCCAGGTTGGAGAACACTGCTGTAGACAGTACATAATCGGGACGTGGAGGCAGTATCCTTTCCCTGATATTTCTCCCCAGCATCTGCCATATGGGTGGAGATTCCATTTAACTATCATAGCTAATTGTTCTGAATAGCTGTTCCAAGCCATTGGAATGTGCGTGACACCCGATGGCTGATGCTGGTGGTGGTGGGGGAACAGGGTATAAACCCCAGTCTGTGTTTGGAGCCTACTGGAAAGGGATGCTAAGAGGCAGACGTAGTTTCTGGGACAGCCTGCCCCAACTTGGTGCCCTCCAGATGTGTTGGACTACACCTCCCATCATCCCCGGCCAGTTATAGTCTGATACATCCAGAAGACACCAGGTTGTGGAAAGCTGTTCTAGGATACTGGGGAGCTGGACTGATATGGTTTGGGGCCTAGAGGCGCTGCCAGGTGATGCTTTCGTTGTGCAATCGCACTGACCCATTCACGGAATGTTACAGGGGCTTCAGACGTCAATTTGTAGCCCTCCTGTGCTTTCCCACCTGCTTCTTCCAACTTTTTTTTCTTACAAGGAAAAAAAAAAAAAAAAGGTCAAAGAGGGCAAGATGGAATTGCTGCACAATGTCTCTTGACTGGTAGCACTAGTCTAGGAGCCCTCCGTCTGGTACTAACTGCATACAGTAATACCTTGGTTTGAGAGTAACTTGGTTTGAGAGCGTTTTGCAAGACAAGCAAATTTTTAAATATTTATTTAATTTTTTTTTACTTGATATACAAGCGACGTCTTGCAATACAAGTACTGTAGTACGGCTTAAATTAAAAATCTCTGTACAAATTTTTTTTGGGGGGATTTCGTTTTGATATAAGAGTGCTTTGGATTACAAGCATGTTTCTGGAACGAATGATGCTCTCAATCCAAGGCATGACTGTACTTGCTTTCCATCTGGTCAGCCCGTATGGGTCAACCTGCACTTTTGTAGTGAAACAGTTGATTACAAAAGGCACCCTAGTTTAGTCTCTCTCTACCCGTGTCTAAAGCTAGTCATAAAAATGGCAGCCCCTATTGTTTAGACCGGCCAGTTAGACCGGCTCCAGGTTTTTGAGGGCCCTTGGGTAAGACATCTCAACGGGGCCCCTCGCACAGTGAGTCTGCCTTCCCACTGCCACTGTCACCAGCTTTCGTTGCTCCTCCTCCTCCTCCTTCTCATGGTTGCTCACACTTGCTTGCTTGATAGACAGAAAGTGAGGGAGCAAGTAGGCCGTGGCATCTGCTGCTCCTCCTCACCACCACCACTGTTGTCTGGACCAGAATGAGAAGCAGGTGAATAAACAGGTTGCAATGATGAAGAGGAGGAGCAAGTCCAGGGGGCTCTTGTCATTGGGCCCCCGCTGGGATGTGGGCCCTCGGCAGCTGCCCAACCGTGCCTACCCTTGACCCCAGCCCTGAACCCAGCATTCCCCAATCTGTTACCCTCCAGATGTGTGTGGACTGGTCAGTCACTTCTAGCTGAGATCCCATCAACGTACATGTGAAGTTGGGATTTTTTTTGCCCCAATGTGCATCACTTTACACTTGAACTGCATTTGCCATTTTGATACCCATTCCCCCAGTTTGGAGAGATCCTTTTGCAGCTCTTTGCAATCCCTTTTTGTTTTAACCACCCTAAGTAATTTGGTGTCATCAGCAAACTTGGCCACCTCATTGCTCCCTCCTAATTCCAGATCATTTATGAACAAGTTGAAAAGCATTCGTCCCAATACTGATCCCTATGGGATCCCTAGGGATGGGCACTGAGCCCGGCACCTGACTTGCGAGGCGCCACCTGGGGTGCTTGCCGGACTTCCGGGTTCCCCGGCTCTACGCTGTTTACGTAAAGTATAGCATAGTAAGCAGTAAAAACAGCCGCAATCTGCGTAAATGCCATTTTTACTGTTTACTACGCTATACTTTACATAAATGGCATAGCGCCGGAAGTTGCCATTTTCTACGTAAAAAACCGTAGCGCTGGAACCCAGAAGTCGCTTTCCACAGCTTGGCTCGCGAGAACGCAAGCTGAGCCGGGGAAAGGTAGGTCGCGCGGAGCTCGGGTGTGTGTCAAGCCCGGCGAGTTCGCCCCGCTTCCACCCCCCCGATCGAGCTCCACGCACATCCCTAGATCCCACTGCTTACATCCATCCATTGGGAGAATTTACCATTTCCTCCTACTCTCTACTTTCTGTTCTTCAGCTAGTTACTGATCCATAAGAGGACCTCTCCTCTTATCCCATGACTGCACAGTTTTCTCAGGGGTCTTTGGTGAGGGACTTCATCAAAAACCTTTTGGAAGTCCAAGTAAACAATGTCTACCAGATCACCCCTGTCCACACGTTTATTGACACTCTCAAAGAACTCTAAAGGGTTAGTGAGACAGGAAGTCATGCTGATTCCTTTTCAGCAGGGCTTGTCCTTCTACATGCTTACTAATTTTATCTTTAATAAGGCTTTCAGCCAATTTACCCTGGCTCTCCTTGCCCATTCACCATAGCAAGCCACTTTGAGGCTGCAGAGTGGATGGAGGAAGAACAGTGTTGTCCTTCCAGTTTCCAGCTTTGCTGCACCCTCCTACACAGCCACCCCCTCCAACGAGGAAATTCCTGGTCTATGAACGCTTCCAGGCCAGACCTGGGACTTTGCCTGAACAACTGCCCAACTGTGGTCTTGTCAGGTTGGCTCCTTAGGCTCTAAATACCTCAGCCATTAGCCTCTCAGCGCCCCCCCCCCCCGGTCTGCTGGCCCTCGTATCTGCCTGCCTGTGCTCCTTTTTATATTTCTTTACATCAGGGGTGGGCAACAGGCCAAATGTGGGCTGCCTGCGCCCCATGTGCCCCAGCCATTTTTGTGGCCCACGTCATGTTCCTTGCCACCGAAATTGCTGCACAAAAGGAAGCGGCAGTGGCAAAATTGGCAGGGGTGGGGTGTAGCCCCTAGTGGGTTTTGGCCGGGGGGAGGGGGCGAATGCAGCCCCCAGACCACCAGAGGTTGCCCACCCATGCTTTACATCCTTATTCCAGCCGCCTTCAATTAGACTCCTCAGCTTAACCCTAGCCTTGCATTGGACTCTACCGGGACCTCCTGAGTTCCCTTGATGCCAGAGGATGTGCTTGGACCCTGTAGGGCAGACTTCCATCCTGACCCTGGTCCCAACCCTGCCAGGACTTGCTCTTTTTTTTTTTGCCCTCCATGTGTCCCAGCACTGGCACCCACCTCTTCCCTAGCACCCAGGGGCCATATGGCTTTCTGCCCCTTCAGGTAGGCATGGAGCGAACTGCCCCTCCCTTCTAAGGCATAGGGACATCTCTTTAAGTTAGCCTTACCGAACCTGGGTGCCCTCCAGATGTGTTGGGCTACAATTCCCAGCATGCCCCAGCCAGCATGGGGTTGTAGCCTAACACACCTGAAGGGCATCACCAAGTGTGAAGGACTGAGGCCTAAGTTAGTTTGAAGCCTGTAGGCCCAACCCTCTCCTAAGTTAGTTGAAGCCTGAAGGCCCAAACATTTCCTGACGGGAGGGGGGGCATTTGTGAGTTTTAGTTCACCCAATAGAATTTAAGTGTCATCTCTCCTGTTCGAGGTCACATGGGTGTAACCTTCCAATCCTGGGAAGGGTTTATAAGGAGGTGGGGGCGGCCAGCTAGCCAGAACTAGACTGACTGTAGAGGAGAGAGGCAGGCAGACTGAGACGGAGAAAGCTAGCTAGACTGAGCTAGGCAGACTGGAGAAGGGATCTCTGAACTGAGGCTTACAAGTGACACAGTAGCTAAGTTAGAGAACCTTGGGTTATTTATCCTTTTGTTTCCCTTATACTGGCTTTTTGAATTATTACCGCTCTATTTGTGTAATTTCCCTAAATCAATCTGAATCTACGTTACCCATAGTTCTAAGTAAACTGTTCTTGTTTACCACCAGTGTTGGAGTGTCTTTTTCACCACGCCTAAGGCCTAATCCCACGGTACTGGGGTCAGGAGGTAAACAGGCAGAGGATTGGTCTCCTGGTACAGGAGGGGGCTCTTAAAGAGGCAGAGATCTTTAAGGAGCTGATCAAGGTGCCCTGGCATAAGTGGAACCTTGACATCAAGATTGGGGAAGGCTGCTTTAAGTTAACCTGTGTTGGCCAGAAGGCATGAAAAGTATGAGATTCCAAGTTAGGTTCCCTCTCCTTCTCGCTTCTCCCACAACGATTCATTCTCCTTTCCTCTTTATACAGTAACTTCCACAGTTGCGATGCCTTCTGACCAGCAGGGGAGGGCCAACATCGTTTGAGAAAATTCATGGAATCTCACCTGGTCTAGTTTACCAGAGATTGGCAATATCTTTGGTGGGTTACTGGGTTCTCTGTACTGGGGAGGAGGTGGCATGTTCTTCTCGTTGTTGGCTGCCACGTTCCCACAGAGGTCCGTCTTCACTTTCTCGCTTTTGCGCAGGTCCCCGTTGATGTATATGGAGTTGGAGATCTTTTCCGACTTGTAGGTCTTCTCCTCCCCAGAGTAGCGGTTGGAGAGCTCCCGCGTGGAGTAGCTATTTCGGGACCCATCAACCTGCCGGCTGCTGTTCTGCGTCCTGGTGCCTACGCTCTTCATGGCAAATTCTTGTTCGTTGGCAACGCCACTGCCAACGCTTCCCATAGTGCCTTGGGAGGCTGGTTCAGAGCGCCTGGGCTCAAAGGAGTGGAACGTCTCCTGGCTGTGGTAGCTGGGGTCACTAAGGACAGAGAGGGTCTCTAATTTGGCCATGGCAAGGTATGGAAGTTGAGGCACAGGTCAGTGGCACTGGAAGAGAGAAAGGGGGAAAAACACAGAAGGAAGCATTAAAAAGACACCATGGCTTCCTAATGGTTCAGCACAGGGCAGCAACGAGCAGAAGGGAAGCACAGTGCATGAATCGCAAGAGCGGAGGATTGAAGGATGAGAATACTCCTGGTTAGGCCAAGATAAGGGACGGGCAAATAAGACAGCAGTGTGCCGGTTAACTCTTGATCACTTAACATGCTGCTGTCGAGCAAGTCTCTGGCAGAGAGATGTCTTTTCAGTCACCTGCTACTTGAGAGCTACTTTTTAGCTGGAGGTGCCAGGGCTGCTGCCAGTCAGTGTCGACAACACTGAGCAAAGTGGATCAAGGGTCTAGCTCTGGTATAAGGCAGCTTCCTATGCTTCTGAAGCTTTTAGCTGGAGATGCCCGGGAACTACCTTGAGACCGTCCGCATGCAAAGCACACGCTCGACCACTGTGTTATGGCCGCTTGCCCAAGGCGAGAGGCCATAACACAGTGGCTGAGCGTGCGCTTTGCACGCAGATGGTCTCAGGTTCATTACGCCGATTCTGAGGGCCTTGATTAGAGGGGGAAGGCATGCGGTGGCGAGGGCAGAGAAACTCTGCACACGGCCAGAGGCATTCTCCTCTTCGTTATTACTTCGCTAATTCCGGGGCTGAGTGCTGCTTTCAGGGAAGACTCCAGTGCACCAGTTGCACGAATCAGACCCCCGTATAAATGGGGCAACGGCCAAGGTGAGCTGGGGCAGTTTGAAAAGGCGACAGCGGCAAGCGAGTGCAGTGCAACAACCCTCGCACAGAAACCACAGATAAAGAGTACAACAACCAGCCTCACGCAAGGCAAGTGCAGCAAGAAGACAATGACAATGTTGCACGTACAGCTGAACACAACTACCCCCACCCTCCTGCCCTTTCTCCAACAGGTGTGCACACACGCACACACTCCAATATCATAGCACAAGGAAGATGGCACGTTCAGAAGAGCTACACTGTACAGCTGTACACAGTGCTGTTGTGGAGCTAGGCCTCAAAGTGCCGGGACCTTTTGATGATGGGAAGATGATATCATTTGTCTCTCCATCAGACTTCTCTGTTTCCTCTGCTGTAATCCTTGCAGCATAATATATTGTGGTGAGCTATCCCTGTTGCAATGCAAAGTATTTTGGGGCGGTCCAGTCTTGAGTGGGCAATTAAGGACCCGCTAGTTTTACCAAAGACCTGCTCCTGGTGGAGATGTAGACCGGGTTCGGACAACACGTCGATAACCCACACTCAAGGGTTGAGTATGAGTGGAGTGTGGGTTGTCGTTGAAACAAGGGACATTGTGGTGTCTGAACCCAGCCGAGATAACAGACCACGGTGAACAAGCCACGGTTCACAACGCAACAACAAACCATGGGTTCTCTTCATGGGTTGTTCGTGGTTAACAAGCCATGGCTTCTTCGCGCGGCTGGGTTCAGACAAAATGATAACCCACATTTCAACAACAAACCCCCCAGTTCAATGACAACCCACACTCAACACTTGAGTGTGGATTATCGCATTGTCCGAACCCAGTCGTAGCCTGCTAGAACAGGTTTGTTGATAAGGATCCGCACAGCTGCTTGCATTTTTGGACTCTCCTTCGGGCCACGGCCGTGGGGACTGTTATGACAAGGCTCCTGGACTAGAAAATTTACCACTGACGCTACACACACACACACACACACTTTTACAGAGCAGCAAACTCTCACCATAATATCTACACACAAACGCAGCCATAAAACAATATGCACAGTACACCACGCCGTTGCAACTGCGACTACGCAAAGCACTGAACGTCAGGGGAGTTGGTGGTACTGTTGACTCCCTGCCCCCTTTTTATTGTGCCTTTGAAGGAAGAGAAAAATTCAAGCTGTGCAGGTGTCCCCAGCACAGGGATGCGGAGTTTGTCGTTCACCTGCTGATGTTCTGCCCAGCAGGCAGCTGTTAAAAACGCATGGGCCCTATGCCAGGAGAAAGGTGGCGACCCTAGCTTCCTAGGTGGAACGTTGTACAAAAAGAAAGGGAGGAAGGGAGTCCCTAACATTCCATAAAGAAGCGCAACCACGATAAAAATGGGGATAAATTATGTGAAGCGCACATGTGTTTGGCACACCTTTGGTGACCCTCAAACGGGCCGTGTGAGAACTGATGAGATGGACAAGAATTCAAGCAGCATCGTTGAAGTTGCTGGTTAACAAACAATCTATCGGGCCATCTATTCCTTTCACCGCAGTAAGTGGCGGCACTCCAGCTTAACTCCTCTCTCTCCTAACAAGCCCTTGTTCCTGTCTCATTTAGGCAAGGCAGGGCTTCTGTTCCTTTAAGCGCGGCAAGGACAGGGAGCTTTCATCCCAATGCAAATGCCTGTCTGTGGAAGAAGGATTTTCATCAGGCCTGCAGCTGGGAAGGAAAAAGTTAAACTTCCTCTCCCCGTCTGCTAATCATCCCAGTAATTATCAGCCCAACCTGAGGCTGCTATTTGAATTTTTAAAAATGTAAAGACACAGCTAGTTTGACCCAAAGGCAGCCATTCCACAGGTGCAGCCTCCTCTAGCGCACAACTGCATGGGGACCAGAAAAACTGCACCCACCAGGTGGTGACCTGCTTTTTTAAGAGGCACAGTAGTTCTGTCCCAAGGGGAAATCTAGAACGTCTAAGCCAACGTGAGATGGACTGGTCCCACGGTCAGATTGGTAGATCTCGGCTGGAGTTTGGATTCTACCTTAGCCATGAAAAGTCAGTGGAGGGTTGTGGCCAAAAAACCACTTTCCTCCATACCTCAGTCCCCCTCATCTGAAGAACAGGAGCAACCACAACCCATCTCTCACAGGGTTGCCATGAGGGACCAAAGGATGGCAGGCCATCTTGCATACCGAAAGAAGTGATATAAAGCCCTAAACCAGCCTTCCCCAACCTGGTGCCCTCCGGATGTTTTGGAGTTCAACTCCCATCAGCCCCGGCTAGCATGGCCAATGGTCAGGGATCCTGGGAGTTGTAGTCCAAAACATCTGCAAGGCAACCAGGGGTGCTTCCAGATGGAGAGCTCCTAGGGCTACCAAAGAGAAGGCCTTGTGCAGGCATTCCATCTTTTCTTTCTTAGGGCACAATCCTACTGGGATGCTCAGATGCCCCCAAACTCGGGGGGCTTGCGGTCATCCAATGCAGAGCGGGCGGAGCGGCAGAGGTGATCTTCGCCTCCCCATCCTCCTGCCCTGCATATTTTCCTAGATCAGGGCTCTCCAACCCTTGGGTCCTTAGATGTTGCTGGCCTACAGCTCCCAGCATACCCAGCCAGCAGAGCATAGCATAGCTGGCTGGGTATGCTGGGAGCTGTAGGCCGGCAACATCTGGGGACCCAAGGTTGGAGAGCCCTGTCCTAGATGGACTTTTTTGCCTGTCTAGCTTCAGCATCTCGGAGGGGGAAGGAAGGAGGCTGGAGCGGCTTCAGGACACCTTGTATCCTGGCCTCCAGTCTCCTCCCCTGCCTTCCCCCCAAACTGCCCCCTTTTACCCCTCTCCGAGGTTGTTTTCCCAACCTCGGAGAGCATCCGATGTGGTTCTTTCTGTGCCGGCTGTGGGGGGGACGGGACGGGAGGGGGTGTGTGAATTCGCCCACCCCTACGACTCGCTGGGTGCTCGGCAAGCGCCCTCGCCACATGATCCGCCTCGCTGAGCACCAGCTGAGGCACTCGGCGGACTTCCGTGTCCCCGGCGCGTCACTTCCGTGTCCCCGGCGCTGTGTCTTTTATGTAAATACCATGGGAAACCACCTTAAAATGGCCGCAAACAGCAATTTTAGTATTAAATGTAATAATAATAATAAAAATATGGATGGATGCAAATTTAGAAATGGTTGCTATAATTTAAACAGAAGTATGATCAATCTCGCCCCAGTAGGGAAGGCTGTGCCCAGGTGACCTATGTGGTGTGCCTGCACAGTCTGCCATCCAGGTGCTGCCAACTGTGGTTGGGCTCAAACTCAAGGCCCCCGCCGCTCTCCCTTCTTTCGGTTCTTTATCTTTAAACTGGACGTTAAGAACTTCGGAAGCTGCCTTGTACTGAGTCAGACCCTTGGTCCATCTGGTCCAGTATTGTCAACACCGACTGGCAGCAATGGCCCTCCAGGGTTTCAGGCAGGATTCTTTCCTAGTCCTACCTGGAGATGTTGGGGATTGAACCTGGGACCTTCTGCATGCAAAGCAGGCGGTCTACCACACTGAGCTCTGGTCCCTCCCTTGGACTGGACAGCCCTTCAAATAGCAGACACCTTCAAATAGAGGACTGTCTTTTGTAAAGTAGGACAAGTGGCCACCCTTACCCCAATGCTCTGAGATCCTTTGGTGCCTGATTTCTTACTTGTTCTTAGAAGCGTGCCCCCATGTGGTGGATTGGAGATTTTCAAAGAACGCCTGCCTGTGTGCTTTCTCTGTATCCGGCAGATAGGTAAAAAAAAAACGTTCATGAAGCAAGCAAGCACAGAATGTTCTCAAAATAATCTCCCCCAAGTTCATGAGCCTGCAAAGAGCAGCATATGCATTCTGTGTGCGGCACTCGTCTGTAAATGTGTTAATCCGCGAGAAAACCACATGAAGCATTCAACAGATTGCAGCCCGCTCACGCTCGCTGTGCGCGAAGACAAGCATGGACCTGCATTTAAATGAACAGTTTTAACTCTGGGACTGGATTCAGATGACCAGGAAGAACGAAGGAGCCCAGTGCGATTCCCAAACTGGGAGAATGTTCTGGGGCACTGTGAAAGGGGCTGCGGAGTGGGAGGTCGAAATCTCCCCAAAAAGGAATTTTGTTTGGAAAATGCTCTGAAATTTTTCCTCTTTGTACTCCCTCCCACAAATGTTCAACAGAATGCTCCCCACCCCCGTAACTTCTTTGCCTGTGAACGGGGTGAGAATTTCAGGCACAACTGTGTATCTGGTTTTTAATACTGTTTAAAGTGATTTTTTAATAGTGTTGAAGGAGGCAACATGCCTTGGCTCTGCCTCCTTCCAGTCCTCCTTGCTTTGCCCGTCACTTCCGTTTTCCACCTGGTCGAACAACATAACTAGGTAACTTATTTTGGGGGGAACAAGCCACCCTGAGAACCCATGCCTTGTCCTAGGGGCTGTTCGTACCACGGTGGGCTGTTGTGTCGACAGAACCCAGGCGAGCAATTTCGTTGTGGGTTGTGGGGATTGATTGGCTAGCAAGCCGCTTGGCCAAAGCAGTGAAAAAACCCTCCTACTCTTTACAATCTCACTCGTGCCGCCACCAGTGACTGCCCCTTCACCGACGCTCAAGCGGCACTTTGGAGTGGCCGTCACTGGTTCACTTCCCCCCTTTTTAAAATAAAAATTCCGTCCCAGAAAGTTGCGCAACCGTGTTCATATTTTTTTTAAAAAATTTATTTTTTCAATCTTCGTCAGTCTTTCACAGTGCGCAAATTTCCCCTCCATTCACTTCCCAGCCATTAAATTTACATATATTTCTGTGGGGAGTTTTATCGGGGGGGGGTGTGGGGGGTTCAGAACTGTCAGGGAAGTGCAGTAACCGCCGCCGCAGCGAGTGCTCCAAAAAGGAACTGCAACAATGGCGGCAGGAGCCAACTCTTCTCTCCTTTCTGGTGTTGAAAAGGGGGAGGGGACACGGAGAGCTGTCAGTTCAACACTGAAAAGCGAGAGGATTACATTGTTAAGGGGGAGGTATTGTTTCCCCCGCCCACACCAACTTTGTTGCACCTTTTTTTGCCGCTCCCCCCCCCCTTTACCGGTGCTTCCCCCTTGACAACTTGGCAACTGGTCCCTGTGGCAACTGTGCACAGTGACTGGCCCAGAGTCACCCAGTGAGCTTCATGGCTGAGCGGGGACTAGAACCTGGGATGTCATGAGACCCAGTCCAACACTCTAACCCGGTGTTCTCCAACCTTGGGCCCCCAGATGTTTTTGGCCTACAACTCCCAGCATGCCCCAGCCAGCTACGCTGGCTGGGGCATGCTGGGAGTTGTAGGCCAAAAACATCTGGGGCCCAAGGTTGGAGAACACTGCTCTAACCACTACGCCACGCTGGCTCTCATATATTGTTCCATCTTACAACGCAAACTATTTTGGGGTGGCCTGGTCTTTGATGGGCAATTAAGACCCATTTGCTTCACAACAGACCTGCTCCTGGCGGAGATGAAAAGTGCTAGAACTGGTTTGTTGTGATGGATCTACACAGCTAAAAGCAGACAGGGATGTCACCCAGGCAGCGGTGAGCAGTCCAGAGAGCTTCGGCTACTGGGCAGTAAAGAAACGTAATAAGTTATATATATATATATATATAATAAAACAAATAAACAAATGGGACCTCCGCAGTGAGAAGGAAAGGAGGAGGCTCTGCTGTCTCCTTTTACTTCGTATATGTTAGACAAAGGCTGTCAAAGCTCAGGCCTGTGGGCCAAATCTAGCCCCCCTGGGGTCTCAAAATGGCCATGCACCCTTTTCCTGGCCCCCAACCACTTTCCCCTGACTAATGATCTTTTGGTTGTTTTTCCAGATTTTGCACAGTTCCCCCCCACCCCATTCTAAAAGGTTGAAATGCCTCTCCTAAGACTTAGTTACGGGCAGCAAGAGCTTCAAGCTAAAATATGCTGGTATTTTTGGCCCCTCCTCTTTTGCCTTTGGCCCCACCCTCTACTGGAATGCGGCCCCCGAGAGCTTCTCCAAAACTTACTTCGGCCCTCGGGCTGAAAGAGGTTCAACACCCCTGTGTTAGAAGGTGACAGTGATCATGGGGCGTATCCTTCTCCAATGGACCACAAGGAGCGAGGCTTCCCTTCTCTCAGGCAGTCACCAGCCTCTTGCACCGGTGTATTTATTACACAGAATCCTAGAGTTGGAAGGGGCTGTTGAGACCACTAAGTCCTACACCCTGCTCAGTGGAGGAATCAGTTTAAAGCATCCCTAACTGATGGCTGTCCAATCTCTGCTTGAATACCTCCAGCGACGGAGAGCCCACCACCTCCCTAAGCAATCGCTGCCATTGTCTGACTGCTCTGACCTTTAGGAGGTTTTTCCTGATGTGCAACCAAAATCTGCCTTCCTGTAACCTAAGCCCATTATTCTGTGTCCTACATTCTCGGATGATAGCGCACAGGTTGCCCTCTTCCGTACGACAACAACCCTTTAGGTACTTGAAAAGTGCTATCACATCTACCCCCCAACCTTCTCCTCTCAAGGCTAAACATACTCAGTCCCTTCAATCTTTTCTCGTTGGACTTAGTTTCTAGTCCCCTGATCATCTTTGTTGCCCTTCTCTGAACTCATTCCCATTTATCTGAAGCCTTCTTCAAGTGTGGCGTCCATAACTGGCCACATTATCTGACAGGAGGGTCTGATCAGCGCACCAGTGGATGTATCCACAACGTGATGCCCATCGAAGGGTGAATTTCCGCCTCTAGTCGGGCATTGTCTCCAGTGTGGCAAGTTCCCCCAGCGATTTAGAACAATGCAGGGAGCTCACACGGGTAAAGATGGCTCCCCACTGCAGAAGCTTATCCTCCCAAACATGGCGGGCTCTGGGATCATGCCAATGAGGACACGGAGGGGATGGGTCCAATAGGCTGGTCCCTGCTCCCCCCCCCACATGATTTGAATTGTGTGTGTGTGTACACATGTCCAGGAGGGAAGCCCTGCATAGTGATACTGCTCCACAGTTATCAAATACAGTCATGCCTTGGACTGAGAGCATAATTCGTTCCGGAAATGTGCTTGTAATCCGAAACACTCTCATATCAAAATGAAATCCCCCCCAAAAAAAATTTGTACAGAGATTTTTAATTTAAGCCGCACTACAGTACTTGTATCGCAAGACGTCGCTTGTATATCAAGTTTTAAAAAAATATTAAATAAGTATTTAAAAATTTGCTTGTCTTGCAAAACGCTCTCAAACCAAGTTACTTGCAATCCAAGGTATTACTGTACTATATCAGCCATGTTTAAAATTTTGGCAAATTTCCCAAGTCCTTGGGAAAGGGAGGGACATAAGTCAATTAAAATAAAACTTAGCGGGCAACCATGTGTCTCCCTGTTCATCTGAATCCACCCAATTTTACCACGTGTTGGCACATTGCTAAGAACAAGTAACCACAGGTGAATGCCAGGTTTCTCCCCTTCTAGTGAGAGGATTATGTTGTTGTTTTTATTTTTAAAAAATGATTGCATCCTACTCACCAACCTAGGGTGGGACATCTTGTTAAGGAAGTGCGAATCCTAGTAGGGACAAACTGAAGGGTGTGGGAGGGGGAGGGAAATGGGTCAGAATATGGCAGTTCTCCTGGGCTGGCCGCCTGGCCTCAGCCCCTCCTGTGAGCAGGTTCACTGTGTCCTTAGCCCTCCCTCACACAAGACAGGACAGAGGTTTTATTTACTTGAATGAGCCGGTTCAGGTATAAAACGCCGGCTGCGTCACAGCACCTTCTAGGCTCCCAAACGTTCCCCGTTCATTCACGGGCCTGGTTATTGGTGCTAAAAAATGGAATGGGAGAAGATAAACAGATTAAAACAAAGCCTTTCATTTGGACGTGGTTTTTTAAATTGTTCCTCCCCCCCCCCCGCCGCCCTCTTAAACTGGCGAGTATCATGATCCTTTCTCCCATGAGGCACCTCCGGACACACCAAAGCCACACAGTTTGTGCCATAGGCACGCTATGGACCTTTCCCAGTGATACACAAGAACGGAAACCACCTCAATTGATGCAGACAAGCCCAAATGTAACCCACCCACCCCCAGGTAAACCTGACCACCAAGCACAAGGGATATGCCAATAAGCCCCAGTCCCTTCCACACCGGGGTTTGCTGAAGTCCAGAGAATTCCTTGGCGCCGGATACAAATCTCAATGATGCATCATGCAGGTTTTCCCACAAGGTGAGCATTGAGGACCCCCCCCCCCCCCGAGTTCTTTTCTGGCTGGGATTTTAATCCGAGCCAGAGAAGAATTTGTTCCTGCCCCTACCAGGATCCAGTCAGGGCCAGATTGGGCCATGGGCTAGCAGGGTGTAGTGGGCCACCTACTCTGCTGCCGACACTGAACTGACACATGACACTTGCGAATGCGTACGTCTGCATACGCGCGTACACACACACACTCACACACACAGTCAAACAAAACTATGTCCAGGAGTTTTCCTAACGAAAAGTTAAAACTGCACACTGGCATACGATCTCCTTTCAGACGTGTAGAGCGCTACTGCATCACACCTGTGCATATTCCTCAGGTGTGTGCATATTTTGCTGCTTAGAGCAGTGTTCTCCAACCTTGGGTCCCCAGATGTTTTTGGCCTACAACTGCCAGCATGCTGGGAGTTGTAGGCCAAAAACATCTGGGGACCCAAGGCTGGAGAACACTGAACTATGTGCTGCATGAAGAAGTCCTTCCTTTTGCCTGTCCTGAACCTCCCACCATTCAGCTTCATCGGATCTAGTATGACGAGAGAGGGAGAATAAGTTCTCTCAGTCCACACCATGCATAATTTCTACATCTCTCTCATGTGCCTCGTGACTTGCCTTCTCCACACACACCCCAAACTAAATAGCATCAGTCTTTGCTTGCCTCCCAAAATACTGCCTGAATTGGACCCTGCCTTACCCCCTAATGCTCCATCAATGTTCTTACCGTTTGGCTAAGTAGAGGGAAATATTTCGGGAAGCTGCAAAGGAGAGGAAAAGACTGCCAGCCCCTGAAGAGAGAACTGGCAGTTGCTAGTACGCTAGCTAACAATAGCCTGGCACGATCCCCAGGCGCTACTAAGGGAGTTGGAGGGCCAGATGTTACTCACGATAAAGCTATGCTTCTCCAGGGGCTAGGCAATCCTTGCTAAGGGAGGTGCAGGTTTGTTTTGAAGCAGGGAGCCCACCTACAGACTGAGGCGGGTGAGGGTGAAATTCCCATTTTTTCTCCTATCGACCTGAGTGCTGTGGAAATCCACACCCCACGATGCCAATCATCCTAAAGTTCACAAGCATCAGGCGCCAGTGTGGCGTAGTGGTTACAGTGTCAAACTGGGACTCGGGGGATCGGGGTTCTAGTCCCCACTCGGCCAGGAAGCTCACTGGGTGACTTTGGGCCAGTCACTGACTCTCAGCCTAACCTACCTCACAGGGTTGTTGTGAGGATAAAATGGAGAGGAGGCGGCTTATGTAAGCCGCCTTGGGTTCCTTGTAGGAAAAAAAAGACAGGATAGAAATATAATATTTTATTTATTATTTATTTATTATCACTAAATAGTAACTAAATAATAAATAACTACCGGTAAATAATAAATAATAAGCAGAAAATTCCAGTCCTGCCATTAGGGCAGACAACCAGAAAGTCACAAAGAAGCTATTGTGTGAAGGTTATTCTGTTTGGTCAGGAGAGGGGTGCATAAGAATGTGCTGGTTTCGTACAGGATCCAACTGAATGCCCCTGCTGGCAATGAACAGACCACATCTGTATCCAGAGGTCCATACATTTTGTTAGATGTAGTCACCAGCCATGATTTGCGACTGCCAACAACCTTTCCTCACCCCATAATGGAACACGTTAGAAATAGTGGGCGGTCATTAAGGATGCAAGCTATGCTGGCTGGGGCATGCTGGGAGTTGTAGGACTTTTTTTCTGTCTAAACATGCATAGGATTCTGCCCTAAGAGTATAGAAATAGGAATGGAAAGAAGATTTTTTAAAAAAGGACAACTTCACTGAACAATGCTGGGTAAAAATGTACCACTATTTCCTACCTACTGGCAGGGATGTTGAAGAGTCCTTGGTCTCGAGTCACGAGTCTTTGGACCCGAGTCTCGAGTCCGAGTCCGAGTCCTTGGTCCAAAATGGTGACTCACGAGTCACGAGTCCTGAGTCACTCCCAAAACTGACTCCACGAGTCCCTATTAAAGTCAATGGGGTTTCCCCCCAACAAAATAAGGCTACTTCAGATGTGTGGCTTAAATAAATTCTAGGCACAAGTGTGCCTTTTTATTTCAAAACTCTGCAACTGATTTTGGCAAGAACAGACCAGGCAGACAAACCCAAAATAACCAGGCAGGCAGAGGAGGCAGGGAACCCCAAAGCAGGCAGGCAGAGGCCTTTGTCTTGGACAATTCAACTGCTGAACAGGTCAAGAAGAGACCAGGCAGGCAGAGGAGGCTGGGAACCCCAAACAGGCAGGCAGAGGCAGCCAAACCCAAAATGTCTGACCCTAACCCAAAGCCCCCACAACAACACATCAATCAAAATAAATCTCAACACATCGTTGGGGCTGCGCTCCTGGTAGCTGTCCATAGTGGCTGAGCAGCGGCAAGCCTCGCTTCCATGCGCTCTTCACCGGTGATCGCACTCCTTCTGGGAAGACTCGTCAACAGCCCAGGGATGTTGACGAGTCCTTGGTCTCGAGTCCCATTAAAAATATTGGGACTCGAGTCCGAGTCGAGTCAGAGGGGGGACTTAGTCCGACTCACGAGTCGAGTCCTCGAGTCCGAGTCCCCATCCCTGCCTACTGGAGGTCCCACCCTTACTTTCTAAGTATGCAGCAGAAACGGCTTACACACCTTAAGATTCTTCCCTTAAATCACAAGGACTGGCATCTTGCTTGCGTTTTTGTTTTATTAATTCGGAACCATCAGATTCTTTGGATACTGTTGCACACAATGATCAAAAAAGAGAGCTCTGAATCGGAGATCATATGTCACATATGCTCCAATCACAGTGGAACGTTTCCAGACAGCTCTAGCTGTGCAGGGTGGAAGCTTCATTTCCTCATCATTTCTGCAAGAGAGACAGAAGTTTTCCATCTTTATTACTACCCCCATCTGGAATCCGTTTGTTATGTTTGGCTGAACATGGGCAGGATTTAGTCTACAAAACTCAACTAAGCCAACAGTCAATATTTAACCAACTCCTCCCTCAGCGCTCCAATGGTATTTGGTTTCCTCAGCTAAAAACATGTATTAAGAGATTTCATGCAACTACAAAAGGGAAGACAAAGAGAACTTTTCCACCATTGATGCTGAACTAGCTTTCTATTTCCGGGGGGCTGAATACGAGTTATTTGTTTACCCAGTTCCTTTTTTCTCCCATGTTCAAATGAGACTGAAAAGAATCCCTTTGTTTCCGTAGGATTATAGTAAAGGGAGAGCTCCTTTACAAATCAGGTCTACCTACTCTTATTATAGCATTAACCAGTTAAAGGAAAGAGACGTTCCTACCACAGAATAAGTTCTCGAGCCAAGATTGAACTCACGGAATGGGGGCAGGGGGAGTACATTGTTCACTTATGCATCACGAAAAAGAGAGGAAACACATCAGAAAAAAAGGGCATAAGTTGGCTTTACATAACATTTGCATATGCTAATTTTTTTATGTATATGCAAATTTAGTAGTTACTATAATTTAAACAGAAACACAATGCCTCTCTCACCATAGCGGGAAGGACTGTGTGCTTCCAAACAAGAGAGTTTTTTTTTTTTTTAACTTTTTAATTTCTATAAAAACAAAAAACAAACAACACAAAACATATAACGATAATTAGCAATTAACAAAACTAAAATAGACTTCCAAATTTTTTTACAGCAAATATAGGTAACAAATAATGACTTGATAATCAAAAAAGAAAAGCTCTCTTTTTTCTATTGCCACAAATTTATCATCTTATTTTTTTTCTATTGTCAGTTCATCTTATTATTATTCCACAAAACCACAGATAAACAAATCATTGTTTTCTAACCCCTGCAAAAAGTCAATTAGAGGTTTCCACTCAGCATTAAACGTAGCTGTTGTCTTTTCTCTAATTAATGACTTAAGCTTGGCCATCTCTGCCAGCTCCACCATCTTGACCAACCATTCCTCCGTTGTAGGCAATGCTGGAACTTTCCATTTTTGTGCATATAATAGTCTTGCTGCTGTTATCATATATAAAAATAAAGTTCCATAGCTTCTTTCCAACTGACTATCCATTATTCCCAAGAGAATAGCCTCTGGTTTCAATTGAATGTTAATCTTTTTAAAAAACTTGAATAAGTGAATGAATTTGTATCCAATTTTTTAAAGCTTTATTACATGCCCACCACATATGATAAAAGTTCCTTCTTGCTGTTCACATCTCCAACATGCACCTGAAGTGCCTTTGTACATTTTCAAACAAGAGAGTTCTACCACAATGTTGGAGAAAACCACAACGGACTCAAATGAGTTTGAATTTCTAAGAATCTGACCCACAGATTCCACAGCGGACCAGCTTTTCCCAAGTTGTGTGGATTCCATGGATTTGCGGACCAGTTCCTGCCCCTCCTCCATAATTTTACACAAATTTAGTCATAGAAAAATACCAAAAAACAAAAACAAAAACCACTGACCAAAAATGTGCATTTCCCCCGCAGGCTAAAGCATGAAAATACATATATTTGGAGATTTGCACAATTGGGGGGATTTGGGCATTTTCGGGAGTCCGAATTTGCGCAAAGGCGTACAAACGCATTTGGGCATAATCCAATTCCATCAATGAGTGGATGATGGAACAAAAAGCGCCTGACAATCCGAAACGTAGATGGAACGGATTTTAGAACATCCGAACATCCCTAGTTCTAACCTCAAAGGTGGCAGAAAGACAGAAATAGCTGCACATCTTTTGATTGGAAGTGCCAGAGGCTGTCCGTCTGGAAGAACCCTGTGACCAGTTGATCTGTGTGGCAGCTCAGTCTGCTGTTCAGGCACGAAAGGACGCATGCCAGGCCCCTGCTGTTCTTCTCATGGTTCTTTATCTTTAAACTGGACTTGGGAGTGGACAGCCCTTCAAATAGAGGACTACTTTGAACAGTCCTCTGATGGCCCTTCAAATAAAGGCCGGGCATCTGTAAACTAGGACACATGGCCAACCTAGGAGGCCTAGACATCTTGCATGGAAGAACGTAGTCTCTTCTCCCTGTCTCCCCACCTAGCTTTAGTTCTGTCCTGCACCACAGCCTTTAACATACCCATAATCTTCTTCCACTTCTCCCCACTTGGGATGGGAATAATAACACATATTCAAAACAAGGCACCCTCCAACCTTTCCCCTTCACCTGTCTTCTGACAACTAAGGTTGCAAGACCTCGGAACACAGGAAGCTGCCCAAAACCGATTCAGACCACAGCTCAGTATTGTGTACACCAGGGGTGCAGAGAACGCCTTCAGCCCAGGGGCCGAATTCCATTTCGGGGAAGCTCTCAGAGGTCACATCCCAGTGGTGGGCAGGGCCGAAGGCAAAAGGAACGGGTCCAAAATACAAAAAATGCCACCATATTTTAGAACAGTGTTCTCCAACCTTGGGTCCCCAGATGTTTTTGGCCTACAACTCCCAGTATGCCCCAGCCAGCGAGAACACTGTTTTAGAATAAGCTCTTACACCAGTAACCAAGCCATAGGACCATTTCAACCATTTAGAATGGGGGGTGGGGAGGCCAAAAGCTGGGAAAGTATCAAACTATCAGTGGTTGGGGGAACGGGAGTGATCTTCTGGGGGTTGGATTGGGATCCTTGGTTTACACTGACTGACAGCAGCTCTCCAGGGTTTCAGGCAGGGATCTTCCCCTGCCATACCTGGAGATGACAAGAACTGAACTTAGGACCTTCAGCGTGCAAAGCAGGGACTCTATCACTCTGCTATGGGGTTTGTACAAATAAGATTTTGAATGACCGCTGGCCAGTTGGCTACGTTGGTTACTCTCCTTCCTGAAAGGAATGGACACTCTCTTTCATAGTTAAAAGGCGCAATCCTATGCAAGCTTAATAATAATAAATAATAATAAATTTATTTCTTACCCGCCTCTCCATCTAGATCGAGGCGGGGAACAACAAAAATACAAAATACATAAACTAATCAACGCACCATACTATTAAAACATCTTAAAACTACTTAAAAACATTATAAAACATCTTAAAAGCATCTTAAAAGCAACCTAAAATGCCGCCGGATAGGCCTGCCGGAAGAGATCAGTCTTAATGGCTTTTTAAAATTCTAAGATACTGCTAAGTTGACGAATCTCCTCCGGCAGGCCATCCCATTCCATAATTTGGGAGCAGCAGAAGAAAAGGTCCTCTGGGTAATACCCGCCAGCCTAGTTTTGGCTGGCTGAAGTAAATTCTTCCCAGAGGACCTGAGCTTAGACAGGGGGAAAGGCCTACAAGTCCCAGCATGCCCCAGCCAGGATCACTGGATTGCTGGCCAGCAGACCAGACAACCCTGTCAGTGAAAATACAAACACGTAGGCTTTTATAGAACTTTGAAAAGCGCTCAGAGCTCACCATATACCGTACGTTAAACTTGCTGTGATTCTTACAACAAACTTCTGAACAGGCCTGCGGCTCACGCTGGCTCAGCTTGTCTGGGCGTGGAAAGCTAAGCAGGGTCAGGCCTGGTTATGACTTGGATGGGAGACCCCTCCTCTAGTTTCTTGCATTGAGCAGGGGGTTGGACTCGATGGCCTTGTAGGCCCCTTCCAACTCTATATGATCTATGAATCAGATTGGTCAACGTTAACGTCCCTGTCTAGCATGGTTAGCCATCCTGGTGGCCTCCAGATGTTTTGGACTACAATTCCCACAATCTCTGACCATTGGCCACACTGGCTGGGGCTTATGGGAGTTGTAGTCCAAAACATCTGGAGGGCACCGGGTTGTCTAGCCCTGCCATAGAGGAAGTTAGCATTCTCTTCTTCTCTTTAAGCTGAATTTCACGCCCATGCTCACCGGGGGGGTGGGGGAGAGCTCAAAGGAGGGCCGGGTGAATCAGCCCTCAGTTGGCTAAACCTGCTAACTATTTGAAAATAAAATTGCATTCAGATAAGAACACAAAATAAGCCCATTTTGGGTCCGGCCCGTTAATCATTAATGTCATGTTAGCAAGCAGCAGCGTGAGAAATCCCCGGGCATCATTCCAATCCCGACAAAAACACAGTACGTCTCGATCAGTGCAATTCTAGTAGTGACAAAAGTTGTAGCAACCCGCGTCAAAGAATCCCAGTTTTATTCATCTATCATTTATGGGCAAGTGGAAATGTGTGTGTGTGTGTTTGGGGGGGGAGGTGGGATTGTGGAAAGTTGGGGGGAGCTTCCCTTCTCAAGCACCGGAGAGCCACATGTGGGCCGTTCCCAGAAGACTCCTAGGGGTAGTTCCCACCCTGGGCTGCCCTCTTTCCACTGCTCCCTCTACTGATCGGCCTTATCTTACATAGACACAAGCAAAAGTGACGCCCAATGATTATGTATTGTAGTGTGAGACTCAGTTCAGACATTGGGGTGAGGGGAATGCATGGGTGGGAGCCGTCCTCCTCCAGAGGATCTGCTGTCCTACCAATAATTCTGAATGCCGATCAGGGCCAGCGCTACCGCTAGGCCAACTAGGCTGTTGCCTAGGGCGCGTAGCGGAAGAGGGCGGAGAACGCTGCGCTCCTCTTCGCTGCCGGCGCACTCCTGCCCTGCCCGCCCGCCCGCCTCTCCAAGAAAGCCAGGTCAGGGATTGCGCCCGGAGTAGTGGTGGGGCCGAGCCTAGGCGCCTCCCCCCCACCTTGCCTCGCCTCCGCGCCGCCTCCCCCCCACTTCGCCTCGCGCCGCCTCCCCCCCCGGGCCGCCTCCCCCCCACGCCGCCTCCCCCCCTCGCCTCGCTTTGCCTCGCCTCTACTCTGCGCTGCCTCCCCCCCCCCGACACCTACCTTCTCCGCGCTGTTTCCGGAGCCCCGCCCGCGCTCTGTTTTGGCGGGAAGAACCAGGGCAACAGGGCTTAAACAGCCCTGTTGCTCTGGTTTCCCCCGGCCAAAAACAGAGCGCGGGGGTCCCTGTTCGGAGGAGGCGTGGGAAGGTAGGTGGGGGGCAGCAGCGGCAGCGTGCGGGGGGGGGTGTCCGGTGGCGGCGGGGGGGGGGCGGGAGGTTGCAGAGCAGGCAGCAGGGCTGCTTTCCGGAGCCCCCCCCCACGGTACTAGAGGGGGGGGCGCTAAATATAATCTAGCCTAGGGCGCCAAACTGCCCTGCACCGGTCCTGATGCCGATAGAGCTGTGAAGAAGGCCTTGGCGGGGGCGGTGGTAACTCCTACAAAATATTTTCTTTTGGAATGAGTGAAATGCTTTTGAAGGCAAGGTTTTGATCACGCAAAATGTGCCGTATGAAGAGAGTTATGTAAGACGATCCGTGGCGGGGTGCAGAACTAATTTAAGGCGGGGGACACACACAAATTGTCCCCCAGTGGGCCCTCCATGGGCTGATGACGCCAGCGTGTGTGGTGACGCCCACTGATGGCCATCACCTTGGCCCGGCACTGGGAAGAGCGGCTGCTCCTCCCAGCGCCGGGTGAGCCCCCCACAGCCTGCATCCCCGCTGTTATCGCCAATCTGAGATCAGTGATAAAAGGCAAGGATTCCTCCAGGGGGCTCCACGGGCCACATGCAGAATTTCTGAGGGCTGGACGTTCCGCATCCCTGATCTACAGCATTAGTGAATAATATTTTTTGTGTATACTGTAGACCAGGGAAGGGGAACCAGTGGGCCTTCCAGATGCTGTTGAAGTCCAACTCCCATCAGCTCCAGCCAGCATGGCCAATGGTCAGGGAAGATGGGAACGGTCGGGCAAAAACATCTGGAGGGCCACAGATTCTCCACTGTTGCCACAGAAACATACAATACTCAACTCCCAGGGGCATTTCTGCACCTAGAGGGTGCTGTCATCTTCACAAGAGGAGTATACAGGGCCTTCGTTGCTTCTGAATTGCCGCTTTCCTTTACTACAAATTCTGTGGTTTCTATTTTAGCTTCCCAAAAACGAACATACCTGTGCTGAGATAGCATAGGGTGAAGCAGTTTGCAGCTCTCTCCCGCGTGCTCTCTCTCTAGTATTGGGTATATTCACAATTTTGGTTGTATTTATACTTTTATAGGCAGTTATGCTTTTGAGGCTGCAATCCTATGCATGGTTACCTGGGAGTAAGCTCCATTAGCGTGGGTCTTACTTTTGCATAAACATGGATAGAACTGCTCTGTAATAATTATGCCGAATAGTTCCAAATTTGCAGGTCAAGTTATAAATGGTGCCACTATACGTCGTTACAACAGTAAAATAAGGGTGCAGTCCTATACATGTCCTACAACTCCTAGCATGGCTGGCTGGAGAATGCTGGGAGTCATAGGACTTCTGACTGTCTAAACATGCATAGGATAATTTTGTGTCCTAAGTTTGATAAGAAAGTATTGCACATGTTTCCATTCCCCCCCCCCCCCAATATTCCATTTCTTCACAAAAAAAACCCTGGAGGGAAAAATGGTTGCTTGGGTTTTGCCCCATGGCTTCAAAATTTCTGGAAGTTTTACATCAATAGACAATGGTGGAAGGGAGCTCCCCTGCCCCACCCCGAGAATTTCAATCAGCCAGAGGAAAGCTTCTGTCCTTCTTTGCCCTCCATGTATGAAAGCCGGACAGCAGGAACAATGTGATGTACACCAGAACCATGCCCATGTGCTCCAGCTGCTGGGGAACATGGGCGGGAGGGTGCTGTTGCACTCATGTCCTGCTTGTGGGTTTCCCATGGGCAGCTGGCTGGCCATTGTGTGAACAGAATGCTGGACTAGATAGACCCTCGGTCTGATCCAACGGCTCTTCTTACATCCTTAATGTGATATCCCTGGAAGATAAGCACTGCTTCTGGACCTCAAGATTTCAAGCGGATCTCCGTGGCGTCTCAGAGAACTATAACATATAAACTCTTACTTTTGAAATGCAATCGCTAGGTAAGCGGCAGGGAAGCCCCTCTCATTTCTGCAGAAAAAAAGAAATAGGGGAAGCAGAACAAATGGACTCCTTTTTCTTCCTTTCATCCCTATAATAAGATAATTGTAGGCTTCTCTGTTTTGGAAAACAACGTTGCCATTATGGGGGCCGCATCAGCCATTTGCATAAATATCACAAGACAAAAGACAAACGAGATGAAAAGACTGACACTGTTCAGAGCAAGTGGCTGAGTGACAAACACAACACACAAACAAGAGGGACAATGACATTATTCCGTAGCCCCAAAGTCCATCCATCATCACGGAGCAGGACTACCTAGTGTACACCATGCAAAGCAGGCAGTGGCTCACGCAGGCTCAGCTTGTCTGAGCGTGGAAAGCTAAGCAGGGTCAGGCCTGGTTATTACTTGGATGGGAGACCCCTCCTCTAGTTTCCTGCACTGAGCAGGGGGTTGGACTCGATGGCCTTGTAGGCCCCTTCCAACTCTATGATCCTAGGATAGATTTTGGCAACACGAGCATTGGTCTGGGTTTTTTTTGTTTTTGTTTTTAGCAGTGCAATCTTAGGCATGTCTACTCAGAAGTAAATCCCATTGAGTCCAATGGAGCTAACTCCCAGGTAGGTGTATATACTGTTTGCAGCGTACGTCGGATTCATGCTAACTTTTGCCAATATTGTCGGTGATACCACGGTTGCAGCACTCCATGGTGGTTTTGATTTCAGACAAGGACGAGCTGAAACTACCCATTTTATTCTGCAAACCTTTACAGCAGGGACCCCCTCCCAAAAAATAAATGCCTCCCCTTTCAGCAATTTTATTTTGCAGCATTGCTTGCAAAAAAGAAGGAGTGTCTATTAGTTGATAGTGCCCTCACTCCTGATTGACCTCCTTTGCCTTCAGTGAGATCCTCAGGCGGTGAGAGCTGGACTGACCCGGGTTCAAAAGCTCCCCTAGCCAATGACCCTCAGTCCCAGTCACGCAGGCGGAAGGAGGAGATAACAGCAGTTAATAAAGATTAAAGAGTTTATTTGTAAGACCCAATTACATGGGATTAAGGCAAGCAATGCATCTCTACTCACTACATCATTGCAGACTCAAATCCAATACCCCAGTGGTAAGGCTAGATGAAGTGAAGTCCAAACAAGACAAGTTGAGTGAGACGAGCCAGCAAGCAAGCAAGCAAGTGAAGACAGACAAGTGAAGCTGTCATCAAGTGTGTCAGCTTTATACCACAGACCCTGTGTACCTATAAATAGGATATTACTCACCCAGTTGTATAACCTATTCATCAACATGTTGATCCCAAAACCTGTCCAAGGTTGCTGAGTCATATCACCTCGAGACTATGTCTCATGACCAGAGACCTTGTGTATTTGAACTCAAGAGACACTCACCATGTCAGGTGATAATCTCGATGTCAGGTGGTAATCTCGTTCTGCCTATGCAAAACCCAACATCCCCCTGCTTTTGCATTTGTCGCAGAACGTGGTTATTTACCTCATACAACAGCAACAGCTTTGTTGACATCTGATGCTGTTCCTTCATCTATGGACTTTGATAAAAAAACTTGTGCAGGAATGACTTTACCTGCCAGAAATTTTGAACCACTATCAAATCACTTCTGATGTATCCCTCCTCATGACACAGTTTTATTTGCAAACCCAAAACGTTGTGTATTGCTATCTGCCTGCAGCATAGCAATCCTGCCTTGGTTTCCTGAAAAAACTGTAATAGGTTTTTCACATCAATCCCAGCATCATTTAAACATTTTTAACAATTTAAACTATTTAAACAAATGCAATAACTATTCAAGCTTTACAATAGCATAATAGTACAATACATAATACAATGTATTCAGTTCAGCTTCAGTTGAACTCTAACTTTTAAATGATTGTTTCTACAAAATCAATCGAACAAAGTATGGTTATAAAAATAACAAACTTCAGGTGTGTTCTTGTTGTTCTTACTATCACAACCACAACTGGCATTTCTGTGAATATGTAAGCCACCTGTGCTCTGACTTGTAAATCTTAGTCTGAAGTGTGATGTTCCTTCCAGATAATACTCAACTCCTTTTCAGAGCTCTCCAAGCATGTCCTGTTGGTCTAACAGTCTGCCCATTCACACCGACAGCAATATCTGGCCTTGTTGCTTATACAGTAAAGCTCAACAGCCCAATGCTCCTGTGTAGCATTCAAACTGCTTTTCCATCAGCATGTGCTTGAAAATCTTCAATTATTTGGAGTCTCTCACTGAGTTAACTATCTCCAAAATTCTCAATCACATCCATGATATTTCTCTGGTTTGTTGCAGTAAGATACTGCCCTCTTGGTTCTCCCTCAACCTCTATTTACAAATAAACAGTTGATCCACCACCAAGCAGTTTCAATTCAATGAAATTCCAAACCCTGGATCAATTATATCATATTGCTTTTATCTGTCCAGAAAAAACAATAGATCATCCATTTAACAAGTACATACAGTCTATGTCCCTGTTCCTCCTGTTTAACAAACAAACATTGATCTGCCTCTCTGTGCAAATCTCAATTCAGCAATGTTTGAGTTCAAAACAGAATTCCAGCCTCCAGCTGATTTTAGCTTTCCTAAAGAAAATATTCTCGGACAGTTTTCCAAAGACTTCCTCTCATTTAAAATGCTTATGTTCCAATATTTCGAACTGTGAAATATTCATACATCTTCACATTCTTAAACATCAGTCTAACTGTTTCCAAAAGCAAATTGTTGTTGCACTCACCTCATGATTATCCAGCTCCTTTTTACTTGAGCAAAATCACAAGCAACCAATCTTGCTGTTTGTCATATAACCTTTTTCAATCTGGTTAGTTTTTACTTAAAAAATCTATCTGGTAACAATGAGTTCCATGAACTGCTGTTTGTTTCACCAGCTTCCATGTTTTGTTCTTTATCCAAAGAATTCAACTCAGCTTGCATAGCCTGAAGCTATGGTTCAGCTTCCTTAACAGACAATTTTTCACCACTTTGAAATTTTGAAGTTTCAAATGGCTTTTCCTGCAAATTCATCCTGATATCTCACAGGTTGTTTGACCCACCTGTTCCTTACCTCATCAGTTATCAGGTTCCTGTTCCAATAAATTTGCACCAATGATGAACAATCATTTGTTTAGTCTCCACCAAACCAAATGTGTATCAGAGTTTGTCAAATTTACCTGACTGTCTTTCAGCAAATGCTTTTCTATTCTGACTCTGAGCTTGATGCATCCCCTGCATTAACAGAATTAATTTTGAAAAATGATCTCACCTTTTCATTCAGCATTATACTTAACACTTTTAGATAATCTCACTATCCAAGTGTTGTTCATGTGAAACACAATATTCTCATTTCTAGAAAAATCTCATGTAAGCTCCCTTACAGATTTCTTCTAACTTTGAGGTGTATGTACCTACATATCAGATCCAAGATCCTGAAATGTTTCTCCAGAAGATTCCTCCTTCTACACTACTTTCCATAAGGTGTACAGTTCAATACAGAACTAAAACTTCTATCATGTACATAATCAAAACATTTAAGAGCTTCTACCCAAACCTCATTATCCAAATTAGTATCACCTCATCTGAGTGTTTGTTTACTCTTCCACACAATCCATGTGTTCAATATCACATCCTGTTAGAAATGTATCAAAACATGCACTGAATTGAACTTCCCCATATCTCAAAAGAAATAGGTAACATGGGTAATATGCTTGTTTCCCATCCAAGCACAAAACACCTTGACTTTGTTCAATACTCCAGCTTTCTATCTAACATGTACACAACCTGTACTTCGTGTATTGATCAATTAACATCATGAAATAACGTGCCTCTCCTCTAAAAACCATCAGAGTATCCACAAGATCACCAAGAACAAATTTAAATGAAATGAACTGGTTTTTCAGCTTGCCTTCCAGTTTACCTGTTGAAGCTAGCATCCCTTGTTTATGTGCACAAAATACCTTTCATGTAAAAATTTCAATTTCCAAATGCTTTCCCCACCACAGTTTGCATTTTCTTTCACAGGCCTGTGAATCTAAATGATCAAACATCATGTGATATGCATGCATGTACATGTCATACATATAAGCATTTAACTTTTTTATAGTTGCATCAGTACAACTTTCCATTTCTTTATTTACATCATTACAGTATGAAAGAAATAATCCATCTCTTAGCTTTGCCATATAAACATACCTACTTATTATTCAGTATTTTACATTTTGCTACAGAAAAATCCACAATATACTCAAGTCATATATACATTCAGTTCAGTACATTTCCTGACATTTCCAGAGCATATATTACACTTTCTTGATTCCAAGTGATTCAAACTTTCAAGAAATACATTTTCAAAAACATGATTGTTAAACCCCTGACCATTTGCATAGTCCTCTTCCTGTTTATTCATGTCCAACACAGAAAGCTTCGTTTAAACAATCCACTGTTTCTGTTCACACACAAAATAATGTGTCCATTTTGTTATGTCCAGGGTTAAAACACAAAGTTTTCCCTTCAGCAGCACCCCTGCTGATTTCAAGCTCCTTCTTCTGTGATCTCACATGAAGAAAATGAAGAACAGCTTCTCATTTTAAGCACAGCTTTCTCTGTTCAAAACTGCCGCGCTGTTTTTCCCCTGCTGCTTTAAAACCACGCCTCCGCTGGTTGAATACAGCCTCCCGTGTAGTATCAGGTTTCCCAAGATACGTTTCTGTCACACGTGACTTTGCTGCGACATGACGCTCCAGACGCTTTACCCACGTCAGACGTAATCCACGCATTTGTAATCCAAGCCACTTGTTGATACAATGCAAAAGATAGCTGATCCGCTGCTGTGTGAAAAAAGCAAACTGTAAAAGAAATATGATCCTCCCCTGCTGTAGCCTTGACTCAAATGAGTAGACACAGAGCCTCCTGAAGATTATTTCCTTGCCCGATACAGCTCCTTGACAATCACTCCAGCAAGCTGTGGAAAACGAAATCCTTGTGTCCAGCGTTGTTCACTTTTCAGCCTAGTAGCTGCCCAGTAGCCTCGGATTTTGCCAAGCCTGGCACCTCCGTTCCAGCTGCTTCCAAAACGAAAAATCCTCCGTCTCTCTGTTTCTGCATTCCTCAGTTGTGCTGCATTCCAAGCCGCTTTATCAGCATCCAGCTCTAGCAACATGCCTCCCGGTTTATTTACAAACCGTTCTTACAAATAGTAAACATTTCTCTTAACCCTATAACTGCTGAATTTCTCCAAACTGCGTCTCTGTGGCTTATCTGCCCATCTGAGATAACCATCAGATCAGTATCTCTGGGCCCATAACCAGATGTGAGAGCTGGACTGACTCGGGTTCAAAAGCTCCCCTAGCCAATGACCCTCAGTCCCAGTCACGCAGGCGGAAGGAGGAGATAACAGCAGTTAATAAAGATTAAAGAGTTTATTTGTAAGACCCAATTACATGGGATTAAGGCAAGCAATGCATCTCTATTCACTACATCATTGCAGACTCAAATCCAATACCCCAGTGGTAAGGCTAGATGAAGTGAAGTCCAAACAAGACAAGTTGAGTGAGACGAGCCAGCAAGCAAGCAAGCAAGTGAAGACAGACAAGTGAAGCTGTCATCAAGTGTGTCAGCTTTATACCACAGACCCTGTGTACCTATAAATAGGATATTACTCACCCAGTTGTATAACCTATTCATCAACATGTTGATCCCAAAACCTGTCCAAGGTTGCTGAGTCATATCACCTCGAGACTATGTCTCATGACCAGAGACCTTGTGTATTTGAACTCAAGAGACACTCACCAAGTCAGGTGATAATATCGATGTCAGGTGGTAATCTCGTTCTGCCTATGCAAAACCCAACAGTCGGATGCTGTTGACCCTAATAATGTCAATGATCCGGTGACATCACCCCACCAGATGTAATGACATCATCCCGGTCACCTTTGTGTGATCCTCGATTGGGTGGGTTTGCCCTGTTTGACTAATGTTGGATGGAGGAAGCAGAACAGCCAAGAGAGACAATGTCACTGAGCCATATTAGAAAGCGGAATCTTTGCAAAATAGAGATTTTTTTCCGCCTTGGGGGGGGTGTGTGGCGGGGTGGGAACGAATCCTGCCGAAATTGCTAATTTCAGCATGATGAAGGGCAGAAGGCCAGGTGCTCAGTATTTATACCGGGCTTGGCCAATTTGGCTCCAAAGTGTCTACCGATCTGTGGGTCTCAAATTAGAGGCGTGTGTGTGTGCACATCATTCCATGGGTGTGTGTGATGTCCTCTATACCTCGCTCCCCGAAGTGAAACAGTGGCTGCGCCACAGAAGCCTCCAACCATGGAGGATGTGGTAACTATTTTGGGGGGTTTGGCCACACCCCTTTTGCCATCAGCCCCGCCCACCACTGGCATGCGCCCCCCCCCCCACACAGCATTTACAAAACGGGCGTTCGGCCCTCAGGCTGAAAGAGGTTCAAACCCCTGGGCTAGCGAGAGGAAGGTGCGGGTTACACAAGCACCGGTTAAGAATGAAAAGGCGTCCAGCCCAGCCCCGATTTCCAGCATTTTGCAGTGGAGAGCAGTCAATCTGCAGATCATATCCACTGTAAGAAGCTCGGGCTTTCCCCAGAGCAGCTCCAGCTACCCTGTGTGCTGTGAATGCGTTTGCAGATTTGTTATTAACTTGGCACGAAGTCAAGGGCAGCGAGACGGCTCCCCACCTGCAGCCTCCCAGTCTGCCACTGACAAAAGAAAACAGGCTGGTTATTCACTGGTGGGGGTGAAGCCTGGTTCTGGAAGTACGAGACCTTGAAGCCAGCCTGAAACCGTGAATTAAGGGGAAGGGCAGGGAATGAGGCACCCTCGTTTTACACCGTGATTTCAGATAATGGTAGCCGTGCAAATCTCTTGGTAATCTATCTGAACGCCCTTCCTTTCCCCTACCACCCCTGCTTCTGCAAAACCCTGGTCAAAAACGTAGGCGTGTTTTCCTTCTATCCATTTTCAGATGCAGCTCAGATGCATAGTAATACGTTGTGCATGTTTGCAATGCATAATACATTATAATTATAATAAATGGATACATGCCTCCTCCACGAGTGAGATTAGGACCTCAGATTTATCGAGAGGTAAGGAACCTTGCCCCAGGGCAAAGGGTAGTGCAAAATGACATCCGGAGCCCTTTAAAAAGCACCCTTCCCCAACCATGGGGGCCCTCGAGATGGTTTGGACGACAGCCCCCATCAGCCCCAGCAAGGAAGATGGGAGTTGTAGTCCAACACGAGGGCCCCCGTGGTTGAGGAAGGCTGCTTTAAATCCTAAAATTATATCGCTCCAAGCCAGCAACTGAGATTCCGGGCAAACCTCAGAATCAGGTCTAGATTAGGTTCCAGAACGTTCCGGGTGAGGCTCTGCGCAGGTGCGGAACCCGTATTTGTGATGCTCAGAGACTACGGAGAACAACGGACTCTACAGACTGCAGGTGGGGAAGCTATTTTAAAAAGAATGATGTAGGACAGGTTTCCCCACTCGGCGCCCTCCAGGCGTGTTGGACTACAACTCCCAGCATCCCCCAGCCAGCCATGGCTGGCTGGGGGATGCTGGGAGTTGTAGTCCAACACGCCTGGAGGGGAGCAGGTAAGGAAAGGCTGACGCAGAAGCTCCCTGCAGAAAGAGAGCTGATCCTTCATGGAGAAAAGCTCCAGGCCTTCCATTCCCCAACTCCTACCTGGCAGAGAAGACTTGGGGGTTTTGCTTTCGCTTTTTTATTGGGGATATTCACAAACCGCGCATAGCTAATTTTAACGCAGGCAGGAAAGAGAAATAAAAATGCAATTCTACCATGTATTTCCTGTAAAGTCAACTATTGAACGGTTTTTCCTCCCTCCTTGTTTAATCAACATAGGACGCTGTTTCCTACTGCGTCAGACCCTTGGTCCATCTAGCCTAGTCTTGTCGACACTGACCGGCAGCAGCTCTCCAGTTTCAGGCAGGATCCTTTCCTAGCCCTGCCTGGAGAAGCCGGGGATCGAACCTAGGACTTTCTGCATGCAGAACATCTCTTTGAATATGGAGCTACGGCCCCCCTCAGCCTTGCATTAGACAAAAATCAATATTTTATCACTAAACCTGTCATTAAGGTGTGTAATTATGGTTTGAGTACCAATGTAGAGGTTTGTGTAAACTGGTGGAGCGCCTCTCCCGGCAGGAACCTACCGGTACCCTACATTCATCATTTAAGGCCCTCTTCCAGGTGCCTCCTCCGAGGGAAGCTTGGAAAGCAGCAACAAGGATGAGGGCCTTCTCGGTGGTGGCCCCCCAATTGTGGAACGATCTCCTGGACAAGGCCTGCCTGGTGCCAACACTGTTCTCTTTTTGGTTCCAGGTTAAGACCTTCTTCTTCTCTCAGGCATTTGGCACCATATGATGAGGTTTTCTTTAATCAGGTCTTGAATTTTTTTCTTGTTGTTTGTTTAAAATTGTTTTTAGATATATGTGTGTCTCTGTGTGTGTGTGTGTGTGTGTTTTAATTAATTAATTAATTTATTTATATATTTTTAAATGAACACACATACAAAAGAACATAAACCTACAAATCATAAACTCCAAGTGCACCCGTCACCCCGGGGCCAAAACCAATTCTATCCATACAATCCATTATTAATCTATATTCCAAAAATACATCATATCATGACATGGCTTACTCCCTTTTCCCTTTACTAAAACATAATCTAAAAAAGGTCCCCATATATCCTTAAAATTATTTTTCTTTAATTGTCCCCTTTTACATTTAATACTACATGTTAGTTTATCATTTAAAGCAATATCCCAAACCTCTTTATACCAATCTATTATTAAGTACTGGTGTTGAACTTTCCAATTCCTTGCTATCAGTAATCTCCCTGCCGCTAATAAACTTACAATTAATTCCTTTTTCTCTTGTGAGCACAGAAGTTTCTCCGTTATTGATAACCTCTCTCTGTGTGTTGTATGTTTATATGTTTGCAGGCATATATCTACTTTTAATAGAAATGTAATAAATGAAATGGTAAGCAGAGCGCTGCGAAGAAGCCGTGCACTCTTGAGAGCCAGTGTGGTGTAGTGGTTAGAGCATTGGACTTGGACTCGGGAGGCCCGGGTTCTAAGTCCCCATTCGGCCATGAAGCTCGCCTGGTGACTTGGGGCCAGTCATGGAATCTCAGCCTAACCTACCTCACAGGGTTGTTGTGAGGATAAAATGGAGAGGAGGAAGGGGATTATGTAAGCTGCCTTGGGTTCCTTGCAGGAAAAATGGCGGGACATAAATAAAATAAAATAAAAATAATTAATAAATTAATAAATAAATAAATATTCTCTTGTCCAAAGCTAGAACATGGTAAGATGACACCACCACCCCTGCTTTGTATAAATAAAGGAAACCGGAATCTGCACATGGAGCCAATGAAGATGTACGACTGGAAGCACATCCTCATCGGGACGGTTACGCTTATTTGGGGGCCCGTGGGCTGGGGTGGCTGGCCCTTATTGATGCAAACAAGGCTGCCCATCATCATCCAGGGTGACTAGATCGATGCAGCTAGAAATGGATTGAGGCCCCTGATTACATAAAGTGGGTGCCCAGGGGCCAAATCCAGCCCCCTGAGACTCCCAAGAATAACACACCGCCTTCCCTCGGCCCCACCCACTTCCTCCCGGACTGCCGTCTCCCTGGCAATTTCCTGGCTTTTCTGCAGTTTCCCCCCCATTCATAAAGGCTGAAATGCTCAGTCACTGCCGGTAAGAGCTTTGCGCTACAATACGCTGGTATTCTGGCCACACCCCTTTTGCCTTCGGCCCCTCCCGCCGCCGGAATGCAGCCCCTGAGAGCTTCTCCAAAACGGGATTCGGCCCTCGGGCTGAAAGAGGTTCACACCACCCCTGACATAAGAGCATAAGAAGAATAGCCACGCTGCATCATCAGACCAAGAGCCCACCCTCCGGCATTTCCCATAGTGGCCAACTAGAAGCCAGCATGTGTACTGTGACTGCTTTTCCAGGGATGCTAACCTTTGCTCCCGGCTGGTGGTGCGCTATAGTCAGGGGACGTGTGCGCTGTCAGTGCTTTAGGGCGCAATCCAATGAGGGATGCCGATAGCCCTCCAAACTCAGAGGGTTACGGGCATCCTATGCAGGCTGGGAAGGAGCCCGGAGGCAAAGATCACCTCTTGCCTCCGGGTTTTGCATAGGCAGAACGAGATTACCACCTGACATCGAGATTATCACCTGACCTGGTGGGTGTCTCTTGAGTTCAAGTACACAAGGCCTTTGGTCACGAGACATAGTCTCGAGGTGATATGACTCAGCAGCCTTGAACAGATTTGGGATCAACATGTTGATGAATAGGTTATACAACTGGGTGAGTAATATCCTATTTATAGATGCAGGGTCTGGGGTATAAAGCTAGCACACTTGCTGATAGCTTCACTTCTTCTCTCGTCTCGACTCGACATGTTTCTTGATCTGGACTTCACTTCATCTAGCCTTACCACTGGGGTATAGGATTTGAGTCTGCAATGATGTAGTGAGTAGAGATGCATTGCTTGCCTTAATCCCATGTAATTGGGTCTTACAAATAAACTCTTTAATCTTTATTAACTGCTGTTATCTCCTCCTTCCGCCTGCGTGACTGGGACTGAGGGTCATTGGCTAGGGGAGCTTTTGAACCCGGGTCAGTCCAGCTCTCACACTCCTGCCCTGAAACTCAGCTAGACGGCCGATTCGGCTGTCTGGCTGCGGCGCTTCGGATGGGGAGGGAAGGTGGCTGGAGCGCTGCCAAGATACGTCATATCCTGGCGGGCCCCGTCTCCTCCCCACCCCTCGGAACACCCTCTTCACACATTCTCTGAGGTCGCTCTTATGATCTTGGAGACGCAGCCGGTGGGGTTCTTTCCACGCCAGCTGCGAGGGTGGGGGGTGGGGGAGAGTGATCCAAACGCAGAGTCCCAGCTCCGAGGTCGGAGCTCTTTTCCAACCTCGGAGCTGGGACTCCGAAAAATCCGATGGCCTCTTGACGCTGTCTAGGGGCCATCGGATCGCTCTGCTAAACACAAACAACTTTTTTTAGTAACTCAAAATCTTCTTCTTCTTCTTCTTCTTGCAACCTGAGTCAATGCTGCAAATGGAGCATGTTTGCAGCAGTGTCCTAATTTGATGCAAATTATACCTCTGCCAGAATTTGCAACCATTTGGACTCTCCCTCGGGTTCCAAACAAAAGGAAAGAATGGCTCAGTCTATTGAACATCAATGACACACACTTATATTTTTGCTTAAATGTGAAGCTGCCTTACGCTCATCCAGCCCCAGAATTGCCCATTCCAGAGAAATACCGCCAGTCAAGCAGATGTCCCCGCTATCCAAGAGCCTTTTTTAACTGCAGGGGCCAGGGATCGAACTTGGAACCCTTTGCACACAGAGCATGTGCTCGACCATCTTGGGGAAGACCATAGTGCAGTGGCAGAGCCCCTGCTTTGCATGCAGAAGGTCCCGGGTTCAATCGCTAACATCTCAGGTAGGTCTGGGAGGAACTCCTGTATGAAATCTTGGAGAGCTGTTGCTAGAGATGTACAGATTTGGTTGAATCCGTTCTGTCTGCGTTGCATGGATGGTCAAGCATCTTTTGTTCAGTCGCCTGCTCATTGACAGAATTATATTTTTTTAAACCAGAATTTCATTATCCTTGCACTAATTTGCATTAGTGCTAATTTGCATTAGTTAATTAGTGCAAATCCCCCCCCCCCCAGTAGAAAAAAAATGGTTCGGTCCACTGCAGAATCCACGAGTCGGATTAACAGAAATCCGAACTCATTTGAACCCATTGCGGATTTCTCCAACTTCCCCAGCTGTTTCTAGCCAGTGTCGACAGCACTGACCTAGATGGGCAAATGGCATGACCTCGTATAGGGCCGCTACTTAAGTAAGGCACTCTGCACATGGTCAGAGGCATTTGCTTATCAGGAAGAAGCTGTAGCCCAGTGGTAGAGCACGTGCTTTGCAAGCAGGAAGTCTCAGGTTCGATCCATGCTATCTCCAGGTAGGGCTGGGAAAGAATCGCAACTGAAAACCCTGGAGAACCATTGCTGCCAGTCAGTGTAGATGGATCAATCAATGGTCCGGCTCCAGTATAAGGCAGCTTCCTGTTTTCCTAGGTATGGTCCTGATCCTTGTTTTAACTGAAAATGCTAGGGAATTTACCTGGAGCTATCGGCATGCACTGAGGTTTGGACCCTCCCTGAAAAGGGAAATTCTAGTGCTCTTAGAAACCCAGAAACTCACCTTATGCCAGATCAGACACTGGCTGGGTTCAGACAACATGATGACCCACATGATAACCTGCACTAGAGGGTTGAGTGTGGGTTGTTGTTGAACCGTGGGTTATTGTGCTGTCTGAACCCAGCTGCGTTAAGAAGCCATGGCTTGTTCACTACGAACAACCCATGAAAAGGACCCATGCTTTGTTGATGGGTTGTGAACTGTGGGTTGTTCCACCATGGTCTCTTATCTCGGCTGGGTTTAGACAACACGATAACCCACGTTTCAACAAAGACCCGTGGTTCAATGAGTGTGGGTTATTGTCTGAAACCAGCCTATATGTCAATCTCGCCCAGTACGGTCCATTCTAACTGGCAGCGGCTTTCCAGGGTGCCCCACGCGGCAGTCCTTCCCTTCACCTGCTACAGGATCCTTTTTAGCACCCAAAGCCAAAGGTGGACATGGTTGAACCGGAGGCCTTCTGCATGCCTCTCCCCTTTCTCAGGTCCACTCCTGGGGAAAACGACTTCTGTCTGTGCTGTTTTGTACACACACCGTCGCTGCTCCCGATGCAGCTGTTTCCCATTTGACTTCACCTTCCCTGTTGGGAATAGCTCTTTCCCGCTCCTCTAAAGTGAAGGTTTTGTGATGGGTACGGGCAAATCCAACCAATTATTCCACACCAGAGCCGCAGAAGTATCTTAGGCTCAAGAGCTGTCCACCCGTCAACAAATTATACCCCTCTTATAATTCTCTCAAAGTGGTTCTAATCCTAACGAGAAAACAAAAACAAAAACACACAACCGTAAACACAACTTTTCTTTTCTTTTTTCTTTTAAACACCCTGTAAGACGGTGTTCTCCAACCTTGGGTCCCCAGATGTTTTTGGCCTACAACTCCCAGCATGCCCCAGCCAGCATAGCTGGCTGGGGCATGCTGGGAGTTGTAGGTCAAAAACATCTGGGGACCCAAGGTTGGAGAACACTGTACATAGGGGGGGGGGGGAATACAGTAGAAACCAGCCACACACTTACAAACAGAACTAGGACTCTAACAAAGTTACGCAGAACGGGAGGCTGGCATACTTCACGTTTCCCTATCAAGCTCTCCTACTCCCACCCAGGGTCTCTCTCAAGCTTTACACTTTAAAAAAACCTGTTTTCCCAGCACACAACGCAAGAGACTTGATCTTTTGGAAGAGTTTCTGTACAAACCGAGAAGCTTGCTGGGGATATACGGTAAGCTGACTGATTAAACTTGGGTGAAGGCAATGTCTTGATCACCAGCAAAAACTAGGTCCGTTAGAGCAGTGTTCTCCAACCTTGGGTCCCCAGATGTTTTTGGCCTACAACTCCCAGCATGCCCCAGCCAGCGTAGCTGGCTGGGGCATGCTGGGAGTTGTAGGCCAAAAACATCTGGGGACCCAAGGTTGGAGAACACTGGACTAGGGCCTCTTACATGCTCTGTTCAGCCTCCTCCCACCTTGGGCGTGTGTGTGTGGAGGAGATGGGAAGAAGGACCATCCTTCTCCAACCTGCTGCCCTGCAGATGTGTTGGACTACAACTCCCATAATCTCCAGCCAGCATAGTCCAAAGCATCTAGAGAAGTGTTCTCCAACCTTGGGTCCCCAGCTACGCTGGCTGGGGCATGCTGGGAGTTGTAGGCCAAAGACATCTGGGGACCCAAGGTTGGAGAACACTGCTGTAAGAACATAGGAAGAGCCGGGCTGGATCAGACCAAAGGCCTCTCTAGTCCAGTGTTCTGTCCCCGCAGGGGCCAACCAGATGCTCCAATGGGAAGCCCACAAGCAGGACAGGAGTGCAACAGCGTGTTCCCCAGCCATTGGTACGAGAGAGACATACTGTCCCTTATACTGGAGATAATTTACAGCCATCATGACCAGCAGCCATTAATAGCCTTATCCTCCAGCAGTAGATTAATATAACTACAAGTTAATTTTAAAAATCAATGGATCAATCTCCTAAAACATTAACTAGCAAGCCTAGTAGGATTTTCTTGGCAGCCCATCCCAAAAAGCTGGAGGGCACTACCAAGAAGACCCGTTCTTTTGTAACTTCCCACCCCAATGTAGAAGGCAAGGATGGTGATCTCCAGTAAGATTTCATAGATTTCATAGATCACAGAGTTGGAAGGAGCCTACAAGGCTATCGAGTCCAACCCCCTGCTCAATGCAGGAAACTAGAGGAGGGGTCTCCCATCCAAGTAATAACCAAGCTGAGCCAGCATAAGCCACAGCCCTGCTGGATCAGACCAAGGGTCCATCTAGTCTAGCATTCTGTTCACACAGTGGCCAACCAGTGGCCCACAGGATCCCACAAGCAGGACATGAGTGCAACAGCACCCTCCTGCCCATGTTCCCCAGCAACTGGTGTACAAAGGCATACTGCCTCTGATACTGGAGGTAGCAAACACGATCTCAGAGCCTGTGGGAATATATGGGAGAAGACAATACTTGAGATATCCTGGCTCTTAAACCAGGGCTGGATACTAACTGAAAGCCACCATAATTCTTGGAGAATGGGTGTTACACTTTCTCTGTAGCCAGTTCCAGTCACCATCAGCCTAGCAGGCATTTTCTGGACCGGCTAATATTTCCGAACGCTTTTTGAAGGCGGTCCCACACAGAGCCCATGCAAGTAAACTTACACTTTTGCTGCCTTCAGAAGTCATAGCAGGTCTTCCTGCTTACAAGGGAATCCCAGATGGTGCATCACAGAGGTGCAGTTTGGATCAACACAGAGAGATCCACCGAGTTCAACAAGTAAATTACGCCCAAGTAAATGGGCACAGGACCACAGTCTCCAACTGCTGAATTAGCACTGGCGATGTGTTCCAGAGGCTGTTCCAGAGGTAGCTCCAACAAAAAAACTGTACTTTTGTGAACTCAAAGATTATGGGGCTGGGAGAGAGAAATATGGATTCCTTGATTCTCATAGGTACCACTCCTCAGACAGAAGACCCTCATAGCTAGGGTTGCCAGCTTTTCTTCTGGCGTTTAATCCTATGCCTTTTTTCTGCTCCATAACAAGCAGAAATCCAGCAGGCCAATGGAGATGCAGTGATCATAGAATCATAGAAAAGTAGAGTTGGAAGGGGCCCACAAGGCCATCAAGTCCAACCCCCCGCTCAATGCAGGAATCCAGGTCAAAGCATCTCTGACAGATGTCTGTCCAGCTGCACCTTGAATGCCTCCAGAGTGGGAGAGCCCACGACCTCCATAGGTAGTTGATTCCATTGTCTTATTGCTCTGACAGTCAGGAAATTTTTCCTGATGTTTAGGTGGAATCTAGGTTCCTGTCACTTGAGCCCATTATTCCGTGTCCTGCAAACTGGGATGAACGAGAAGAGATCTTTGCCCTCCTCTGTGTGACATCCCTTCAAATACTGGAAGAGTGCGATCATATCTCCCCTCAGTCTCCTCTTCTGAAGGCTAAACATGCCCAGTTCTTTCAGTCTCTCCTCATAGGGCCTTGTTTCCAGTCCCTTTATCATCCTTGTTGCCCTCCTCTGAACCCTCTCCAGTTTGTCTATGTCCTTCTTAAAGTGAGGTGCCCAGAGCTGGACGCAGTACTCAAGATGAGGCCTAACCAGTGCTGAGTAAAGGGGAATTATCACTTCCCGCAATTTGGAAGCTATACTTCTATTAATACAGCCCAAAATTGCATTTGCCTTCTTTGCAGCCACATCGCATTGCTGGCTCATATTCAGTTTGTGATCTACCACAATTCCAAGATCCTTCTCACTTGTAGTATTGTTGAGCCAAGTGTCCCATGTGATAGCTAACATGTTGCTTGCTTACTTTGCTGCACATATTTTAAAGGCATGGGAGATCTGCTAGGAAACAAGGGTACATAGGCGCACTGCCTCTGGTACTGGAGGTACTAGCATACAGCCATCAGGACTAGTAGCCATGGATAGCCCTCCTCCAGGAATTTGTCCAATCCCCTTTTAAAGCCGTCCAAATTGGTGGCCGCCACTACGTGTTGTGGGAGTGAAGTCCATAGTTTAACTATGCGCTGTGTGAAGAAGGACTTCCTTTGATCTGTCCTGAATCTCCCACCGTTCAGCTCCATGAGGTGACCCCCCCCCTAGGTTCTAGTATGATGAGAGAGGGAGAAGAATGTCTCCCTATTCAATTTCTCCACACCATGCATAATTCCGTACACCTCTATCATGCCTCCCCTCACTCACCTTTTCTCTAAGCTAAACAATCCCAGCTGCTGTAACCTTTCCTCATAGGGGAGTTGCTCCGGCCCCTTGACCATTTCAGTTGTACTTTTCTGCACTTTCCCCAACTCTATAAGACTTTTATAGCATGGTCCCGGATAAGTCCAACAGTGTGACAACTCCAGTGGGAAAGCAAAGACAACAGCGGAGTGGGGGGGGGGGGGGGAGAGAGAATACTTTCCATCCTGACTTCTAACAAGACAACAACAGGAGTAGGAAGGCGCCTCTCTCCACCTGCCCGAATCCTCCTTTCTCAGCTAGCAAGGACGTGCCCGTCTGCAGCTTGAGCCTGTCTATTGTCACTGTCAGCTTCCCTGCTGGCTTCCCAGGCCCGACAAGGTCCAGCTCTATCAACTGGAGGATCAACTGGAGGAGTGTTTCACTTTCCCCAGCAAAGGCAGGGGGGAAAAAGAAGAAAGCAAGCAAAAAAAAAGAAGGGCCACCAGCAATTTACCTCTATGCACCAGGAGATCTCGCTCGCATGTTCCCCCAGCGCCCTGCCCTCCTCGGCTTTAGCTGCTTCCTCGCCTGTAGGGACGCCTTGAGAAAAGAAAATTACAACCTGGAGTAAACACTTTCCCC
Organism: Shinisaurus crocodilurus; assembly: GCA_021292165.1. Taxonomy (NCBI): domain Eukaryota; kingdom Metazoa; phylum Chordata; class Lepidosauria; order Squamata; family Shinisauridae; genus Shinisaurus; species Shinisaurus crocodilurus. The sequence goes on from JAHFWL010000096.1 coordinate 190,067, forward strand.
CACCTGTTGCCTTAGTGGAGACGCAGAGCCAAACCTTTGTTCGCTCCCGATTGGCCCCGTACCAGGAAGCTCTTTGATGCCAAGTTCCATTAACTCTTCCCTGGCAAAAAGGAGACTTTTACCTGACCGGTTTAATAAACGGTGGGGAAATGGATGTTGAAGAGGGCAGAGCCGAAACATCATGATTCTCTCTCTCTCTCTCTCTTTTTAAAGAACATTTTTAATCTTTACTATAAGACTCAGTGCCATAGCAATATAACAGAACAGTGGAATGATAAAGACAAACACAGCAAAACGTAACCTATTCAAAGAGATGATGGGGTGAGGCCGTAGCTGGAAAATGTCGATCATTTTCTCTATCTTGGCAGCTATCTTTCTGTTACAGCTAACATGGACAGTGAAATCCAGCATCGTCTGAGCTCCGCAAGTGCCGCTTTTTTGCGAATGAAACATAGAGTGTTCGAGGATCGGGATATTTGTAAGAAGACCAAAACACTGGTTTATGAAGCCATTGTATTACCAACTTTATTGTATGCCTGCGAAACATGGACTATCTATAAACGTCACTTCCACCTCCTTGAAAGGTTTCATCAACGTTGCCTCCGGAAAATCCTACAAATTACTTGGGAAGATAGGCGAACAAATGTCAGTGTACTGGAAGAAGCAAAGACTACTAGCGTTGAAAAAATGATCCTTCAACGCCAACTTCAGTGGACCGGTCATGTTGTTCGAATGCCTGACTGCCGTCTCCCAAAGCAGTTACTTTATTCCCAACTCAAGGATGGAAAGCGGAATATTGGTGGTCAATATAAGAGGTTTAAAGATGTTCATAAGGCTAATCTAAAAAAATGCAATATAAACATCGAAAACTGGGAAGCTCTGGCCCATGAACGATCTAAATGGAGGTTGGCCTTTCACAAAGGTTCCATGGACTTTGAAGAAGCCCGAGTGCAAGGTGAAAGGGAGAAACGTGCTAAGCGAAAAGCACGTCAAATGAATCCTTTACAGGACCATCTTCTATCTGGTAACCTGTGTCCTCACTGTGGGAAGCTGTGTGGATCTAGAATTGGCCTCCACAGTCACTTACGGACCCATCGCTAGAGTCTACACAATCTTCTTTAGAATTTCCTCCTTTTATCCCGGAAGACAATCTTACTCGGTCACGAGTGATCGCCTGATGAATCTTTACCATAAGACTCAGTGCCATAGCAATATAACGGAACAGTGAAATGATAAAGACAAACATAGCAAAACGTAACCTATTCAAAGAGATGATGGGGTGAGGCCGTAGCAGTCAGGGGTGGAGCCCCGGCTTTGCATGCAGAAGGTCCCAGGTTCGATCCCCGGCATCTCCAGGTAGGGCTGGGAAAGACCCCTGCCTGAGACCCCGGCCCGGAGAGCCATTGCCAAGTCAGTGTTGACAATACTGGCCTAGATGGATCGAGGGTCTGACTCCATATAAGGCAGCTTTTCGTGTTTATTTATTTATTATATTTATACCCCGCCTTTTTTCCTGCAAGAGAGTATGGCAGCATTCTCCAACCTGGTGCCCTGCAGATGTGCTGGCTGGGGATGATGGGAGTTGCAGCCCAACTCATCTGGAAGGCACCAGTTTGGGAAAGGCTGCCGTACTGTATTGGATCCCGGGAACATAGGATACCACGGCAGAGGACTGCCCTTCTAGCACAATACTGGCTGGGTCCAGACAACGCGATAACCCACGCTCAAGGGTTGAGTGTGGGTTGTCGTTGAACTGTGGGTTGTGTCACTGAAACATGGGTTAATCTTGTCGTCTGAACCCAGCCGAGATAACAAACCATGGTTTGTTAACCGTGAACAACCCACAGTTCACAACCCAACAACAAACCATGGGTTCTCTGCAGCTCATCTTACGTGTGCGGATAGTCTCTGAGATAATCCACAGATTAGGGGGTGCAGAAGCTGAGGGACAGGAACCAGGTCCAGCCCACTTGGGTATCCCGATATACCCCTCCAAGGCTCCCCAGATAACCACGCCCCTTCTCCTGGCCCCGCCCCCTTTCCCCAGGGCCACCAATCATTGGGTAGCTTCCCAGCTTTAGTGCAACTCCCCCCACCCACCCCCACTCTAAAAGGTTGAAATGTCCCTCCTAAGGCTTCATTACCAGCAGTAAAAGCTTTAAGCGCAAATATCCTGGTATTTTTGGGCCTGCCCATTTTGCCTTCAGCCTCGCCCACCACGGGAATGCGGCCCCCGAGAGTGTCTCCGAAATGGAATTTGGCCCTCGGGCTGAAAGTGCTTCAACACCCACCCACCCCCGGCCTAGACAGACCTTGATGTGATGCACCAGGGCAATTCGTAATGCAACGGAAGAAATGGCGCCGCTGGGAACACGTCCTTGCCGTGACCGCAGGACAGGCCTTACCGCCAGCTCTGATTAATGGGTATTGTAGTGCTACTGATTAATTGTGCCAGTGAATTAAAAGATGTGGCGCTCAAGCTCAAGGGAGCAGCATGGCTTAAAGGCCGTAACACGATCACGCGTGGGACCGGTGTGTGTGTGTGTGTGTGTGTGACTCGCGAGAGAGGAGGAGGAGAGGAGATTTGTTAAAGGATTTCTCTTGCAGGTGTGTATGCGAACCCTCCCTTAGCGGCGTCTGACACAGGAGCTTGCCAACTGCCCGCTCGGCGTCAGGCCCTTGGCTGCACTGCCTCTGTGCCCTCCGAGTAGGGATACGTCACCGTAGAAGCTGCTTCACGGAGCGTCACCTTCTCCTCCTCGCCATTCCCGGCTGGAACGGAAAACTGTCGAACTCTCTCGAGTCTCTCTGGCTTCTCTGTTCGATTCACACAAACCCGCAGGATAACTCGGGCAGGGCCATGGGGGCGGGCGACCTTTGGCAACGCTCAGCACATTTATATTCTAGTTTTTTAAAATTCTCCCTCCTCCAAAGATTCTCAGTTGGATTTAAGGCAGCGGGTGGTGGTGGTGGTGGTGGTGGTGGGAAGTACCATCTACTCTGGTCCTCTCCAACCGAGCATCCTCCAGAAGGGTTGGACTACAACTCCCATCACCCCAGCTAGCACCTGGAGGGTGCCGGCTTCAAGATGGCTTGCCTACTCTGACTGACAGCAGTTCTCCCCGAGCTCAAGCAGAGAGGGGTTTTCTCATCGCCTGCTCCCTGCTCCACCTACCCGGAGATGCAAGGGATCGAACCTGGGACCTGCAAATCTTGTGTTCTGTGACTGAGCTGCAGCAGCCCCTGCCAGCAAACGTTTCCCACTTGCTGGAAGCTAGTGCAGACCAGGGGTCCAGGCACAGCCTCCCTTGCTTTCCAAACGAGGGCCTCTAATCAGATTGGCTGCAGCATGCAGAGTTGGGCCAAGCTAGCTAGAGCTATATAAGGGGGCAGGCTTGCGAGGGGTCCAGCTCTCCAAGTGTGAGGATTGGGACCCCAGTAATAAAATGCCCCAGCCCCGGTGACAAAATGTGAGCACGCAAGTGAGTTAAGCGCCTGTGCGAGTTCAGCGACAGGGCAAGGAGGCCAGGGCAGTCGATGCTTCCCTCCCTTCTCATGTTAAGTAACTGTAAATAAATAACTATACATATAAATAAACAACTATATAGAAAGTCCCCACCTTCTCCAGGTAAACAACTTAGTTTCCCAGGTAAACAAACCCAATAATAGTAATAATAATAATAATTTTCAAAAAGTTATGAAGGCAGAAAGCCAGCAGGGCTGTGGGGGCTATCCAGTGTATTGCACTGAGTGCCACATGTATGACTATCTGCCAGCTGGACATGCTCGGTGTAATGAGCTCCAGGCTCTCGGGGCACAAGTTTATTCCCTTGAAGCCAAGGTTGCTGACCTGGAGAAGCTGAGGGAGGTCGGTGTAAGGGTCCTTTGGGGACCTGATAGTGGTGTCCCAATCCTTGGGCGACAGCTCCTCTGCTGTCATGGAGAACGGGGGTCTCGGGGAAGGAGGGCGTCATTCTGAGGGAAAAGATCCACTGGAAGGGACCCATTCCTTGGATGGTGAACAAATATCCTCTCGTGTCAACAAGGATGTGCCTCCAGGGAGTGCGGGGCTCGTGGTAGTGGGAGATTCAACCATTAGACACATAGACAGCTGGGTTTGTGACAGGTGTGTAGACCGCATGGCAACTTGCCCGCCTGATGTGAAGGTTGAGGATGTCGCGCTGACCATCTAGATAGGTTTGTAGATCGTGCTGGGGTGGAGTCAGCGGTCATGGTCCATGTTGGGTACCAATGAGATGGGGAAATGTAGTCGTGAGGTCCTGGAAGCCAAATTTAGGTTGCTAGGTAGAAGGATGACATCCAGGACCACCAAGGTGGTTTTCTCTGAAACGCTACCTGTTCCAGGCGCAGGGCCAGCTAGGCAGGCTTGTGGGTTTCCCATGGTTGGCCACTGTGTGAACAGAATGCTGCGACTAGACGGACCCTTGGTCCGATCCAGCAGGGCTCTTCCTATGTTCTTAAACTGCTGGGTGCCAGCCATTACGCAGAACGGGAGGCTGGCATACTTCACGTTTCCCTATCAAGCTCTCCTACTCCCACCCAGGGTCTCTCTCAAGCTTTACACTTAAAAAAAAACCTGTTTTCCCAGCACACAACGCAAGAGACTTGATCTTTTGGAAGAGTTTCTGTACAAACCAAGAAGCCTGCTGGGGATATACGGTAAGCTGACTGATTAAACTCGGGTGGAAGGCAATGTCTTGATCACCAGCAAAAACTAGGTCAGTTAGAGCAGTGGTCTCCAACCTTGGGTCCCCAGATGTTTTTGGCCTACAACTCCCAGCATGCCCCAGCCAGCTATGCTGGCTGGGGCATGCTGGGAGTTGTAGGCCAAAAACATCTGGGGACCCAAGGTTGGAGAGCACTGTTAGAGTATCCTCCAGTTCACCATGATAACCACAAGGTACGCAATGAGTACTTGAGTTTTTAAGGCACGATGACCCAAGGCGGAAGAGCGGAGCGGGTTTATCAGAGAATCTCAGTCCAACCACCCATGTCAAGATGGAAAAGGGTCTTGCTTGCCCTCCCACTGCCTGGCTCGAGCTGCCGCAGGTTTTTATCGCAAGGCAAAAAACGTTTCTGGGTGCTTCCAGATGGGAGGGCTCCTCCTAGCACTACCAATCAAAAGACATCATGCAGTTATCCCGTTCCCCCTTCCCCCTTTTTCGTGGTAAGAAAAATGACAGAAGAAGTGGAGGGCAAGCGCAGGAGAGCTACAAAGGGGAGATGAATAAAATCCCACAGTTGAGGCACTAAAAGCCTCATCTGGAAACTCCCTCCATTTCTTGCCAATTGAAAGATAAGCAAGCTGGCCTCCGATGAACCACACATGCCTCTTCAGCAGGGGAGGAAACACAGACGCGAATAAAGAGCGCAGCACCAGAATACAAGTGTGCACTTTTAAAATATGGATCGTGAGGCTCTGAATAATTGAATATTGCAGACTGCAGACCACGTCAAAATGCAGACATTTGCAGAGAGGGACGGGTGGGTACAAAAATAGCCCATTTGATAAACCCTCTCCCACCCATGCACCCGCTCTCACCGACACACGTTGCTCTGAACAGCGACAGGAAGTAGACGCAGAATGACAGATTCAAAGAAGAATGGGGAGGCATGTATGTTTTCATACAGTCTAAGCTTGTTTAATGACAAGCTGCTATCCTGTAAGAAGGGTTAAAGCCTTCAAACTTTTCACACTCCCTAGGACAGCGTTCTCCAACCTTGGGTCCCCAGATGTTTTTGGCCTACAACTCCCAGCATGCCCCAGCCAGCGTAGCCCTAGACCCACCTTTAAGCATAGCCTAAAATAAGGGAGACACTTTGCAATTCGGATAACCGAATTATATCAGCCACGATTAGGATGAGATACGACACCACAACGCTACATATATACAGTGTTAGCAGAAGAAGTGGCTGAATAAAGCAGACTGAATCCAGAAAGTGATGGGCTTGGCAAGCTTTACTGAGTCATAATCCCCTGCTGGCTGATCCAAAAGTATAAAACATTAGAACAAATCAGGCCAGACTTCTAACAGAATGAAACCACTACTACTGTAGAACATACTAGTCTTTTTTTTTAAACACACACACACACACAAAACAGGCTAAAAGAGAAACTTATTTTGCTCCACCTGGCTGCTAGGCCTACACCACCACCACCCATGTAACCCCACCGGTTTGCACCCACAGCTCTCCGATGCATCCAATTAACTGCACCCTAAGTGACCCTGTCGCTGCACCTAATAACAGCTTTAAAATCCCCAAGAACAAATCAACTCTAAGCCTGCACCTTTATTTCGTGTGATCTCTTGCCATCGCTATTGCAACAGGCACAACTATTTAAAAAAAAGGAGCTATTTAAGACAATTTATACCTCCACTTCATTAAAACGGTTTCTAGGGCTGCTTGCAAGGCAAGAAAGTTGAAATTCTCTACTCAACACAGTCCATGCAATCCAACACGATTTATGTGTGCATTAGGCCATTGGTTTCACTTGCCAGCTCTGCATTCCATTTGTTCCTATGCAACACGATATCTCACTTGAACACTGATAGGGCTGCCCCAACCATTAGGTAGAGTGACACAGGATATTGTACAAGGAATGAGAGGACGGTGCCAGTGCCGCCTTTTTCTTCGCCACAGGCAGCAACAGGTTTTGGGCTGGCCCTGAACACTGAAGTATCAGCATGAAAATTGGTTGATATGTTCAGAGCACAATTCTGCCTTTAAAAAGTTTGAAAATGGATGCGGGGGGAGGGGAGGGGGCGACTGGAAGTATATCCTTCAAACACAGAACTGAGTCCAGAACGTGCACGCCAACTTTAAATTCTGCATCTCAGTCGTTAAGGGATTCATATCACACAGCACTGTATTTTGCATTTTCTTCCCCTACTTCAAATGCCAGTTGCACTCACACACATCTTTGCAGAGGGGAAGGAATGATGTAATACGGAGTGCAGTCCAATGTGTCGACATGAATTACAAGGATCTCAATGCAATATTGATTGATTATTAACATTTACATATCACCTTATCTGCTAAGAACCCATCAAGGCAGTGTACAATGATCTAAAACCATAAACCCTTAGAACAATAAAAACAAGAACATTAAAAACAGTAAAATCATTAAAAACCTACCGGTATATATTTTAAAAGGAAAAGATGCATCTTCACACCTTTCCTAAAGGCCACGAGAGTGGGGCCCAATTGTAGTTCTTGAGGGACGGAGTGCATTCCATAAGAATGTAAGAAGAGCCCTGCTGGATCAGACCCAGGGTCCATCTAGTCCAGCATTCTGTTCACACACTGGAGGAAGCATAGAGCCAATCAGGACTCACAACCATTGATAGCCTTCCCCTGAATGGATTTGTCCATAGTTTGGGGGCAACACCGGAGAAAGCCCTTTCATGCATGCCTAGCAAACAGGCCTCTACAGGTGAAGGCGCCCTCAAAAGGGCCTCTCCTATTGAGGTTTCAGAATTAAAGTTGGTAAACCCATTCGGGAAAACATTCAGGTCCTGACTGTAATAAATAGAGAGCAGCAGTTGAAACATCCGAGGATTGAGGGAAGCTTGTGAAATGCCTTTGTTCCCCCACTTCCTTTTGCATCTGCCACTGGGAGTCAAAAGCACAAGAGACACCAGTGGTGGCAGGTCAGGTGAGGAAATCTTGCCCTGTGAGGGAGTACATAGGAACATATGTCCTGGAACGGGCCCTGGTCCCAGGGCATGGTCTGAAGGCATGTCAGGCAGCCACCTTGATGAAGCTAAGCAGGTCTGGGTCTGGTCAGTGCTTGGAGGGGAGACCGCCTGGGAACCGCATGTGGCCACCTTGAGTTCTTGAGTACTGCGTCCAGTTCTGGGCACCTCACTTTAAGAAGGACATAGACAAACTGGAGAGGGTTCAGAGGAGGGCAACAAGGATGATAAAGGGACTGGAAACAAGGCCCTATGAGGAGAGACTGAAAGAACTGGGCATGTTTAGCCTTCAGAAGAGGAGACTGAGGGGAGATATGATCGCACTCTTCCAGTATTTGAAGGGATGTCACACAGAGGAGGGCAAAGATCTCTTCTCGATCATCCCAGTTTGCAGGACACGGAATAATGGGCTCAAGTTACAGGAACCTAGATTCCACCTAAACATCAGGAAAAATTTCCTGACTGTCAGAGCAATAAGACAATGGAATCAACTACCTAGCGAGGTGGTGGGCTCTCCCACTCTGGAGGCATTCAAGGTGCGGCTGGACAGACATCTGTCAGGGATGCTTTGACCTGGATTCCTGCATTGAGCAGGGGGTTGGACTCGATGGCCTTGTAGGCCCCTTCCAACTCTACTTTTCTATGATTCTATGAGTTCCACGATGGAAAAAAGCTGAGATACAAATGTAATGAATGAATAATAGTAAATAAATAAAGGGAAAGTGCCTTATACTGAGTCCACCCCTGGGTCCATCTAGCCCAGTATTGCCAAGACTGACTGGCAGCCATGCCTCTCCTGGGTGTCAGGCAGGAATTTTTCCAGCCCTACCTGGAGATGCCGGGGATCGAACCTGGGACCTTCTGCATGCAAAGTAGGTGCTCCATCACACTGAGCTATGGTCCCACCTCAGAGTAACATCTGACTGCTGTGTTAGGCATTTCCTCCCAGATCTGCCATGGGCCACAACAGCCCTCCAACCTGGTGCCCCCCCCCCAGATGAGTTGGACTGCAACTTCCATCATCCCCAGCCAGAACGGCCCAGGGATTCAGAAGACGAGTAGCACCTGAAACATCTGAAGTCTTGGGGGTGGGGTGGGGAACATGCACACACTTGCCTTTCTGCCCTCCCTTAATAACTCTTGTCTATTTTGTTATATACCTTCCATGTATTGCACCTCGAGAACTGCGGTTGGTAGGAGGGCTCTAAGTATTCCAAAGAAACAAGAGAAATAATTCCAACCAAACTAGCTGACACAGGTCCCCGAGAGCCAATTCACACATCACGCTTTTAGGCGTACACTTTAGTGTGCAGCTCAAAAAAATGTAAATGCAAAATTACATATTTGTGAAGGTGAGTATCATATAGATACCCCGGTCAAGGGAGCCCGGAATTGGCTTCAGCTCTCTGCTGGGCGGACATTCAAGGCAGGCCCAGGTTTTTCCACTGCATAATGCAGTGTTCTCCAACCGTGGGAGTTGCTGGGAGTTGTAGGCCAAAAACATCTGGGGACCCACGGTTGGAGAACACTGGCATAATGTATGAAAGAGCCTTCAGTCTCCAGGTTCGCCCCTTCCTCTAACACGGCCTTCCCCAACCTGTCACCCTCCAGAGAGAAGGGGATGTGTGGCTCAGTGGGCAGAGCAGCTGCTTTGCATGCAAAAGATCCCAAGTTAGATCCCCCACATCTCCAGGTAGGACTGGAAAAATTTGGACCACTTTAAAATACGGCTCCGGTCCAGTTTATCTCAAGGAGCGCCTCCAGCAACATCAAGTAGGCCGCTCAACAAGATCTGCCACAGACGGCCTTCTCCCTGTCCCATCAGCCAGAGAAACCAGGCTGGTGGGGGCTAGGAGGAGGGCCTTTTCTGTGGCAGCCCCCAATTTATGGAACTCTCTCCCCAGTGACCTCCGCCATGCCCCTTCTTTGATTAGCTTCCGCCGTGCATTAAAAAGATGGCTTTTCAGGCGTGAGTATGGGGTGGGTTAGGATTTTTAAGTTTTGTACTGTTTTCAATTGTGTTTTATACTGTGTATGTGTGTCGTCGTCGTCGTCCCCCCCCCCCCCTTCTTGTATTTTATTAGATTGTACATTGCTCAGAGTGGCCGGTTGTCTGGCCAGATGGGCGATTCATAAATATAATAAATAAATAAATAAATAAAAGCAGATTGGAGAAATTCATGGAGGAGAAGTCTATCAACGGCTACTAGTCCTGACTGGCTACATGCTACCTCCAGTATCAAAGGCAGTATGCCTGGGTACTCCAGTTGCTGGGAGGGTGCTGTGGCACCCACGTCCTGCTGTGGGATCCCGTGGGCGGCCGGGCGGCCACTGTGTGAACAGAATGCTGGACAAGATGGACCTTTGGTCAGATCCAGCAGGGCTCGTCTTACGTTCTCATGAGAGCTGCTGCCAGTCAGACCCAGGGACTGACTTAGCATGAGGCAGCTTCCCGTGTTCCAGAGGTTTTGCACTGCAGCTCCCAGCATGCTTGCTGGGCCCTGATGGGAGTTGCAGTCCAAAACACACTAGGTTGGCGGAGGCTGCTCTTACATCATCCCTACCTCCCGCCCCCCCCCCCCGCCCCCCAAATTAGAGTGTTAGGTCCAAACATGCTTGGCAAAGCAGCTGGCAATACACATCACCCCGCTGCTCCAGCAATAAATCTGTCAGAGCAAATTGCCAACAATAAATCAATTTGCTTTCTCCCTCACCAATTAAGCTCCAGAGCCCTCCTTCCACTTTACCAGCTGATTTGATGTTTTAACCGCCCTTCACACACACACACACACACACATCCCGCCCCTCTCTTGCCAGCAGCTTGCTTTGCCCTCCCCCCCCACTCTTTCCCTCCACCACCACCCCAAAGCTGTTCAGCAATAAAACCATCAAGTTGAAAAGGAGACATCAAGTTTCATCCAGCTTCAGATACTAGAGCAGTGTTCTCCAACCTTGGGTGCCCAGATGTTTTTTTTGGCCTACAACTCCCAGCACGTCCCAGCCAGCGTAGCTGGCTGGGGCATGCTGGGAGTTGTAGGCCAAAAAAAACATCTGGGCACCCAAGGTTGGAGAACACTGTACTAGAGTGTAGCACGGTGGTGCATATGCAGTCTAGCCCCTTGCCTTGGGGTAAGAACATAAGGAGAGCCCTGCTGGATCAGACCGAGGGTCCACCTAGTCCAGCCAGCCAGCTGCCCACATGAGAAACCCACAAGCAGCACCTGAGTGCACCCTCCCGCCCATGTTCCCCAGCAACTGGTGCACATAGGCATACTACTGCCTCAGATCCTGGAGGCAGCACAGAGCCAGCAGGACTAGTAGCCATTGATAGCCTTCTCCTCCATGAATCTGTCCAGTCCCCTTTTAAAGCCCTCCAGATTGGTGGCCATCACTACGCCAATTTGGACAGCTTTAAAAGGGGGATTGGACCGGGGTAGTTCTGCCTCTACGCTATGAAGCAGCTTGCCAAAGGCTGCCATTACATCTGCCTCTAGCCCTATCCCTGCCATAGGTTGACTAGCCATGCGCTCAACCAGCCTTCACCAATCTATCGCCCTCCAGATGGGTCGGACTGGGACTTCCATCATCTCCAGCCAGCATGGGTGGGGTTCTCGGTTGTGGGAATTGTGCAAGTGCATTTGACCAAACATGCTTACAAGCACCTTTGCAGACCCTCTTGGCTTGCTCACAAATGTCCCATCGCCAGTTTAGCTGCACGCGTGATGTAGGCCAACACCTGCACGGGGCTTCTGAGCATGTCAGATCTGGGCTGTAGACCGCATGGAAAATTGCCAACCCCGGTGCAAGGGTTCATGCGCTCTAGATAGTATTAGGCTGGAGTCAGTGGTCATGATGCATATCGGTACCACAGATGTGGAGAAACGTAGTCGTGAGGTTCTGGAAGCCAAATTTAGGTTGCTAGGTCGAAGGTTGAAATCCAGGACCACCGAGGTGGCTTCCTCTGAAATGCTACCTGTTCACCGTGCAAGTCCAGCTAGACAGGTGAAGTTGAGGAGCCTCAATCTGTGGAGGAGACGGTGGTGCAGGGAGGAAGGGTTCAGAACTGTTATGCACTGGGGAACATTTTGGGACAAGCCAAGCCTGTACAAGAGGAACAGGCTCTACTTCAATCACTCCGGTTCCAGACTGCTGGTGTGTAACATAAAGAAGTTAACAGAACAGCTTTTAAACTGAACCCCGGGGGAAAGCCAACAGGAATTGGGAAGTATCTGGTTCGGGTTGAACCATCCCTAGGGGATGAAGAGGAAAATGTTTCTGATTGCCCAAATGGGTACACAGAGGGAATAGGCCAGGAGCATATGGTGAAACATGATAGCCAGTCAAAGAGGCCTACAGGCTGTAGCACAGTGTTCTCCAACCTTGGGTCCCCAGATGTTTTTGGCCTACAACTCCCAGCATGCTCCAGCCAGCTATGCTGGCTGGGGCATGCTGGGAGTTGTAGGCCAAAAACATCTGGGGACCCAAGGTTGGAGAACACTGCTGTAGCAGAAGACGCCAGAGACATCTGGGGAGGAACACCATGTATTGGTGCTAATGCTAGAAGCCTCTGAGCCAAAATGGGAGAGTTGGAGTGCCTGGTTTTAAAGGAGAACTTCGAAATAGTAGGCATAACAGAAATCTGGTGGAATGGAGAGAACCAGTGGGATATTTTTTTATTATTATTTTTATTTATTATATTTATACCCCGCCTTTTTCCCTGCAAGGAACCCAAGGCAGCTTACATAATCCTCCTCCTTCTCTCTTGAACCAGCAGGGTGTTTGGGGTTTTTTGGGGTGTGGAAGGGCAGTTCCAGTTTGGATTCAGTATATAAGTGAGGCCCGCATCACGCGTTAGCCGGTATTCTAGTCTGCTTGACATTATGCCCTCTTTGGCGTACAGAGCAACACCTCCTCCAGTACATTCTTCCTATAGAGATTATATCCAGAGATGACCATATCCTCTTTTGAGCCAGTGTGGCGTAGTGGTGAGAGTGTTGGACTCGGACTCGGGAGATCCGGGTTCTAGTCCCCGCTCGGCCATGAAACTCACTGGGTGACTTTGGGCCAGTCACTGACTCTCAGCCTAACCTACCTCACAGGGTTGTTGTGAGGATAACATGGAGAGGAGGAGGAGGATTATGTAAGCCGCCTTGGGTTCCTTGCAGGAAAAAAGGTGGGGTATAAATATAATAAATAAATAAATAAGTAAATAAATAGTTAAACTATGGAATTCACTTCCACAGGATGTGGGGATGGCCACCACTTTGGAGGGCTTTAAAAAGGGGATTGGACAAATTCATGGAGGAGAAGGCTCTCAATGGCTACTAGTCCTGCTGGCTCTATGCTTCCTCCAGTATCAGAGGCAGTATGCCTAAGTACACCAGTTGCTGGGGAACATGGGTAGGAGGGTGCTGTTGCACTCATGTCATGCTTGTGGGATCCCATGGGCAGCTGGCGGGCCACTGTGTGAACAGAATGCTGGACGGGATGGACCCGATCCAGCAAGGCTCTTCTTATGTTCTTAAATCATTGCTCTTCTGCTGAAAGCTAAAGCAGAATTGCAGTTGACTTCCCTCACTATTAAAAACATTGCACTTTCTCCTCTGTCCATCCTGCTATATTCCATCCATGCTAGTTGGCGTGACATAACTGCTGTGGGTGGGTAAGGGGCAGGTCCAATTCACTTAAGCTGCCATTTTGAAAAACCAACCAACCAACCACAAAATTAAATCCAAGCTATCCTTTAAAAAGAAGCAATTATCTATTTAGTACAAAGCACTTATTCATTTAACCGGGATTACTTATCACTACCCATGAAATGTCAAAAAACAAAGTGCTTAATGTCTGTTTTGTAATCACAAGTATAAACTGGAAGTGTTTAATTAGGAAAACGTTGCTAAAATAGCAGTGACTGGAAAAGGGCCTATTTCTTTATTTTTTTTAAGACCAGCATTACAGCATTATAGGGCTGCCTGTACCACACTTACATTTAAGCAGTTTTTCATTACTATACGTATAGCCAGAAAAGCATTTTAGCACTGGTTAAAAGATGGATATAAAAAAATTAACAGGGTTATAAAATCACACCCAACACAAAGAGTAGATTGAATGTGTACTGAGCTGCGATAAGTTCATGTGCCTGATACATAATTGTCTGCTTATTCTAATCATTTAATTAATTATCTCGCATGTCTGCTAAAGACTGGTGCTCAAGGCGGCCAACAGTAAAATACAAATTAAAAACAACATCTTAATTAAAACAAAGCATTAAAAACAAGTAACTTAAAAACACAACAATAAAAGGATAAGCAGCACTGTCCAATTTAAAAAAAACCCCTTCAGCAGCAGACCAGTTTATATGACAATGGCCTGCCTGAATAAAAGCATCTTTACCTGGAAAGGGCTCTCCTAAGGCTGAGTTATTGGCGGTAAGAGCTTTGAGCTACAATGTGCTGGCATTTTCGGTATGCTTTGGGTATCTTTTGACTGCGGCCTCCGACAGCTTCTTCGAAATGGAGTTCAGTCCTCGGGCTGAAAGAGCTTCAATAATGCCCCTGCGGTTCTGCCTGCTCTGATTGGGAATGGTGCCTCTCCCATCACCGGCCCCGTGATCTTTTGGGGTGGAGGTGCCAGGGATGGAACCTGGAACCGTAGGCATGCCAAGCCGGTGCTCTCCCACTGCGCTATGGGCGCGCCCTGCACTGCCTTCCCCCTCTTCTTCTGGGAGGTCCTTCTGCTGCTGGAAGGACAACAGAGAAGGGCCAACCTGGCCTCCCTCAGCAGGGAGTTCCAGAGCCTGGGAGCAGCCACTGAGAAGGCCCTCCCTTGTGTCCCCACCAAATGTGACTCTCATGGTGTTGGGATGAAGAGAAGGGCCTCCCCCAAAGATCTTAAAAACCTGGGCTTCAAAACCATGGCTCTTAAAATTAAAAAAAGACAGATGAGGACACGCTATGGGCACCTGTGGAGATTGCACCATTCTTCGGTCCTTGTCAAAGGGTCAGGCTTTCTAATCTGCAGTAAGAAAAAAGATGGAGGCGGCACTGGGGAAAGACAGGAAGAATACATATGGATGATGACGTTGTGTGAACCCCCTGGTAAAATGTGAGTGAATGAGTCGTGGCAAGCACACATTAAGTGCCTAGTGTGGAAGCTGCCTGAAGAAGACCCCAACTCCCCTTTTCATCAAGACCGGCTCTAGAATTGGAGGCACTGTAGATGTGGAGGGGCGGGGCCTGTTCTGAGACCCTACCTAAACAACCCCCTTGTCTCCAGTTCGCCAGACTGCCCAGCTCTGCATGATGGGCGTATGAAGAAAAATATGCTACTTGCAGTTGTCTGGTAATCACAAGGATCCAATTGCCGTCAGCTCTGAAATCAAGTGGCAAGACTGGCTGTATAGAACTACGGTATATCTCAAATCTAGCACAGGTCCCAATTGCACCCCAGAAGTTGCCAAAGAACCAGCCTGCAATCTCCGTCCGGTGGTTTAGCATGGTGCTTCTTTGTCTTCACTCATCGACGCTTAGCAAATTCTCTCCAAACCTTGCAACAAACAACAACAACAAGAAGAAAACCAGAGCCAAACGTGCACAAAAATCCTAGACATCACATCGGCCATTTCCTCCTTGAAGCTCTGACGATGCAGCAAGAAACCCTGATGAGGAATACAAGATCTCCAGCGTCGTACGACCGACAGAACCCCACGCGCATAATGCAGCCCTTATGAATTTTGCATGCAAAGTTTGCTGACGCAGCCAACAGGGAGCTGGAAGGCCAGGACTGCCTTGTCTTTCTTAACCCTGGCTGAGAAAGATAAAAGAGCAAGGGAAGTGCGGTCAGGCATGTGAAAGGCGTGATTTCTCTCTCCCCACCACCACCACCCCAATACCGCTGGTGTCTCAAAGCCAACTCCAGAAGAAGAGGGGGTTGGCAGTGCAGGGCGCGCCCATAGCGCAGTGGGAGAGCACCGGCTTGGCATGCCTACGGTTCCAGGTTCCATCCCTGGCACCTCCACCCAAAAAGATCACGGGGCAGGTGATGGGAGAGGCACCATTCCCAATCAGAGCAGGCAGAACTTCAGGGGCATTATTGAAGCTCTTTCAGCCCGAGGGCCGAACTCCATTTCGAAGAAGCTGTCGGAGGCCGCAGCCAAAAGATACCCAAAGCATACCGAAAATGCCAGCACATTGTAGCTCAAAGCGCTTGCCGCCAATAACTCAGCCTTAGGAGAGGCCTTTCCGCCAGCCAGGAAAACCCACCGAACCATCGGTGGTTGAGGGGAAAAGGAGAAATGGCCTTGTGGGGAACCCTTATAGAGGGCCGGATTTTGGCCCTCAGGCCTGAGGTTCTGTGCTGAGTACTGGGCCAGATGGATCGGTGGGCTTGCTGAGCGATAGGAAGCTCCGTCTGCAGGTGTAGGAACTGGTGGGGAGGAGACAACCATGGCCGTCTACAACGGAGTTAGGAGTGGATACTCTCGGCAGCAGGAAGGGTCCAAGAAGGCAGCAGGGAAAAACACGAAGGGAACTCATGGACCCCGGAAGATTGTCTTGAAAATGGATACCTTGCTTAGAGTCCAGCTGGGTTCTCAAAGCAGCTCATAACAGTGTTCTCCAACCTTGGGTCCCCAGATGTTTTTGACCTACAACTCCCAGCATGCCTCAGCCAGCATAGCTGGCTGGGGCATGCTGGGAGTTGTAGGTCAAAAACATCTGGGGACCCAAGGTTGGAGAACACTGTACATAGGGGGGGGGGGAATACAGTAGAAACCAGCCACACACTTACAAACAGAACTAGGACTCTAACAAAGTTTATGAACTTCTCAGATGATCTTACAGTTTGCAGGGGGAAATATATGGGACATGGCGGCCGTTAGGATACCCTGCCTGCTTCCAGAAGTGAAGCTACACTCTCTTTGAGATCTAGCACGACATTTCATTTGTGCCGAGATGCCAGGAGGGAGAGGTTAAAGACCTGACCAGTGCTTCCCGCACTGCACGAGGCTCTCTAGCCAGGATTTTACAAAGTAATGAAGGGTGCGGGGAATAGGAGAGGGTCCATCGCTCAGTGGCAGAGCACATGCCCTTCAAGAAGAAGATTACACAGCAACATCCTTTGGTCCATCGAGCTGAGCACTGCCTACTGGGAGATGCCAGGGACTGAGCTTGGAACCTTCTGCGTGCGCAGTATATGCACTGCCACTGAGCTGCAGCCTTCACCCAGGCCTGGTATCAGGGGTCGGTATGGTCAGGCAGCTGCCGAGGGCCTGCTGACATGGAGCCTGTCACGGCCGCCACCGTCACACTGGGCACTGAGTTTGGGGTTATCCAAAATGGCGAGCAGCTGGCTCCCATCTCCGGGGAAACTTGCTGGGGTTTTGCGTGAGGAGATAAGTGACCGGTGGTGGTGGGATGCGGCGGAGGCAGCGGAGGCAGCACGGGGGGCATCAACAACTGGCTTATGGATGGCAGGGTGGCACTGAAGTCTGGTGTAGAGGCAGGGGGGTCCCATTGGCAACACTATGCCGAGTGCCCACTGGGATCTGGTGCCACCCATGCCTTCATCTAAAGGTTCCAGGTCCAATCCTTGACATCTCCCATTTAAAAAGTTGCATTAGCAGGTGAAGTGAGAGACTTTTGTCTGAACCCCTGGAGATCCATTGCTATTAACAGTGGACATTAATGGACTAGAATGTGGACCAATAGTCTCTCAGTATAATGCATGTCCAGTATCAGGGGCAGTCTGCCTATGAGCACCAGTTGCTGGGGAACATGGGCAGGAGGGAGCACTTTCACTCCTGTTCTGCTTGTGGGTCTCCCGTGGGCAGCTGGTTGGCCACTGTGTGAACAGAATGCTGGACTAGATGGACCCTTGATCTGATCCAGCAGGGCTGCTCTGATGTTCTTAAGGTCCCAGGTTCAATCCCTGGCATCTCCAGGTGAAGCTGAGAAGGGCCCCTGTCCTGAAAACCTGGAGACTTGCTGCAAGTCACAGGAATATCGGAAGCTGCCTTTTATACTGGGTCAGACCATGGGTCCATCCAGCCCAGTATGTCGACACTGACTGGCAGCAGCCGCTCTCCAGGGTTTCAGGCAGGACTCCTTCCCAGCCCTACTTGGGTATCAGAGGCAGTTCCAGTGTCAGAGGCAGTATGCCTACGTACTCCAGTTGCTGGGGAACATGGGCAGGAGGGTGCTGTTGCACCCATGTCCTGCTTGTGGGTTCCCGTGGACAGCTGGTTGGCCAGTGTGTGAACAGAATGCTGGACTAGATGGACCCTCAGTTTGATCCAGCAGGGCTCTTCTGATGTTCTTAGATTCCTGTGTTCAGGGAAGAGGCAGTTTCTTCTTATCATCTGCCTCTCCTTGGGCTTACAGCACTCGAAAGAGAAACCCCACCAATGGGCCCTGTGCAGTACAGAAAGGGTCTCACGCCCAGCAGAATGCCTTTGCTTTGCATGCAGAAGATCCAAAGCGCATCTCCAGGTAGGTCTGAGAAAGATTCCTGGCTGGGACCCCTGAAGAGCCACTCCCAGTCAGCGTAGACCAGGGCTCTCCAACCTTGGGTCCCCAGATGTTGCTGGACTACAGCTCCCAGAATCCCTTGCCATTAGCCATGCTGGCTGGGTATGCTGGGAGCTGTAGGCCAGCAACATCTGGGGACCCAAGGCTGGAGAGCCCTGGCGTAGACAATACTGAGCTAGATGGACCGAGGGCCTGGCTCGGTGAGAGGCAACTTCCAATGTCGCTATACAGCAGTGTTCTCCAACCTTGGGTCCCCAGATGTCTTTGGCCTACAAATCCCAGCATGCCCCTGGCTGGGGCATGCTGGGAGTTGTAGGCCAAAAACATCTGGGGACCCAAGGTTGGAGAACACTGCTATACAGCAAAGACACCAGTGTTCTTCACTGCAAGGCCCAAGGGCCACTGGCACCTCCCAGTCACCTCAAGCGTGGCCCTCCTCCTCCTCCTCCTCCTCCTCCTCCTCCTCCTCCTCCTCCTCCTCCTCCTCCTCCTCCTCCTCCCTCCCTCCCTCCCCCCCCCCTCTCTCTCTCTCTCTCACGCATTCGTCCTCTTTGCAGAAGCTGCTCAGTCTCAGCACGGGCTCTCTAGCTTCGCCTTGTCGTTTGCAATTTAGTGGTGGGCCGGCTGCTGAGATCTGGGCTGCCGGAAGAGGCTTCGGGGGTGGGGGAGTCAAGAGACCGGCCGCTTGTCAGCTGTAAGGTAGCTGGGGCGGAGGGGAGGAAAATGCAAGAACCATCAGCCAATTATCGGGGGGGGGGCAAGGAGGCAAAAGACAGCATGACTGGCTAGCTGCAGGGGTGCACTGCGCGGCTGCCAGAGGTGGAGGGACAATTGAATGCACAAGTGTGAGAGAGAGGCGCATGGGACTGCGGTGGGAAACTCAGCAGCATGGATCAGAGCAGAGCACCCTCTTGGTGATGAGAAAAAAAACCCCATCCCAATCCAAGGACCAAGTAAGCCTGTTAGAATTTGCCTGTCAGGGCAGAGGAAAGAGGATGGCCCTCCGCGCACATGCCCTCCAAGTGGCCTTAGCAGTGGTGACCGGAGCCAAAATGGCTCCTGCTTGAAAAATAGCAAAGATCATTGATATACACCTTCTGTCTCAGTTGGAAATGCCAGCATTCCATCTCAGGCATC
This sequence comes from Shinisaurus crocodilurus, assembly GCA_021292165.1. Lineage (NCBI taxonomy): Eukaryota > Metazoa > Chordata > Lepidosauria > Squamata > Shinisauridae > Shinisaurus > Shinisaurus crocodilurus. Next base: position 209,448 of record JAHFWL010000096.1, read on the forward strand.
ATTCACTACACTAGCTGCTTCCGGGATCCTGGAATCTGGCCATTCCGAAGCACTATCCCCGGGGCCAAAACTTCCATGATTTCAAAAGAAGCCTCCTCTCAAACTGCCACGTTAGTCTTTAAATAAAAAGGTATCAGCAGTAAAATTTCCATCTGACAAAGCAGGTGACGTAGGAACGAACGCCGAGATGGACATTTTTCATCTCAGCAGCAGATCACACATAACACTCTTACAATAACACACACACACACACACACACACACATACACACGACTATTCTACAGTCGGCATCTCTAGAGAAACAATCAGGAACAAAAATGTTGTAACGTTGTCTTCGAAGTGTATGACACAGCCCTCATTATTTCTAAATGTATCTGCTGGGGCAAAATATACGTAAGTGTTGTTTCTTAAAATTATTTTTAGTTTTCGAGAATAACCAATTCTGTGCTAGTGGGATTCACTGTCCCTGCCTCCAAATCACTATGCTGAAATCAACAGACCAGAGAACTGCCACATGCTAAGAGAGGAGCAAAAGGTAAGAAAGAAAAGGAATGTCGGGTAACATTTTCTGGCATTTGGGATTACAGTCATGCCTTGGATTGAGAGCATAATTCGTTCCGAAAACGTGCTTGTAATCCAAAACACTGTTACGGTATATCAGAACGAAATTCCCCCCCAAAAAAATTGTACAGAGATTTTTAATTTAAGCCGTACTACAGTACTTGTATTGCAAGACGTCGCTTGTATATCAAGTAAAAATAATAATAATAAATACTGTATTTAAAAAATTGCTTGTCTTGCAAAACGCTCTCAAACCAAGTTACTTGCAATCCAAGTAACTTGTATTGGATTAGAACTAGATTTTTTCCCCAACCCTGGGCCATTTTTTTTTACTTGTACAGTGCAGAACTGATCTCCTGCTCTTGCTTTACCGACATCATCTGAAGAGCAGGAAAAATGAGTATCCTGAAACAGACAGACCTCACCACAGCTGACCTGAACAAAGGAATCCCAGAAGCGTCGGAATTGTCCGGGGAAAGCAGAATCCCAACCCTGGCTGGAAGGGGAAAGAGAAAGGTGGACCACGAGTGACCAAGCTAGACAAGGTTGGAGGTAGGGAAGGGGGCGAACTTCATTCAGTTCACATTATAAGGCAAATTCACCTAATCTTGCACTTTCGAACCCCTACGTGAACTGGAACTCAGTTAACCTTCAAAATTTGCACTTCTGCAAATTTTGCCATCGAGTTCTCCAATCAAATAAAAAGGGGGGGGGAAGAAGTGTGCTAAAGTGTATACACTAGGCAAAATAACAGTGAAAAATGCATTCTATTAGCAAAAATGCTTGCAAAAAAAATGTGTATATTAGGTTGAGAATGGAAAAGTGAGAAACTGACATTGGCCAATCTGTCCATCCCTAGTTCAGGAAGGCTGCGTTATAAATTCTCATTTGCATTTAATTCGCAGGGTCGTTCTTTTAATGCAAATAGCAGCCAGGAGGGGGCTGATAATTATCAAGGTTGCAGCAGGCATGGGGGGGGCATTAATCCATTCCTCTTCTTCCAAGGAAAAATCCTCCTCTGAAGCTGATATTTGTGGGGGGGGTTTGGGGGGGAGTCCCCCATTGGCACCAATGGGAGATTTCCTCCCAATGTAAACAGCAGCAGCAAAGGAGGGATTTCCCCCAATAATTATCCCACACACACACACACACCTGATCATCATCATCATCATCATCATCATCATCATCATCATCATCATCATCATCATCATGTGCTTGCAGGGTTGTTGTGGAGAGCTCAGCAATTGTATGAAATATTTGTACAACGCTTTCAGCAAAACTGAAAGCTTCATACTCCATGTGCCACTCAAGAATTATGGGGTCTGTTGTCCCATGGAGTTTCATCTCTCCCACACACACCCCGGTGCTTTAAATTTTTTTAAAAATGTTTAGCTTACTAAAGGTGCAATCCTATGCATGTTTAGACAGGAAAAAAAGGCCTACAACTCCCAGCATGCCCCAGCCAGTAGGCCTCCCCCCCCCCCCCGTCTAAACATGGATAGGATTACACCCTAAATTATTATTTACACCCTGTTGAAATTAATGGAAAAGTGAAACTTACCAAATGCCTAAGCTAATTTGGGCCCCTTCTATTCTCCGCAACTACTCAAAATAGGGTAGGGGGTAGGGAAATAACTAAGCATTTTGCATTTTACGAATTACTGTCCCGTAGATTTGTTAGTTCTGTTCATTTTAGAGGAGGTTGTGTTATGTATATATTTTAAGAACGATGATTTTATATTTGTATACATGTTCTATATTTATTTTTTATACACTACCTTGTGAGTGCCTTAAGCCTTGAAAGGTGGCTTAGAAATACATTAAGATAAATAAAAAATTAAAAACCCTCCACGTATAGAAACAGCATCCCTGAGAATACCCCATGCTGGGTCCTGCCAGTGAAATGTCCCATCAGGCTGGCTGCTGGTGGAGGCTGAATGCTAGGCTAGATGGCTCTTAATAGGATATTCAGCAAGGCCATCACAGAAAGGAGCTTGGAGGTCATCTGGTCCAACTTCCTACTCAATGCAGAATCTGTAATGCTGGCCGCAACATTCCTGACAGATGAGCATCCAGCTTCTGCTAAAATAGCTCAAATGAAGGAGAGCTGGCCACCTCCCAAGACAGTCAGTCAGTAGACAGCTGTTTACTGTCAGACAGCTTTTACCGTTAGGAAGTTCCTCTTAATGTTTAGCCAAAATCTGCTTCCCAAACACTTCCAGGCATTGGTTCTAGCCCTGCCCTCTGGAGCAACAGAAAACGTGTTTGCTCCATGTTCTACGTGGCAGCCTTTCAGATATTTGAAGATTGCTATCTTGCCTGTAATCCAGTGGTTCCCAAGTTTGGATCCCCAGATGTTGTGAACATAAGAACGTAAGAAGAGCCCTGCTGGAACAGACCGAGGGGCTATCTAGTCCTGCATTCTGTTCACACAGTGGCCAACCAGCTGCCCACAGGATCCCACAAGCAGGACATGAGTGTAGCAGCAACCTCCTGCCCATGTTCCCCAGCAACTGGAGTACATAGGCATACTCCCTCTGATACTGGAAGAAGCAGATAGCCAATCAGGACCAGTAGCCATGGATAGCCTTCTCCTCCAGGAATTTGTCCAATCCCCTTTTAAAGCCCTCCAAATTGGTGGCCAACTCCACATCTTGTGGAAGTGAATCCCATAGTTTTAACTATGTGTGAAGGAGTACTTGTAGGCCTACTACAACTCTCATCATCCCCAAACAGCATGGCCAATGGTGAGGGTTGATGGGAGTTGTAGCCAACAAGATCTGAGGACCCAAGGTTGGGAAGCACTGCCTTAATAGTCTTTTCTCCAGGCTAAACATACCAGGTCTTTCAAACATTCCTCACCTAGAACTGGAGACGGTCCTCCAGAGTGGAATGAACACCCCTCTGTTCTTAAAATGTAAAGAGTTTGCTTGCTTCCCTTTTTAATACTTAGGATTTTGTTCCCCTCTGCCTATCCTCCTTCTTAAGAACGAGACATTTCAATAAAATGCACATCCTGGCAGGGGGAGAAAAGAAAGAAAAAGAAACAGCTAAAATTATACGCCTCCCAACAAGCCCATGCCTCTTCAAGCAGCTCTGTAAATAATTTTTTCCCCCCACTGAAGCTGTCTGGGAGACACTGAGCTCATACTCCCAGCGCTCCAGAACCACTTTGCAAGAGACTTTTCACCTCCAGCGAGCTGCCATTTCAGAAGCGTGTAGGAGGTGAAGCCAGAAGAACGCTGCAAAATGCCGACAACCTCCGCCGAGCGGTGAACTCGCCTTGGAAGGCAGGTTCAGAGTGCACAACGGGGAGGCGTGGGCCTCACTCGGCAATCTTTAAACAAGGCTCGCTCCAGCACAGCACTCTGACCCCAGAGGAAACCCACACAAACCACACCTGCAATCTGCACATGGGTACAACAATACAGAGCATACAGGAGGGCTTCCCCCCTAGTCCGGCTCATCCCTCGAGTCTTGGGACTTCCCAGGTCTGTGGGTGCCACAGACTCTGGGCCCGATTTGATGATGATTATTGCATTTAAGTCCCTCCTTTTTCCCTCATGCCCAAGTACCCAAGGTGGCTTACACAATCTTCTTCTTCCTCCTCTCCATTTTATCCTCACAACAACCCTGTGAGGTAGGTTAGGCTGAGAGTCCGTGACTGGCCCAAAGTCACCCAGTGAGTTTCATGGCTGAGTGGGGACTCGAACCCGGATCTCCCGAGTCCCAGTCCAACACTCTCACCACTATGCCACACGGGCTCTCTATGAGAGGATGACTCATTCATTCGTTCTTTAAGTAATTGCATTTTTTAGTCCAGCCAATAACAAATGTTCTCTGGGTAGAATACAAATGGTTAGAAGAATACAGTACAATACAATACAATACAATACAATACGAAAAGAACAGTCAGCACAGGATATATAAGAACCACCATAAAATTTAAAAACCAAGTTTCTAAAACGCCTGGGAGAAAAGAAAGGTCTTCACCTGGCGCCCGAAAGATGACAGTGTAGGTGCCAGGTGAACCTCCTTGGAGAAGGCATTCGATAAAACGGGGAGCCACAGCTGAGAAGGCCCTCTTCTCTTGCAGCCACCCGCCTAACTTCCTTTAGGGTGGGGTACCAGGAGGAAGGCCTCCGAAGGTGTCCAATGGGAGGAGATGATAAATGTGCAGTTGCATTTAGGAGTCCTAGCTTTTCTCTTTTAAATAACAGCTGGGGGAGCGCGAAATCGGAATCGAAACTGCAGGAAAGGGGTTAACTCCCCCCAGCCTTGATCTCCCAAAGCCAGTACTAGTTTCCGGAACAGTTTTGTGAGGTCTGTGGCCAGGGGAAAGGCCAACTCATTCCCTGCAGTTTCAGACCTGATCTTGATTGGGGGGCCTCCGTGGCGGTTATTTAAAAGAAGAAAAATTGAGGGGCCATGTCTCTGTGCAAGGTTCACAGCTCCAGTGCCATTTTTACAGTTACTTAAAAAGGAAGCAAGGTTGGGAATGGGCAAGGACTGGGGAGAAGACAAACTGAGGGCGTATCTACAGCATCTCCCCTACATTTTATATCAATTTAACTCTCCTGGCTTCTCCCCGCACAATCCCGGGAAACGCAGTTTGGCCAGGGTGCAGAGAATTCCGTTAGAGACCCCTAGTCCTTGCTCACAGAACTACAGCCCCTAAGGTTTTCCTGGAGAGAGGAAATGGCCAGGGATCCCCAACGTTTTTGGGGCGGTGGCCACGTTTGGATTTTTTTTGCCATGGGCACCCTCACAAAATGGCTGCCACGGTGGGCCTGGCCAGTCACAAAACACACATTTCCCTGAAGTCAAACTGGTGAGACTAAAAGAAAAGAAGCTTGCACAAGAACTTAAGTACAAGGCAGAGCTCCAAAACACAAAACCACTCTGATGGACTGGACCCATATAAAGATGGCGCTGGAATGCAACGCTTCACTTTGCAGCGTGCCCGTCCATAAACTGTTTTTTTTTAAATTTAAAATCATCTGAAGAAATAAAATAAAAATCAGGAAGGACAGGGAGCCCCTGGCAGGCACCGAAAGAGGTGTCCCCGGGACAGTCACTGAAACAATCTTTACCATGCTTGTTGCCTGCAACTCATTTGGGGAAGGATGGGAGACCTAGACCTCAAGAGACCTCGTGAGAGCCAGCGTGGCGGAGCGGTGAGAGTGTTGGACTGGGGCTCGGGAGATCCGGGCTCTAGTCCCCGCTCGGCCATGAAGCTCCCTGGGTGACTTTGGGCCAGTCACGGACTCTCAGCCTGACCTACCTCACAGGGTTGTTGTGAGGAGAAAATGGAGAGGAGGATTATGCAAGCCACCTTGGGTTCCTTGCAGGAAAAAAGACGGGGTAGAAATAGAATAAATAAATGAAGATGGAAGAACTGGTAGAAAAACATAGGAGGCTTGCAAATGGAAGACTGAGATGTCTGGACCCGCCCCCTAATAAAATTCTGTGAATGAGGCAGGGTGACGGTGCAGTAAAACCCAATTTGGAAGCGCCCCTAGAAAAACAGAGTGCTTTGCAAAAAAATATATATATCCAGCTTTAAAGCCATTGTTCTATATCCTGCTCCTTCCCCCCACCTGCTCCCGCCAAGACCAACAAGACTATTAAACCCTTAATAGGTGGAGCTGCATAATTCTGAACGTGCAAATGATGCAAAATATAACAAGATGCAGTGAAGTGCTGCTAAACCACAGCTATGCCAGCCCTGCGGGGGGGGGGGACGGGGGGGAGAGACGAACCCACAAAGCCAATGCGAGAAGGATCTTGAAAAGCATTAACAACTCACACCGAAGAAGACATGAGCCCGCTGCCCTTCCCGGCAGCTATTTTCAGCTTAACCCAGCTCCGGTTCTCACACACGTAAAGCTTCAAGGTTCGGTGCCTCCACCATCCCCCAATAAAAGAAATGCCCTGAAATGCTGCCCGACACATCTCTTGGGCTCCCGTGCTGTTTTCAGTGAGGGAAAACGAAACGCGAAGGCCGTTTTGGGCAAGCAACGTTCGAGAATACCTCTTTTTGTGTCCACGACACAAGACTACCCCACCACCACCCCCTACTCCTTTCAGAGCCGGGCTGCAGCATTCTGGAACAACTGAAGTTCCCGAACAGTTTTCAAAGCCAGCCCCACGTAGAGTGCGTTACCGTAGCCGCTCTGCTCCTTATCTCTTTCCTCTGTATTACCATTATTATTATTATTATTAAAAATATTAGCCTTCCTCGCTAACCAACTCCCGCTGCTACACCTGCCTATACAGTGTACATGGCACAGCCATGGCACAAGAGGGTCAACCAGAGAGGCCCCGGGCAGACTGCAGCACTGAGACCCACCTGGAGGTTGACTGAGAGCCACTGGTGGGTCCCGGACCCACAGTTTGAGGAACACTGCCCCAAAGGATCATGTCCGTCATTTGGGGGACGTTCTTGCAGCCCTCAGTGTCACTTGAGCAGTGTTCTCCAACCTTGGGTCCCCAGATGTTTTTGGCCTACAACTCCCAGCATGCCCCAGCCAGCATAGTTGTAGGCCAAAAACATCTGGGGACCCAAGGTTGGAGAACACTGTACTAGAGACACAGCAGGTCACCTCGAGGGCGTCTTTTATCCGCTCAGGCTGATACACCAACGACCGACCCAACCTGAACAGTCTTGCAACAGTTATTCACATTCTAGTAATTGCCCGTCCAGATGACTGCAATGCATTATACGTGGGGCTGCCTTTGGAAAGGGTCCAGAAACTTCATTTAGTCCAGAACAGGGTAGCTAGACTGGACTGTTACGTGGGCCCAATTCAAAAGTGTTGGTTTTAACTTTTAAAGCCCTACATGGCTTTATTTATTTATTAATTATATTTATACCCCGCCTTTTTTCCTGCAAGGAATCCAAGGCGGCTTACATAATCCTCCTCCTCCTCCTCCTCCTCCTCTCCATTTTATCCTCAGAACAACCCTGTGAGGTAGGTTCGGCCGAGAGTCAGTGACTGGCCCAAAGTCACCCAGTGAGTTTCACGGCCGAGCGGGGACTAGAACCCGGATCTCCCGAGTCCCAGTCCAACACTCTCACCACTACGCCACACTTGCTTGGGGCCAGGTTACCTGAAGGAGCAACTCCTCCTGTGTCTACCTACCTGGACCCCAAGATAATCATCTGGGGCCCTCCTTGGGGTACTCCCACCAAATGTGGTGAGGCTGGTGGCTGCTAGAGAAAGGGCCTTTTCCATTGTCACGCCCCACTTACAGAATGCCCTCCCCAGACCCAGAGTGGCTCCCCTGGGGCCCACTTTGATTTTTAGGACGTGCCGCATTGTTTTTACACCTTGCTGCTGGTGTTATCCTGGCTTTAATAATGTGCTGTTTTTTAATCACTGTTTTGTTGTTGTGTTGTATTCTATATTTTTAATTTGCCTATGCATCACCTGCAGAACTGCTCTCAATTTTGTTTTTATTTATTATTATTACATTGGCTTGGCATGGGCTGGTTCTTGTAGATTTCTGCCGACCTTTGCTGGATTTCTGCTGCTGTCATGGGTTTTACTGTTTTTAGGCCATTCTGTTTTTTTTTTGGTTTGTTTTAAATGCTGCCAATTCACTTTGAAGATTCCCGGTGAGTAGAAAACGTGACTTCTACGATTCTATAAATAAAATATATGCAAAAGTGTGTTTGATGCACACACTTTTGCATGCTGGTTCCCCTGATATTATTATGGCCAGTAGAGTGTTTTCTAAGTTTCCCCTTCCCAGCCACCAGAGATTTACTTGAACTTTCTGTCATCGTAGGATAATTTATTCCAAATTGCTACAATCAGCTAATGAGCAAATAAGATCAACTCAAATGAAGTGACTCTGTCAACAGAGGGGGCAGATGCTGGAGCAGTTCAGCAGAAGAGGCAGCAAACGAAAGCTTGAGGTGGTGCGAGAGCCGGAGAAGAGGCGTGTTCAACTCTTCCATGAACTTACTGCTAGGTCAATTTAGAGAAGCCACCATTTCTTTAAGCAGGATTTAAAAAATAAAATAAAAAATGAAACAAAGCTCCACATTTCTGGGTTTAGACATTTTAGGAGGAATGTTTGGCCAAATCAGGTCCAATGTGTTAGGCCCCAGAGCTGAAACGGACGAGGGAAACTTGAGAACTATGAAAAGTGTCACACCATGGGTCCAAACTCTCCTGAACGCCCATGCGGGACAAGCAGCGACAAGTTGGAGCTGTCGTTGCTCACTTCCAACAGTCAGCCCCCAAACACAAGCACAAGCCAGAGGAAGACTGTATTCAGAAGATCCACATCACGACACCCTACGGTCCATCTCTGCAGGGCCGGATTCGCGACAGCAGTGGCCTTTAAATTAAGTGCCCAATTTGAAAGAGCAGTGGCCTTTAATGAAGCTGTCTAAGGAATCTTTCCCACACCTGCCCAAGAACCTCTTTTGAACGTGGGTGCACGCCGTTTACACAAAGGGTTGGGCAGCAGGCCTCGCTATCGGCCAATGTCAACGACATGCACCCTAGATAACGCAGAACACAAACAGTCTTTCCCCGGCAGGGCCAGATTAAGAGCATTATGGGCCTGGTGCTGAGGATTTTGGTGGGCCTTTTTATGGAAATAAATAAAATGAAGACGCAATTTTATATTAAAACAAATTAAATATTTTAATTACCATTAAAGTGCCAAAACTCAAAAACTCCTGCAGCTCATCAGTAAGGGTCTCCCCAATTTCCCCCAAATTTATTTATTAAAAAAGAAAAAGCAGCCACAACAAAAAGCCAGGAAGCTTTGCTTGACCAAGAATAATTGTGTTGTTCTTGTTGCTTTGTTTCGTTTTCGTTTTTGTTTTTTTGTTAAACTAGCATTTGAACAATTGAGCTGCGAATCAGAAAGATCTTTTGCTCGAGGCTGGAGAGAGAGGTCCCTTCTAAATCTGAATATTACAGACCCTAGCAAGCCCCCCATGTGCTTCAAAGAAATGTAGTAACAGTGATTGAAATGCAAAAACCTACCGAAATGCTAATTTGAGAACAACAGTTCTTGCTAGGTCTTGCCTCAAGCCTGTAATGCAGATGTGCTTAGAACACCTTTCTAATCTTGAAAAAATCATTAATTATGCTGAATGATAACGATCAGAGCTAACTCAAATCTTGCCGCGTGTCCCTATATTGTGGGCCTATTGTCTGTTATGGGCCTGGAGCGGCCGCTCCAATCACCCCTATGTTAATCCGGCCCTGTTCCCCGGCCTTGGAGAACAGAAAGTAGAAAGAATGGAGAGAGTCCCTCTGAGCATACACAGAGTGCCTTTCCCAGTGCACTGAGTAGCCATAATCACTTCTGACACATGTAGGGCAGGAAGAGGAATAGAGCAGGGCATTCGACAGTGCAGGAGTTTTGGAACGTGGTCGCCCGATTACTCTCAGGAATTTCCCCTACCTTAGACCACTGGTAACTCCTAAAACTATACTGCTTCAGTATTTTGAACCCAATGACCCTGCATCCCTGCATAACGACCTTCTTAAGCAATTGTATACAACTGCAAACTCATGTATGGAATGTAATAATTTTCATGGAAGATTTAAAAACAAACAAACAAACAAAACCCAACAGAGCTTTCCAAGACATGGATCTTCAACGGCTCTCAATTTTCCGAAGGTAAGCACCAACTAGGCGGCATGGCCCAGGTTACCAAGTGCCCCAACAAAGAGAACAAGGAGCCCCACACTAGGAAGTGCCGAGCTAGTTCCAGGAGTCGTTTTTGTGAAGAACAAGAAAGAAAGAGGGAAATGAACAGGGCCGACCTTCTTAAGCAATTGTATACAACTGCAAACTCATGTATGGAATGTAATAATTTGGCACTTCTAAAGCAACCAAATTTTAAGCAACATATTACAGAACCATGGTTTCCACTTATTTCTGATGTGGAAGCCCTTCAAACTTTTGCTCCAATTCCAACCAAGTACTGCAGCGTATATTTATTTATTTATTATTTATTCATTTATTTATTATATTTCTACGCCGTCTTTTTTCCTGCAAGGAACCCAAGGTGGCTTGCATAATCCTCCTCTCCATTTTATCCTCACAACAACCCTGTGAGGTAGGTTAGGCTGAGAGTCAGTGACTGGCCCAAAGTCACCCAGTGAGTTTCATGGCCGAGCGGGAAATAGAACCTGGATCTCCCGAGTCCCAGTCCGACACTCTCACCACTACGCCACACTGGCTCACCCAATATTACAACTCAGGAGGACCACCTAATGAAACTGAATGGTTGGAGAGTCAGGACAGACCAAAGGAAGGACTTCTTCCCACAGCACGCAAACTGTGGGATTCACTTCCACAAGAGGCAGTGATGGCCACCAATTTGGATGGCTTTAAAAGGGGATTGGACAAACTCATGGAAGAGAAGGCTCTCAATGGCTACTAGTCCTGACTGGCTATATGCAACCTCCAGTATCAGAGGCAGTATGCCTGTGTACACCAGTTGCTGGGGAACATGGGCAGGAAGGTGCTGTTGCACTCATGTCCTGCTTGTGGGATCCTGCAGGCAGCTGATTGGTCATTGTGTGAACAGAATGCTGGACTAGATGGATCCAGCCGGGTTCTTCTTATGTTACATGATGTGGGCCAGGCCTTTATCAATGAACCCGAACATCAAGGGGGTAAAACTTTCCTGTGTTGGACCACTTCACGTTGTAGACTGGAGGGAGAGGGCAGAGCTGAAGGATTTGGCGGCAACCTGAGAGAGAGGGCCTTTTTGGTGGCTGCTCTCAGGGCTATGGAACCCCCTGCCAAGGGAGGCTGGACTTGCTCCCTCTTCGATGCCCTTCTGCTCTGCCTGCAGGCAAAACCTGCTTTATTTAAGGACTTTAACCTGTAAGTGGGTATGGTGGGTTTTTTAAAAAAATAATATTTTTTTCTTTAATTGTTATGTTTTTATTGTATTTCTCAACATATTGCTGTATTTTTCCTGACTAATGCACACACACAAACTGAACTTCGACTTAGGTTGTTTTACTCTAGCTGTTCCACAAAAGCTTATTCGCAATAGGTGAAGAATCGCAATTAGTGAGTTTCTTTATTTAGTGATCTTGTTATATATATTATTATGTATGTGCTTCTTATTTACTTACTTACAGTACTTGTATACCGCTCCATATCTAAGCAGATTCCGGAGTGGTGAACAATAAAAAGATAAAAACAGATAAAGGAAACAAAATACATTGGAAACAAGTTATCATGAAAATGGTGATTGGAGAGCAGAAAAGGCTTCCCGGAAGAAGGAGGTCTTCAGCAGGTGCCGAACGCAACACAATGTTGGAGCCTGCCTGACCTCCAGAGGCAGGGAATTCCACAGAAATGGAGCCACCACACTGAAGGCTCTTCTCCTGGTGGACTCCAGTCAGGCCATAGGTCCATGCGGAACCACCAGGAGAATGACCTCCAATGACCTCAGTGCCCAGGCAGGTTGGTAAGGGAGAAGGCACTCTCTCAGGCATGCTGGTCCCAAGTTGTTTTGGGCTTTGCACACAAGTACAAGAAGCTTAAACCTGGCCCGGTAGCGAATAGGCAGCCAGTGCAGTTCCCTCAGCAAAGGAGTTGCATGCTGAAAAGGGGCAGCTCCCGACACCAGCCAAGCTGCTGCATTCTGCACTAGCTCCAGCTTCCGGAGCAGCCTTAAGGGCAGCCCCACATAGAGCACATTGCAGTAGTCCAGTCTTGAGGTTACTAGTGCCTGTATCACTGTATTCTTCTGTTGCCTTTATTTTTAAAAACTTAATTTCAAAATAAACTGAATTTTTTCATGGAAGATTTAAAAACAAACAAACAAACAAAACCCAACAGAGCTTTCCAAGACATGGATCTTCAACGGCTCTCAATTTTCCGAAGGTAAGCACCAACTAGGCGGCATGGCCCAGGTTACCAAGTGCCCCAACCAAGAGAACAAGGAGCCCCACACTAGGAAGTGCCGAGCTAGTTCCAGGAGTCGTTTTTGTGAAGAACAAGAAAGAAAGAGGGAAATGAACAGGCCGGTGGTGAGCAGCTACACAGAGCATGTGCAACGTCGCCCCCTCCAAAATCTGCTCCAGGGGAACAGAAGGCAATGTTGGACAACATGAACACATCAGAGGGCTGTACACAGCCCATAAACTCCACTCCCAGCCTGCAAACGCTCTGGTGAAGCCAGAAATCAACATGCTGGAGAGGAGATTGATTTATGATCCAGAGGGGAAGGGTGCAGATGCAAGGCGTTTGGTCTTTCATTGGGATTACAGCCTATCCTGTCCCAAAAGGGTTTGGGGTAGGGGACAATGATGCTGGTCATTCTACCAAGGCCAGCTTGAATAAATAGCTCTTTCACAGGCAGCTTTCCATGGGGCTCAGATATGTACATATGCCACATGTGATCCCTAAGAGATACATCTCAGTTAAATTTCTGTGCTGGTTGTCCAACCACAGGTTGTGTTGCCAGGTCCTCAACCCAGAGGGAGCTTGTGTACTTTCAGATCAGAGATAACGGCAGGGATTTCCTCCCGGGGGGATTCTTCCGGGGGTGAGGCTTGGAGGCCAAGCCCGCACCCCCTGAAGGAACCCCAGAGGCTCCGTGGGCTGGGTTGAGGAGCCAAGTGGACCGGGGGGTTCTGCATGGTCCAGAAGAGAAAGAGTTTCCACGGTCCAGATAGTTTCACCAAGTGTAGCTGTTCACATCACAGCCACTCCATTCAATCACCTGTGGCAGGTCAGGCTTTCCAGAGTGTCTTAGGGAGACCCAGCGTAGCTCTGCTACAGCCATGAACACTTCAGGTGGAGACATGTTTGTGTCAGGTGGAGGCATTATGATCACATCAGCTAACCTCAGGAGAAGATCATAGAAAAGTAGAGTTGGAAGGGGCCTACAAGGCCATCGAGTCCAAGGAATCCAGGTCAAAGCATCCCTGACAGATGGCCGTCCAGCTGCACCTTGAATGCCTCCAGAGTGGGAGAGCCCACCACCTCCCTAGGTAGTTGGTTCCATTGTCTTATTGCTCTGACAGTCAGGAAATTTTTCCTGATGTTTAGGTGGAATCTAGGTTCCTGTCACTTGAGCCCATTATTCCGTGTCCTGCAAACTGGGATGATCGAGAAGAGATCCTGGCCCTCCTCTGTGCGGCAACCCTTCAAGTACTGGAAGAGTGCGATCATATCTCCCCTCAGTCTCCTCTTCTGAAGGCTAAACATGCCCAGTTCTCTCAGTCTCTCCTCATAGGGCCTTGTTTCCAGTCCCTTTATCATCCTTGTTGCCCTCCTCTGAACCCTCTCCAGTTTGTCTACGTCCTTCTGAAAGTGTGGTGCCCAGAACTGGACGCAGTACTCAAGATGAGGCCTAACCAGTGCTGAGTAAAGGGGAATTATCACTTCCCGCGATTTGGAAGTTATACTTCTATTAATGCAGCCCAAAATAGCATTTGCCTTCTTTGCAGCCACATCAGTGTGGAAAGCGAACTATGCTTTCGCATAGTTTTGGCGGTGTGGAAAGCGAACTATGTGTTTTTCCCGGAGCTCTAACTCTCCATAGGAATCGAGCAAGTCACTGCCTTTCAGCCTCAGTCCCTTCTCTGTAAAATGGGGGTATTGATAGCTTACAACATGGGATTTGAGGGAGAACTAGATAAAGGGTGTACTCTTAAAAGTACTATGCCAATTGGGGCCACTGTGGCGTAGTGGTTAGAGTGTTGGACTGGGAAGACCCGGATTCTAGTCCCCACTCAGCCATGAAGCTCTCTGGGTGACTTTGGGCCAGTCACTGACTCTCAGCCTAACCTCCCTCACAGGGTTGTTGTGAGGATAAAATGAAGAGGAGAAGGATCACATATGCCGCTTTGCGCTCCTTGGAGGAAAGGTGGGTTATAAATGTGTGCCGTAGTGGTGGGAGTGTTGGACTGGGACTTGGGAGATCCGGGTTCTAGTCCCCGCCCGGCCGTGCAACTCACTGGGTGACTTTGGGCCAGTCACTGCCTCTCAGCCTAACCTACCTCACAGGGTTGTTGTGAGGATAAAATGGGGAGGGGCAGGAGGATTATGTAAGCTGCCTTGGGTTCCTTGCAGGACAAAAAGGCGGGGTATAAATATAAATAATGATGATGATGATGATGATAAAAATAATAAATAAATAAATAAATAAAATCGGGAACAACGGGGAAACCCATGGACATTCACAGATAATACTATGATGAGCATGCACCCTGCTTCTGAGCGATGAGGATTTTCATGGGTTCCAGGCACTGACCTAGGGAGGGTTCGGTTTCCACGGGTGGCGGTCACAGGAGGCTTCTGGGTGTTTCTTTGATAGAAGGTTTGTTTTCACACACATATGTAGGATGAGCGTAAGACAGTGTTTCTCAACCTTGGGTGCCCAGATGTTTTTGGCCTACAACTCCCAGCATGCCCCAGCCAGCATAGCTGGCTGGGGCATGCTGGGAGTTGTAGGCCGAAAACATCTGGGCACCCAAGGTTGAGAAACACTGTTCTAGGGGAACCCGTAACACCACAGGGTTTCCTGCAGACAGCAAAGTCAGCTTTCTGCCCCCTCTTCAGACCCAGCTCCAGCACACCAACTTCCCGCTACACACAGACCTCACTCGCCCCCTCGCTTCGTCTAGGGCCGGGGGAGGGCGAGGAAGTCATCTCAGCCCATCACGGGTGCCTTCTCAAGACGGCTTGGCTCCCACAGAAACCCACCCCTTGAATGTTATGGACTGTCAGCTATCTCTTGCCAAGACGTAAGAGGTGTCTGGGCACCCACAGAGAGAGCTCTGTTTGCAGGAATCTTAGAGCCAAGAAGGACAGAGTTGGGAAGGGGTCCCGTGAGGTCATCTTGACCAAACCCATGACAACTACCTTTGTATTTGTTCCCATTTCACTGTCTCACACACAATACCCACCTGAACACATGCCCGTCTCACATACATTCGAACAACTGACCTCATGCCACCGACTCTTTTCTCTGCTGAATCCCTTTGGGCCAACGGGACATAGCCACCTAGGCCATATGTGCTGGGTTTTTTTAAAAAAAAAAACCCAACCAACCAAGACAGTGAAACGTTCTTTAACAATCTATAACATGTCAGCAACCAAGCCAATGACGAGGGAGGGCTAATTTCCATCAAGTGAAGCCAGAGCTTTCTCAGACAGTATATATGGAGGTTTCAGAGACTGATGCCTGAGAGGTCTCTCTCTTTACCACATTTACATTGAGAGTAAACTGACACAAAAAACCAAACAAACCCCACACTCTTCCTCTACAAATCAAGGTGTTGGTTTTGACCTTTAAAACCCTATACGGTTCCGGTCCAGTTTATCTCAAGCAGCATCTCCAGCAACATCAAGTAGGCCGCTCAACAAGGTCTGCCATGGACGGCCTTCTCCTTGTCCCATCAGTCAGAGCAGCCAGGCTGGTGGGGACTAGGAGGAGGGCCTTTTCTGTGGCAGCCCCCAAGTTATAGAACTCTCTCCTCCGTGTCCTCCGCCATGCCCCCTCCATGATGAGCTTCCGCCGTGCATTAAAAACTTGGCTTTTCAGGCGGGAATATGGGGTGGGTTAGGATTTTAAAGTTGTAATGGTATTTTATATTTTGGTTTATTGTATTTTCTATATATGTATTGTACATCGCCCAGAGTGGCCGGGTCACCGGCCAGATGGGCGATTCAGAAATATAATAAATAAATAAAAAAACACAAATCGACATGCTCTATGCTTTAACTTCGTATGCGCACGGCAAATGCTGTAAAAGGATTCCCCGAATGGGGCTCTCTGACTCTGCAGTTACACATGTAGACGATAAAGACGAGTTTCACCTGTTCTGGCGCCGGAACACGGCATCCGGGCCATGTGGTGCAGCTCAAAATTCAGATTTAGCCGCGTGAGCTAAGCTGATCCCAGGCTCTTCTCCAGGAGAGTAAGGAGTACCGTTCTTTCCTCGCCTTGTAGCCAAGGCAAACCCCGTACACCCGTTCCCAGCCCCGCGCCAGGCGTCCCCGTGCGAGCCACGGAGCCACGACAGTGGCAAACAGGAACCCTCGCTCTGTATCCCAAACGGAGCGTCATTGAAATCTAATCATAAACAGCGAAGCAAACCCCCCACCCTGTCGGCAGGCAAGCTGGCAGCCGGCCCGACGTCTCTATTTTGCTCGCTTTCTCCTTCACAAAAGCCCTCTCCGCGGCCGTGCGGGCTGCCACGCCGGTGGGGGCCGCGCGGCCCTGTTCTGCCAGGCGAAGGTCGCCCGAGAGCCTCTCCCGCTTTGCTCTTTCAGAGAGACAACGTTGCGAGGCGCCCCGCCAAGATGTCAGGTCTCTTTAACCTCATCTCTCTTCGCAAACATCTCCGGTCTTCGTACGTGTGTGGGTTTTCCAAGGGCAGTCCTTCGGGCGGCTCGAAGAGGGGGGAAAAAAGGAGGAGAGCACAGAGGGGTGGGCTGGTGGAAGAGAGGGGGAGACGGCAGAAGCTGGCAATGGAGGGCTTTCGACAATGCAGCCTCGTCCCCCCCCCCCGAAAGGGATTATATAACACCGCGGAGAACAAGAGACTATAAAAAACGCAAAACAAAACACAAGTCAGAGGGGGGGTCACACACCCTTATCAGAAGCCCAGAAATAATTTTAGATAGACGGGTATTGGCGGCAGAGACGGTACACAAACTTATCTTTCCCTGTAGCACAATGGCTTGTAAAGCTTCGTTCCGAGGAATCTCGGAAGGTGATCATCAGTCCAGAGAAACCCCAAATTAGGTGGCTCGTAAGTCGAAACTGCCGGGTCCCTGATGCCCGTATGGTACGCCGAGCGTGGATGGCCACCCAACAAACTTCGTTATTCAAACAGAGATTGAATACGAGCGCCAGCACGGTCTGCGTGACTGCTCCCCCAGTCCTTTCCCCCAGAAAGGAGCTTTTCTACAGTTCTTACTACGGTACTTTAGAAAAACCTCCTTTCGTCCTTCTAGCGCAGTGTTTCTCAACCTTGGGTCCCCAGATGTTTTTGGCCTACAACTCCCAGCATGCCCCAGCCAGCATAGCTGGCTGGGGCATGCTGGGAGTTGTAGGCCAAAAACATCTGGGGACCCAAGGTTGAGAAACACTGTTCTAGCGACACGTTTGTCTCTTTTTCGAAAGGAAAATGGCGTCTCAGCCAGACGGCATTCCCTGTAAAGTTCATGTGACCAACCACCCCAAGTGACGCATGGCCATATGACAATTCCAGAAAGTGCTGCTGGGCTGAAACACTATCTCTGAAGACAGTGGCCCTTGCTAGGAGCGTGTGCACACAGCAGGGCAGTGGGGTGGGTGGCTGTCACCTGTGCTTCAGTAGCAGTTTGCATATACAAAATGAGAGCTCGGTATAATGGAGAACTTTCATCCCGGTGATCAAATTATGCTTTCTGTTGGAGAAAGTTCGCCTGTCACTGGTTCTCATGGATTCTGCAATTAGAAGGGCAGGATGTGGCTCATGCTGGCTCAGCTTGTCTGAATGTGGAAAGCTAAGCAGGGTCAGGCCTGGTTATTACTTGGATGGGAGACCCCTCCTCTAGTTTCCTGCATTGAGCAGGGGGTTGGACTCGATAGCCTTGTAGGCTCCTTCCAACTCTATGATCTATGAAATCTATGAAAATGAGGACACACTTCCCTTGCAATCCACCTCAGCCACAAGGCAGTGATGGGTGCATTCTAGGGCAGGGGTGCTGAACCTCTTCCAGGCCAAGGGCCGAAGAAGCTCTCGAGGGCCGCATTCCAGTGGTGGGCGGGGCCGAAGGCAAAAGGGCTGAGGCCAAAAATACCAGCCTATTGTAGCTTAAAGCTCTTCCTGCCAGTAACTGAGCCTTGGGAGACGCATTTCAACCTTTAGAATGGAGGAAAACCATGCAAAGCCAGAAAAAAAACCCCCAAACCATTGGTGGTTGGAGGAAAGGGGGTGGGGTAGAGGAGGGGGGGTGGCCCTCTGAAGAACCGTGGAGGGCTGGAATGGGACCCCAGGTGTGCCTGCTTTGGCCTCCAGGCCTGAGGTTCTAGGGGGTGCTCTCAGTTCACACACACAGGAATACTCTAAATACACAGGAATACTCTAAAGCAGTGTTCTCCACCCTTGGGTCCCCAGAGGTTTTTGGCCTACAACTCCCAGCATGCCCCAGCCAGCGTAGCTGGCTGGGGCATGCTGGGAGTTGTAGGCCAAAAACCTCTGGGGACCCAAGGGTGGAGAACACTGCTCTAAAGTCTAGCACAGGACTGGGCAACTTTGGAGGGTCTGGGGGTTTCTTTCAATCCCCCATACTCCACCGTGGGGCTACACTCCTGCCACTGCACTGTCAAATTTGTCAATGGGGGGAAAAAAATATTGGTGGTTGGTCTCCATATTTCAGCAGCAAACTCTTACTGAAGGGTGAAGAGGTCAAATTTAGCCTGTTTTCAATTCTACCCCTTAGATTATGCTTCCCCCCGCCCCGAACACCCTGCAACACACAGGGTTTCTCTTGAGGTAGAAAGCATTCCCTCGGGGCAAGAAGTTTGAAATCCGCTGCTACAGCGGATACAGCCACCGGTGCTCAAAGGCTGACTCTGGCCCTCTTCTTTGCTGCTGCTGCCGCCGCCTGTTTGTTTACCTCATGGTCCCCCAACCTGGCACCCTCCAGATGTGTCGGACTGCAATCCCCATCACCCCCAGCAAGCACCACCCATTATCCTGCTGGTCGGGGAGGCTGGGCATTGTGGTCCAATGCAACCGGAGTGCACCAGGTTGTCCGGTCCCCTCCCACAAGCCTGTGGGTTGGGCTTGAAATGCCAGGCAAAACTCTGTACGGGCCTGGCGGTTCCCGGAAGGCAATCCAGAGACAAGCATGGGAAAGAGGGCCAAGCGGGGCAACTGACCAAGGTCCCAGGAAAAAAGCTCGAAGGGGCAAGCAGCAAGGCAGAAACAGAGCCTGTTTTTTTGTGGTTGTTGCACAAAAAGTCAGCTAAAACAGGAAGGGGCGGTCCATGTGAGGGAAGGAATAGGCAGGGGCCAATCACGGCAAGAAGGGGTGGAGCAAAACAGAAGGCGGTGCAACAAGATGGCCCCCAAAGGAAGCCTACGGTTTCCCCAGGGATGCCGTGGTTGGTGGAGAAGCAGCTCGGGCCCATTCGGAAGGCCTACTACGTAATTCATCCATTACTGTTGGTCACCTGTAGCTATTCCTGCCATGCACAATAATCTGTGTTTTAAGTGTGTGTGGGGGGCAAAAAGGTCAAGATTCATTATGCCATTATTATATATTTCCTCATAGTTGTAGATCTTCCTCCCCATTTATTTAATTTACTGAATGATTTGATTTATACCCCACCTTTCTACCAAGGAAATGGCACTCAAGACCCCATGACCAACAAACCTCCAGGTCAAAGTCAGGAAGGACTGTGCCCCCCACCACCACCACCACTAGTCCTCACCAATATGGACAATCTATGCCTGGGCTGTATCAGCTCAGAACGCAAGGCGCAGGTGGCTTCACATGATCAAATACTCCTTGAAACAATAAACAAATAAGTCCCTGCTTGCAGGCTCGGTTCAACTCCAGCTCCCTGACATACTAGCTTTCTAGTATGTATTTATTTGTTTAAAGTTTAAACAGAGGAGCTCTGTCGTGTGCACTCACTTCTGAAATGGGAAATGGTACAGTTCAGACACAAGTTGACCACTGGATTAGGCCTATGTCTCCCCATAGACGTGGAACAGCTGCACGTGCTTTCTGCACGATAGGTCTTTGTGTTTTGTTTTGATTCTGCTGCCTCTTCGCACTCTTTTGCCTGCTGGGTGCCTGAGCGACATCCAGTCCAGAGCTGTTGCAGCCTAATGGAAGAGGGAAAAAACAGCGCCAGCTCACAGAACTGAGCAAGAGGTATTTTCCCCTACCACTTCCACTGCCAAACCACTACAGAGAGAAGCATCGGCTGGTTCCATTTGTACAGACATACTGCAGGTATTCACAATTTCTTGCTACATTTATAGGCCTCACACTCGCAATCACACCGTACGCTGGATTTTTGTTTTCATCTGAAGTCTCCATAGATAGTAGACCAGCATACGTGCATTTTGCCTGCGGCTACGCTGCATCATTGGCTTCATAGTCTTCAAAGCACACGACCAGTTCTAAGCTCCAGTTCTTGTAGTGTGCGACAGGGTGAGACACGCATACTGAGCTTTATTGCCTCGTTCCCACACACGTGTCTTTTGTGGACAGTTGGACTGCATTCCTGGCTTTGTGGCCTTAAAACTGCACCAACAATGTAAGCGTTCTTCTACGCGAGCATGATATGCCAGTATTATGACGTGCGCTTCCTAGATGAACGTGCACCAAATCCAGGGAAAGCCATGGTGATTTCGTTACGCATGCCGCCACAACAATGCATTACTGACCCAAATAATCCCAGGCCGGGCTCCCAAACTACTCTGGAAGCCCCCAAAGCTTTCATTTTGAGTTCTTGATTGCTCATCCCATTGGTGAGGTCACACTTTGCTAGCTCACGATGGTAGCCCATAGGCCAGGAGTGGGCAACTTGTGGCCCTCCAGATGTTGTTGGACTGCAACGCCCATCAGCCCTAGCTGGCACATCCAACAGCGAGGTATGATGGAAGTTCCAACATCTGGAGGGCAAAACGTTGCCCACCCTTGCCATAGAAATGCTTCATTAGATGGGCAAACACCACCACCCCATAGGAACATGCCTTATACTGAGTCAGACCTTTGGGTCATCTAGCCCAGTATTGTCGACACTGACTGGCAGCAGCTCTCCAGCATTTCAGGCAGGGTTTTTTTCCTGCCCTACCTGGAGAAGCCAGGGATCGAACCTGGGAGCTTGGGCATGCCAAGCATGTGCTCACCCTACCCAACCTCCATGCCCTCGACTGTAGCGGCACCTCAGCCTCCAAAACAATGGCAGCTGCTCTCCAGCCTGGGGAATTAAAAGCCCAATGAGTTTAACTTCCTGTTTCTCCTGCACAAGCACAATGCTTTTGTTGTCCAAACACGGCAGAGGGGAAATGCAGACTCACTTTTCTGGTATCGTGGGCGTCACTCCAGAATGGCAGGGATTGGTGATTTTTTTTAAAAAAATAAGGTTGTTCTCCTGGTGGAACACATCACTGCCGGAAGTGGGCTCTCCACATCCCACACTGGGGACCACGTCAGCCAGAAGTGGACGGAGGAACTGGAAGGCCAGCGGACATAATCTCCCAGAGTAAGAACATAAGAAGAGCCATGCCGCATCAGACCAAGGGGCCATGTAGTCTCCTTTTTGTAATTTTTATCCTGGAAGACAATCTTACTCGGTCACGAGTGATCGCCTGACTGGACTGACCATGTAGTCCAGAATTCTGTTCGCACAGTGGCCAACCAGCTGCCCACATGAGAAAGCCACAAGCGGGACATGAGTGCAACAGCACCCGCCCACCCATGTTCCCCAGTAACTGGTGTACACAGGCATACTGCCTTTGAAACAGCCATCTGTCGGGGATGCTTTGACCTGGATTCCTGCATTGCGCGGGGGGTTGGACTCGATGGCCTGGTAGGCCCCTTCCAACTCTACTTTTCTATGATTCTATGAAATGAGGTCGCACATGGCTGCCAGGACTAGTAGTCATTGATGGCCTTCTCCTCTGTGAATTTGTCCAATCCCCCTTTAAAGCTGTCCAAACTGGTGGCCATCGCTACATCTTGTGGAAGTGGATTCCATCGTTCAACTATGTGCTGTGTGGAGAAGGATTTCCTTTTATCTGTCCTGAATCTCCCACCAATCAGCTTCATGGGGTGACCCCACTGGGTCCTACTGCACCCAAGGACTGGCAGCTGGGGGGGAAAGGGGAAGGGGTGTAGCCTTCTGGGAATCCCCAGAAGGCTGGATTGGGACCCCCTGGTAGGCCAGATTTGGCACCCAAGCCTGATGTTGTCACATCCCTGGCTTATGGAACACCTGGAGGTATCCAGCTGTCCGCAGGAAAAGACAATGGAACGTTAGAGTGATCTGGCAAGGTAACTCATGCGCCATGAGCTCTTTCGACACAGGCAAGCGCCGTCACAGGCAGAAAAAGAGATGGCCACACACTACCGTCAGGGTGTTTATGTGCATGCATGCTGGTCCCCTTCCCACAGCCACAGTCTTCAGGGTCCACTATCTTCCCTCCCCAGTTTCCTGCTCCGGCTCCTAATGTACAGTACGGAGGAAGAGAAAATGGATGGGCCCACCAAAGGGAAACCTGGCAGAAGGCTGTGATGAGTTCAGGTGTATGAATTCAAGGAAGGGCTGGAGCGCAGGGGCAGGGTGCCACCTGCTTTGCCCGCAGAAGGTCCCAGGTTCAACACCAGGCTGGGAATGACCCCCGTCTAGACCCCTGGAGGGACGCTGCCAGTCAGCGTGGACCAGCCCTCCACCAACCTCGTGCCGGCCAGAAATTTTGGACGACAACTCCTACCGTCCCTGACCACTGACTGGCCATGCTGGCTGGGGCTGACGGGAGCTGTAGTCCAAAACATCTGGATGGGGATCATGTTTGGGGGAAGGCAGTTCTAAGCCAGTGGTGGGCAACTTGGTGGCCCTCCAGATGTTCTGGTGAGCAAAGATGGGGATTATAGGCCAAAACATCTCAGGGCCACAAGCTGCCCACCCCTGGAGCTAGATGGGCTAGTGGTCTGGCTTGAAATAAAGCGGCTACCTACCTGCCTCTTTCAATCTCATGGGGAGGAAAAGGGCTAGTCCAGTGTTTCTCAACCTTGGGTCCCCAGATGTTTTTGGCCTACAACTCCCAGCATGCCCCAGCCAGCTATGCTGGCTGGGGCATGCTGGGAGTTGTAGGCCAAAAACATCTGGGGACCCAAGGTTGAGAAACACTGGGCTAGTCGAAGGGATCTCCATCAGGAGACAATGAGGCAAGTGGTGAGGCCAGATGGCAAATGTGTCTTTACAGCAGCCTTCCCAACCCGGCACCTTCCAGACGCTTTGGATGACAACTCCCAACATCCCCTGACCATGGGCCATGCTGGCTGGGGCTGATGGGAGCTGTAGTCCAACAAAAAAACATGTAGGGCACCAGGTTGAGGAAGGCTGCTTTAGAGAGTCTCCGTGGCTTTCGATGCTCTTTAAAGCCCTGGTCCACGTAAGATTGCCGTATATCCTCCCCCAACTCCCAATCCAACAGGGCTCCTGTGCTTTTAAACAGCTGCATAAGAAATAGACAGGCACAAATTCAACGGGTGCACCTTTCCCCAGCATTGCACCCCTACGTTAGGGGAGCTGCATCTGTTCAATTTCTGCCTGCCTGTTAAATGCACAGGTTGTCTCGTTAGACAAGAAATGGTGGCAGCCTTAAACATGCTGTCTGTCTGTCTGTCTCTTTTCTGTTCCCTCCTTGCAAAGTTGGCATCAGAAAGTCAGCCAGCGCCAAAGTGCCGGGCCTCATCATCTCTCCCTTTTTGGATTCTCATTGTCATGTTCATTTTCAAGCTAACATTCAGGTCAGCCTGGACAGAGGAAGATGACCAAAAAATCCTTCTCTAAATAGCCTTGACTGGGAGAATGGCACCAAATCCAGCCTGGCTTCTTAATAATCTTTTAATCTGCTGCTAAAATTCCGCTCCAAAAGCTTCTTTAAGTGCTGTATATTCGCTGCCAGCTAACTCCAATCAAGCAAGGCAAAAAGAAAGGGGTTGTGGGGCGGGGGAGATGCCTTACTGGATCCAGCCAGATTCCTGCATTAGGGCGCAATCCTATCAAGTTTCGACAGAAAAAAAAGTCCTACAATTGGCTGGGGAATGCTGGGAATTGTAGGACTTTTTTTTTCTGTCTAAACACGCATAGGATTGAGCCCTTAACTCTAACCACTAGACTAGCCTTCCCCAATCTGGTGCCCTCTAGATCAGTGTTCTCCAACCTTGGGTCCCCAGATGTCTTTGGCCTACAACTCCCAGCATGCCCCAGCCAGCGTAGCTGGAGACCCAAGGTTGGAGAACCCTTCTCTAGATGTTTTGGACTATGCTGGCTGGAGATTATGGGAGTTGTAGTCCAACACATCTGCAGGGCAGCAGGTTGGAGAAGGTTGGCATGAGCTTTTGCGGACAAAAGTCCGCGTGCACCTGACGCCACAATTAAGAGTGTTTTTCTGGACGTATTTCTTCCCTGTTGACATCATTATTTTCCAACGCTAAAATCAAACCATGGAACTGTTCTACAGAGCATTCAAGAGCTTCTAGGTGAAGCTTTTATGGTGCTGGCAACAGGCTTCATTCGCGGAATTTTACGGCGGGTCCCAATGTCGTCTTCCATTTGGAACCATCCTGTGTTTCCCCGCAGCTTCTTCCATCTTTTTCCTTAGCACATAAAATCCATTAAGGAGGGAAAGATTACATAGCTGCACAATCTCTTTTGATCTTTGGGGCTAGGAGCCGTCAGTCCGGAAGCACCCTTCTTCTTCACTACGAAATTTTTCACAGGGCTACATTTTGAACGGCGCAAGGGATGAAGGGCCAACCGCATGGGACAATAAAAGACAGCCAACCAGTGTGAACAAAAGCCCGAGACTGTACATCTGAGAAAAGGCGATATTCCTTCATTACACAGGTATAAGAAAATGTAAACTTTTGACTTACACAGAACCCTTCATCAGGCAGAATGGAAAGGAAGCTAAGTGGCTGCAATAAACCATACATCTGAGGGCCTGCACTTCTTGAGACCATCTGGGAATATCCTTGCCTGTGGCGGCCTAAAGCACACAGTAGGCCCATTGTATGAACTCACTGCCATGCACAGAATCTGACTCTCAATCAACATTGACTGGGTTAAGTGTCGATTTTCTAATGGAGGAGCGAGTAACAGCCCCTGAAGCAATTCTATCTGGCTCCTTGCAACCTGCCCTGATTTTCAAGGTGCAGCGAGAAGTTTGCCTACATGCCATCTTCAGAGGGTTCTACCCTTAAAGGCTGCCTAAAATAATTTTGACTAATTGCAAAAAATAAGTCATGTCAGAAAAAGAATTTTCAAGTTGTAAGGAATACTGACATTTCACACTTTATTATATCATGCTCGCCCTGTCATAATACTAATAATACAAGATATTTTAAGATGTTTTAATGATGTTTTTAATGATGTTTTTAAGATGTTTTAATAGTATGTATTGTGTTTTGTTTTGTTTATGTATTTTATATTTTTGCTGTTCCCCGCCTCGATCTAGACCAGTGATGGCGAACCTATGGTACGTGTGCCACAGCTGGCACGCAGGGACCTCTCTGTGGGTACTCGAGCCATCGGTCGCCAGATCGCGAAAAGACCATCCCCTTCTGCATTCAGCATTGGGTTTCTACAGTAACTCCTCTCCACTCATTCCTCGCTGGCCTCCACAGGCAGGCACACTCCAACATCTCCACCCCCAGAAGCGGACTGCGCAGGCACCCAGCCCTCCTTCTAACTGAACAGACAGCTCAGAAGCACAGCGCGTGCGCGCCCGAATCTCTGCGCGCCCGGTGAAGAGCCATGCCCTGAGACAGAGCGGGGCGCGATTAGCTAGTGCCCCCACCTCCTTCCTGCCAAATTTAAGGCACTTTGAAATAAATAAGTTGGTTTTGTGTTGCAGTTTGGGCACTCGGGCTCAAAAAGATTCACCATCACTGATCTAGACGGAGAGGTGGGTAAGAAATAATAATAATAATAATTATTATTATTATTATTATTATTATTATTAGAACCCACTGGGGTCATTCCATGAAGCTGAATGGTGGGAGATT
The DNA here is from genome assembly GCA_021292165.1 of Shinisaurus crocodilurus. NCBI lineage: Eukaryota > Metazoa > Chordata > Lepidosauria > Squamata > Shinisauridae > Shinisaurus > Shinisaurus crocodilurus. The sequence continues at coordinate 235,773 of JAHFWL010000096.1, forward strand.
CAGGACACATAAAAGGAAGGACTTCTTCACACAGCGCAGAGTTAAACTGGGGAATTTGCTAGCACAGGATGTAGTGATGGCCACCAGTTTGGACGGATTTAAAAGGGAATGATAGAAATTCATGGAGGATACAGTTTGTTTATTTATTTATTATATTTCTACCCCGCCTTTTTTCCTGCAAGGAACCCAAGGCGACTTACATAATCCTCCTCTCCATGTTATCCTCACAACAACCCTGTGAGGTAGGTGAGGCTGAGAGTCCGTGACTGGCCCAAAGTCACCCAGTGAGTTTCACGGCCGAGCGGGGACTAGAACCCGGGTCTCCGGAGTCCCCAGTCCGACACTCTCACCACTATGCCACACTGTCACTGGCTACTGTGGCATAGTTAACAATGGCTACTGTGGGAATGGAATACTGGGCTAGTGAGGCCTTCGGTCTGGCCCGGCACGGCTCTTCTGAAGTGCTCTTGTGTGTGCATGTGCGTGCAACTTGACCACTTAAGTCTGACCCAGTGGATGCACGGAGAACCGAATCGCTTCTTGGGAAGACATTCGCCCGCCTGCTAAACACAAATGTGTCCTGAAACCAAACCCGGCAACTGCTACAAGGTGTGCATTACCGGACCACCACAGGGTGGGTGCGATTTAAATTCTAGCTGTAGTAAAAGCAAGTAAATTTGCATTTAGACTGTGGGGCGGAAACATTTTGGTCAAACCATAAAACTAAAAAGATCCAGAAAATAGAACACGGGCCTCTTATGAGGTCAGGACCAGTCCATCTAGCTCAGTTCTGACTACGGCAGACTTCCCCAACCTAGCACCTTCCAGATGTGTTGCACTACAGCCAATGGGATGATGGGAGTTGTAGTCCAAGACACCCGGCGGGTGCCAGGTTGGGGACAGCTAGTGTACTCTTTGACAGGTGGCAGCTCTCCAGGGTTTCAGAACCGAGCCTTTCCCAGACCTGCCTGGAGGTGCCATACAAACCATGTGCCCCATCACTGAGCCATGGTCCTTCTTCCCATCTCCTCCACACACACACCCAAGGTGGGAGGAGGCTGAACAGAGCATGTAAGAGGCCCTAGTCCAGTGTTCTCCCACCTTGGGTCCCCAGATGTGTTTGGCCTACAACTCCCAGCATGCCCCAGCCAGCTACGCTGGCTGGGGCATGCTGGGAGTTGTAGGCCAAAAACATCTGGGGACCCAAGGTGGGAGAACACTGCCCTAGTCATTCAGGCTGGAGAATTTCCCTATGTTTGGCTTGTAGTCTATATCTGGTCCATGTCAGTATCATATGGGGTCAGGATATTTGAAAGACCGTCTCATCCCATACAAACCGCCCATAGTACAGTCATGCCTTGGATTGAGAGCATAATTCGTTCCGGAAACATGCTTGTAATCCAAAACACTCTTATATCAAAACAAAATCCCCCCCAAAAAAATTTGTCGTTTGTACAGAGATTTTTAATTTAAGCCGTACTACAGTACTTGTATTGCAAGACGTCGCTTGTATATCAAGTTAAAAAAAATTAAATAAATATTTAAAAATTTGCTTGTCTTGCAAAATGCGCTCAAACCAAGTTACCTGCAATCCAAGGTATTACTGTACTTCGTATGCTTTTCTTCTCCCTCCCTCCCCCCTGGAACACCCACAAGCCTCCTGCTCCGAGGTCGGTCTTCCGACCTCGGAACCGCAGCCAGCGTGGTTCTTTCAGCACTGGCTGTGAGGGCAGATTGAGGGCGCTCCGAATTCAGCATGCATTTCCGTGGTCAGAGCTGGGACTCCGAATTTTCCTATGGCCACCTAGACTCTGCCTAGCCGCGGCCATAGGATTGCACCCTAATAAATTTATGAATATAAATAAATATTCAGTCCTAAGTCCCTTCCATCTAATTTCCCATCATTCTGAGAGTTCAAAAACACACACAAAAAAACAAACCCAAAACACAGGAAGATTCACATCTATTTTCTATGCAACTTTCTCTAACATGTGCGTTTTGTATGCATCTTTTCCTAATATATCCAATATATCTATGCCAATTTCCCCAAAAGACACATTTCTGCACGCTACTCTGGAGCTGAGGACTACATATCAAAATTCGGAGAATGAAAAATCAGAAGAATGTTCTGCTCTGTATATTAGTCGAGGAAATGCAAGTTAGGTTAGTTCACTTAAAAATGTAGGCCTAATGAAATGCGCCAGCATTCATCTCTTCCCCCACCTGAGGTGCTGGAGCTTTTTTGGGCTTGCAAACAGCTCCCTTAGGCCTTAAAATCATCCTTTAGCATAGGGGTGGGCAATTTGTGGCCTCCCCCTAAAATTGTATTTTTTTTAATTTAAAAAAATGGCATCCAGAGTGGCCATTTTGACCCCCTTTTTTACCCCTTTAGAGGGTCAAAAGTCTTGTCAGAGGCAAGTAGTGATGTTGCCAACAAGCTAATTTTGACCCTCTGGGTGCTCCGTAGCTGCTCTAGATACCATTTTTAAAATTATTATTATTTTATTTTTTTTTATACCCTGGGGGGGGGCGGGGTAGGTGTGACCCTCGGGGAGGTCCAGGGATGGACGAAAATGGCCCCCAGACCTTCCGAAAGTGCCGAACCGTGCTTTAGCATACTGTCTTAGCTCCAAGTTCTGAATGCCCAAAACTTGGGACAAAAAGAATAGACTTCCCAACAGATTCTGTGTGTCTGTGCGGGATCTCCTGTTGCATTCCCAACCACCGAGGTCCTTAAGAGAATTATGTTCAGTTTGTAATACACAACGTGAATTGTGTAAATTACTATTCTAAACCTGATATTCATGGACTGGCAACGCCATCACCTGCCTCTAGCAGTGTTCTCCAACCTTGGGTCCCCAGATGTTTTTTGGCCTACAACTCCCAGCATGCCCCAGCCAGCGTAGCTGGCTGGGGCATGCTGGGAGTTGTAGGCCAAAAACATCTGGGGGCCCAAGGTTGGAGAACTCTGCTAACGAGACCTTTGTAGTGAAACTCACCACTACTCAGGGCAAAGTAAGCCCCGACAAGCTTGAGGACTAGAAACTATAGCAGATAAATTTGGCCTGTGCACATGAATGACTGAAGCAGATACTAATCCTTTACAAACAGGAGTTTGGCGTTTTTCCCGTCACCCCGTCACCCCACCCGCACCCCATTATAGTCTGAAAGAGGGTAACTTGCAGAGCAATACTATATATCTCTACCCGGATGTAAGCCTGACTGAGTTCAGTAAGACTCACTCACAGCAGGTAATATTTATTTATTATATTTATATCCCGCCTTTTTTTCCTGCAAGGAACCCAAGACGGCTTACATAATCCTCCTCCTCCTCCTCTCCATTTTATCCTCACAACAACAACCCTGTGAGGTAGGTGAGCTGAGAGTCAGTGACTGGCCCCAAGTCACCCAGTGAGCTTCATGGCTGAGCGGGGAGGGGGGGGGGTCTTGATCCCGGATCTCCCGAGTCACAGTCCAACGCTCTAACCACTACGCCACACTGGCTCCCCATAAGTGTGTATTCACAGCCTTTTCCAGTCTGGTGCCCACCAGGTGCTTTGAACGTCGACTCCCATCAGCCCCAGCCAGCATAGCCAATGGTGAGTGATGGGAGTTGTGGCCCTCCAGACGTTTTGGCCTACAAGTTGCCTAGCCTTGGTGTATAGGATTACAACTTTACTCACTCGTGAAAATTTACACAAAAGCCACCAGAGAAGACAATTAACATAAATATATTCGGTAAAAATTATGTTGTGCAACATGTAAAAGCTTTCTACGACACATAACCTCTGTTTCTCTCTCTCCTTAGGAATTTTAATCTCCCAGCATTCCAAACGGCCATTCTTGGTATCCATTTAACTGACGAGGGTGGCAGCCGAAATGTACAGCTCTAAATATATCTTGAAATTACTCTTTTGTTAGTCTATCTACAAGTGTGTGTGTGTGTGTGCGTGTGTGTGTGAGAAAGAGAGAGAGAGAGAGAGAGAGAGCTTATAATACTTCTCAGAATGTTATTCTGCTGCATTTTATTCTGTTGTGACACTAAACCAGTGTTCTCCAACCTTGGGTCCCCAGATGTTTTTGGCCTACAACTCCCAGCATGCCCCAGCCAGCTACGCAGGCTGGGGCATGCTGGGAGTTGTAGGCCAAAAACATCTGGGGACCCAAGGTTGGAGAACACTGCACTAAACATAACCATGGCACCTTGACTTTGAAAGGCCCTTCCCAAAGACGGGCAACGGCGTTACAATCATTTTGGCGCCAGGATAAAAACATTTCTATTCGGCCAGGCATTTCGAATGGTTATATTGCTTCCTTGGTCTGCTTCAGTGTTAAAGTTTGATTGTCGCTGCCTGTGTTGCTCATTTGCTATGAACGTTGCTGGGGCATATGAATAGTTTTATCCACGCTCATTGTACGCCACCCTGGAATCCAACTGGATGAACGGCGGCGGTTCAGAAGTTAAGAAATAAAACACAGGCTGTAAACGGAAGCATAGTTTTCTTCGGTAAATGTCGATCCTTCTGTTGCTACACATATCTGACAATGTTCTCATTCTTTGGGGGTCACTCTCCTCTCATTGTGACCTCATGCAGCTGCCCAGCTGCCAGTCTGGTGAAACTGGCAAGGTTAGGGGGGGGAAACCTTGTTGATTTCACGAGCATGGTTTTGTTTCCACACCCACACCTGTCCTTCCTGCTTCAAAGGGCACACCAACACGGGAGCAGATAGTAGTAATACTCAGAATTCAAAACAAAAGAAAGAAACTGAGGCTTTCCTCCTAACCTGTACCAGTTTCACTGCAGCATAAAGAGAGCGGGCGGGACAGGGCGGTGGAAGAGAGCGGGCTTGCCTTAGATGCCCACAGTCATTGAATCTGAGAGTTGGAAGGGGGCATCCGGCATTTAGGCCTTGAGTCCAACCCCCTGCTCAGTGCAGGAATCCAGTTTAAAGCATCCCTGACAGATGGCTTGTCCAGTTTCTGCTTGAATACCTCCAGCAACCCTAGGCAGTTGGTTCCATTAACTGACTGCTCTGACCATTAGGACATTTTTCCTGATGTTCAACTGAAATCTGCCTTCCTGTAACTTAAAGCCTTATTTCATCTTAAATAGGTTATTTAATCTCCGACACGCTTGGATGAGAGAGAACAGATTGTGGCTTCGTCTGTGTGACTTTAGGTCAGTGTTCTCCAACCTTGGGTCCCCAGATGTTTTTGGCCTACAACTCCCAGCATGCCCCAGCCAGCATAGCTGGCTGGGGCATGCTGGGAGTTGTAGGCCAAAAACATCTGGGGACCCAAGGTTGGAGAACACTGGTTTAGGTACTTGAAAAGTGCTATCCTATTCTGCCCTCAGTCTTCTCTTCTCAAGGCTGAACATACCCAGTTCCTTCAATCTTTAGTTTCTAGTCCCCTGATCATCTTTGTTGCCCTTCTCCGAGTTCGTTCTAATTTATCTGAATCCTCGTTAAAGTGCGGTGTCCAGAAGTGGACAAAGAATTCGAGGTGAGGTCTGACAAGCACAGCACTGAGTAGAGTGGAACTGTTACTTCCCGTGATTTTTGGAATTATACTTCTAGTGATGCAGCTGAAAACTGCATTTGCCTTTTTTGCAGCCACATCACCCTGCTGACTCATGTTCAGCTTGTGATCGATCATGGAAGAGGGATCAGGGTTGGAATTCTTGCTAATAGCATGAAACAGACAGTCAGTCCCATAGAGGGAGGAGAAGTTAAAATGTGGAAAAGGCCATGCCTAAACATGAACAAACTCTATGAAAAGGACAGCAGGTGCGGGGACTAAAAACCCACTTCCGACGGGAAGCACCTGTTCACAGGTGCCACAGAAGATGTGGCAGGGCCGAAATGCAATGGGTGGCCATGCTCGGAAGAGGATTTACAATTTATTTAAAACCTGCCAAAAGCACATTTAAAAACTGCATCCATCTTTCACACATACAAACCAGCAGTAAAAGGGAGGCTCAAAGGCGCTTAGAGTCTGCCACGGACGGCCTTCTCCTTATCCCATCAGCCAGAGCAGCCAGGCTGGTGGGGACTAGGAAGAGGGCCTTCTCTGTGGCGGCCCCCACATTATGGAACTCCCTCCCTAGTGACCTTCGCCATGCCCCCTCCGTGATGAGCTTCTGCCGTGCATTAAAAACATGGCTGTTCAGGCGGGAATATGGGGTGGGTTAGGTTTTTAATGAGAATTTTTTATATTGTTTTAATTATTGTATTTTGCTGTGTTTTTTTGCTGTATTTTAATTGTACATCGCCCAGGGTGGCCGGGTGGCCGGCCAGATGGGCGATTGATAAATATAATAAATAAATAAAAATAAAATAGAGTGGCATGCATGAAGTCGGTTACAGTCATCCTCCCGAAATAAAGCAAACCCGACAGGGCTGAACTGCACACATCTTCCTTCAGGAAGCTGCAGCCACAGGAGGCTGCAAATGAAAACAGGAGGCCGTGTGTCACATGCGCGCATATGAACGATCATCCATGACCCACAGGTGGGCAATATTAGGACCAATCAAAATTCCACAAGAAATGTGCAACCTTTTGAGTTCTCTAGAACTCTTCATCAGGCTAGATGGAGCAAAAAAGCCGGGGTGGGTGGGAGACAGACACAGAACAGTCCCAAGTATTTGGCTGGATGCGGTGGCCATATGGTACAAAAAGGGAGGGGGGGGGGACACACACACACAGACAAGTCCAAATATTTGGCCAGATGTGTTGGCCAAGAGGTCTGCAGTTTCGATATACCCAGTCTCAAAATGGAGATTGCAGACTGAATGAATTCCAATTCTTTCTGTCGGGTTGCCGCCCACTAGGGGAAAGCCTCTGACCTCAGAGGCTTCCGGCCATCCAGTGGCTCTACCAGGCTGCTGCCAGCAGGGCAGGAACAGCAACAGAGCCAATGTTCGCCTCTCCATCCTCCTTTTCCTCTAGCCGGGCCTCCGAGAATTTTTCCTCTAGCCGGGCCTCTGAGAAGGTCTAGAGCAGTGTTCTCCAACCTTGGGTCCCCAGATGTTTTTGGCCTACAACTCCCAGCATGCCCCAGCCAGCTACGCTGGCTGGGGCATGCTGGGAGCTGTAGGCCAAAAACATCTGGAGACCCAAGGTTGGAGAACACTGCTCTAGAGCAGCCACACTGGAGAGAGGCCACAGCATCTCGTGTATCCTGCCCTCTCCTCTCCCTTGCCTGCCTGCTAGAAGGCCCCCGTTTTGACCTGTAAGAGGTCATCCAAGGCCGCTTCTGTGACCTCAGAAAGCAAGCGCTGCCGTTCTTTCCGTGGAGGCTGCACGGAGGTAGGGGAAGGGGCACCGGGAAGAATGAGACCTTGAAGTCCCCCTACCCAAGTCGCAGTAGTGCCTACAGCTTCGGGAGAGGGAAATCCGAAACATGCTTTGGTTCCTGGGACGCTCTCCAAGGACCTGATAGGATTGCGTCCTCCTTAGACAGTGGTAGGTGTTGCAGCAGATATCAGATTACACCTAGCAATGCACTTTGGCAAGCAGGAGCAGTGGCTGATCTCCATTTCTGAAAACGCAAAGACCCGGTGTAACTCTCATCTGCCTCTTGGCTTGGGCAAAACACTCAGGTTCCTGAGCCGGCACAGAGCAGAAGTGCAGAGAAAAATGACAGTCCTTATATTAGCAAAGCCAGAGGTTAATCTTTGGTGGTTTTAATTTTAGGTTTAATGTTAGCGGTTTCTTTTTTAAAATTAGGTGTAGATTTAATTTTAGGTTTGGGGGCTTTTCTGTTTCTTCCCCCACTTTTGTACCATCTACCCTGATGAAGAGCTCCGGAGAACTCGAAAGCTGGCACATTTCTGTGGAATTTTGGCTGGCCTTAATAAACGTATTGCCCCAGTTGTGGATTTCCCCCCCCCTCGTGGACCAGCACAACTATCTTTGCTTTTTAATGAACATATACGAAGCTCTCTTGGACCAAGTTAGACCATTGGTCTATCTACCCTACCACTGTCGACTATGAGCAGTTCTCCAGGTTCAGAGATACAGGTCTGTTCCATTCCTGATGTGCAGTCCTTTTCATTGGATATGCCTGGAGCATGAAAGCATGTGCCCTCCCTCCCTCCTTCCTCTTGGCATAAGGGCAAGAGTTAAGAATGCCCCCCCCCCCATGCCAGACTTCTGCCTTCACATGCAGCCTCCACGGCTGCGTTTTGTAAAAACACACGTGACCAAGTTGTCACCATACAGATTGGTCCCAAATAGGTGTAAGTGACCACATTTGAACTCGTTCACTCCCTATTCCTATTGCCTTTCCCTCCATGCGCATTGATGGCACTACTTCAAATATGGCCACAGCGAACGGAAGAAGTTATTCGCCCAAACCTAATTGCCGGAGTATGTCATGTTGGCCAACTGGTATATTAAAAGAAGATTTGGATAAACACATGGCAGGTTGGGCTAACAGTGGCCTCTAGCCACGTTGCCAGAACTGCCACCTCCATGCACAGCCGAGCGTACACCAGATTTTTTTATCCCATATTGGAGATTAACAGTGGATGGCCATGTGGCCTTCATGCTCCCATGTGACCCTCTTCGGGGGCATCTCTTTGGCCACTGAACTAAATGGGTCACCGCCTGGGTTGTTTCTTTTTTTGGGCACAATTCCGAAATGACTCTCCGAGACAAGCCGCACTGTACAGTCTCCTTCCAGTGATGCCGCTGCGCTCCTTCCGGAGCTGTTCCCGCTCTCATCTATCCAGAGGCACACACATTTGGGGGGGGGGGGAGGAAGATACAGAGGCTCACGCCCTCCCCGAAATCCTAGACATGGGTGCAGGGATGCAAGGCGACAGCAAGAGAAACACGCTTCCACTGCACACTCAGAGACGCCTCCTGACGAAAGGCCTGTCTCTCGCCTGCACGGACAGTGCAACCCGTACGCTGCGCACCGTGGATCAGACGAGAAGCAGCTTCAGCCAGTGGGATGCGTGAGAATCTCTGCTAGCAGCTTACTCAAGAGGGGTCTTCTCCCTCCCTCACGATGCCAGAAAACGAGAGGCAATTGTACGGACGCAGCAGCTCTCGGCGACTCAGCTCAACCTACTAGTGCAAAGATTTTGCTTGCGGGTGAAACGGGACAGAGATGTGTGTGCGTCCCCTGCCAACGTGCTTACATCATGCACAACCGAGCCAGCATGAAAATAAGTACGAGTGCCCAATAGAAGGGGCAGCAGAGATGAGGGAGACACACACACACACACACACACACACACACACAGAGAGAGAGAGAGAGAGAGAGCTTGTTTGCTCGCCTGCCTATGCTGCACTGCAGCTATATCAGCTGCCTTCTAGGGAGCTGGCAAAAAATAAAATAAAGCCTAAAAATAAAAAATCCTTGCTAAAGCAGCTCAGATTAGACACGAAGCTTCAGGAAAAATATATATATTTCTACGCACGGTGACCCAATTATGCAGTGGGCCAACCCCAAAGATGATCAGTAAGAAATTGCTCCTGGCGCAGCAAGCGACTTCTCCCCCGTCCCCGCCCCCACTTCGATATTCTGGCAGAACCCATGCCTCCCCTGACCGTCCCTGGGCACAAGTCAACAGAGCTGTGGAGATGTCTGTCGGATGGCTCTCCAGCGCATAAGGGGCGCATGGCAGTGGTGGCGTGGGGCGGTGGATTCAGGAAGGATGGCTGGGCTGGGCTCGAAGACATACGATTCCTATACATCTCTCTCTCTTCTAGGAAAGCCTGGCAGGCAGCAACCGTGGGAGATGGGAAAGGGAAGGTGATGGCTACAGAGACCAGATATGCCCATGCCTCAAAAAATAAAGGATCTGCCAAAGCCACTGGATCTGAAAGGAAGGGGCCAATCAACAATGGAGCTGAAGTGAAATGAGAAACCAGCCCTCCAAATAAAGGTTCCCTCCCGACTAAAAAAGAAAAAGGAAAAGGAAAAAAAAAAAGAGTAAAGACATCTCTGGCAAGCATATTAGTGACCAATGCACAGCAAAGAAACACTTCATCATAAATAGGCACACGCATGTTTATATATGGGATGGAGACACACACACACACACACACACAAATTATCCAGGGGTGGGTGGGAGGAAGAGGCTACAAGAAGCAAAAATGATTCCGTCTTTTAAAAATTGCTGGAGAAGGGACCTCTAATCCCTGGGATCAAGTGTACAAGATGCCACAGCGATAAAAAGGAGGAGTTTATATATTCATCCCTGCTTTACAGAGATAATGTTACCAACAATCTTTTTAAAAAGATTTTTAAAAGGCATTATTTCGCTAGTTTCTTTCGCCCTTTCCTCCCACCCCCCAGTATTACCGCATCTTTGCTCAGCCTAAAAAAGGAGACCAGATTCTCTCCCTGGAGTTTGCCACTGAAATGGCACTCAGGAGCGGCGGGCGGGCGGGCGGCAGCCTCGCCAAAAAGCAGATGACATAATTTGCAGCCATCCGCCGCTAATCACCCAAACGCCAGCAACCTCACCTCCCGCTCTGGATGACACCCCATTTATGACATCATCTCCCCCCCACCCCACAAAAGAAGAAGAAGAAGAAGAAGACAAGAAAAAAAAAAAAAAACCCAATACACACAACCCCAAAAGAAAAATCACCCAACGCTGACGTCAACCATCCCAGATTACCTGCCAGGGGTTTATATGGTTGTACACACACACACCTCCTTTATCAATGGGGGGGGGGGGTGCTGTTTCATTTTTTCATCGCACACAACATTGCCCAAGACGGGTGCAAGGGGGGGGGAGGCGTTCCCCCTCCCCAGGTATACAGCGAAAGGTTTTATTTTTATTTTTATAAAAAAAAAAAAGAAGTGCCCCACATGCAACTCAGGTGCGCGCCTCTCCATCCATCTCCCAGAAATGAGCACCGTCTATATTATCTACCTCCAACATGAAGGATGCAAACCGGGCGGGCGGGCGGGGGGGGGGGAGATAAAATATAAACATTGCAGGAGGCTGCGAGGCTTCTCCTTGCCCCCCCCCAACCCACCCCTCGCGATGACAATTCTCCACCGTGCACCACATTTTAATTGCAAAGGATCTCTACCTCGACCACCACCACCCCGGACACATTTTACGCGCCCCCCCCATGCATTTACCCCTCACTCAGAAACCCTGTGCAATTTTGCACCCCGCTCTCCACCCTGCACCCCTCCTCCCGCCCTCTCCCCCACCAAAGTGCCTCCCTCTCCTCCTCCTCGCCCCCCCAGTACCCCTAGGGGCCCCGATCCCTCCGGGGTGCGTAGCAAAGAGGTACCCCCTCTCTTCTCCTTCCCCACCGTCCTTACTCTTTGCAGGAACACAGCGGTGGGGGTCTTCGGGGTGCAGCTTCTGCCGGGAGACGTCCTGTTTTTAAATCCTCTTTTTGGGGTGGGGGGGAGGGCAAAAGGGAAGCCGGGGGGGGAGGGAGGGAAGCCGGAGGGAAGATCGTCGAGGGTTTGTCTTTGATAGAATTTAAAAAATAAAAATAAAATAAAAAATAAAACACCGACTTCTCGATCCTTGCGGGAAAAATTAAAGCCCAAAGTGCCCCCGGGCGGCGATCCGGAGCGCGGCGGAGGCTTGGCGAGGGAGGGACGCTGCAGGCGGACCGGCGTCTCGCATCTCACCCGGCGTCACCGATACACACGCGCGCACTCGCAGACACGCATCTTGCCCCCTTTTCTTGCGGCAAACGGCGGCCAACCCCCGGCCACGCCCCCCCGGCCGCAGCCTCAGCCTATCAGGCAGCGGGATCCAGGAGGAGGGTGGATCGCCTGCCCTTTTAACTCTTCCCTCCCCGCGCCGTTCCAACCGCCGGCTGCTGCCCAGCATGCGGGGGGGGGGGCGAAGAGCCGGCGGGGGGTGGGGTTTCTACACGTGCAAGAGAAGAACGGGGGGAGCATGGGCTCTGCAGCTGCTGGTGTCCCATTTTTTGGAGGCTCCCCCACATCTTTTTAAACCTTCCGTGCAAGCAGAAATCGAGCCATGCAAGCTGGATTTGTCGTTTTGATATGCTCGTGCTCTTGGGGTTGTTGTTTGTTTGGTTTAAAACTTTTTTTTTTTTTTTTACATGGGTGTGCGTGTGTCATATTTATTTATTTATTTATTTATTTATTACAAATGTCACCTGCTGTTTGAAGTGGCCCAATCCACTCTCTCAACCTCAGGATTCAGCCATCGATCTCATTCTGCTACATTTATTTATTTATTATATTTATTATATTTTATTTATTTAATATATTTATACTCTACCTTTTCCCCTGCAAAGAACCCAAGGCGGCTTACATAATCCTCCTCCTCCTCTCCATTTTATCCTCACAACAACCCTGTGAGGTAGGTTAGGCTGAGAGTCAGTGACTGGCCCAAAGTCACCCAGTGAGTTTCATGGCCGAACGGGGACTAGAACCCGGATCTCCCGAGTCCCAGTCCGACACTCTCACCACTACGCCACACTGGCTCACCCAATATTACAACTCAGGAGGACCACCTAATGAAACTGAATGGTTGGAGAGTCAGGACAGACCAAAGGAAGGACTTCTTCCCACAGCACGCAAACTGTGGGATTCACTTCCACAAGAGGCAGTGATGGCCACCAATTTGGATGGCTTTAAAAGGGGATTGGACAAATTCATGGAGGAGAAGGCTCTCAATGGCTACTAGTCCTGACTGGCTATATGCCACCTCCAGTATCAGAGGCAGTATGCCTATATACACCAGTTGCTGGGGAACAACTGTGAGCCAGTGTGGCGTAGTGGTGAGAGTGTCGGACTGGGACTCGGGAGATCCGGGTTCTATTTCCCGCTCGGCCATGAAACTCACTGGGTGACTTTGGGCCAGTCACTGACTCTCAGCCTAACCTACCTCACAGGGTTGTTGTGAGGATAAAATGGAGCGGAGGGAGGAGGGTTATGTAAGCCGCCTTGAGTTCCTTGCAGGAAAAAAGGCGGGGTATAAATATAATAAATAAATAAATAAAACATGGGGAGGAGGGTGCTGTTGCACTCCTGCCCTGCTTGTGGGATCCTGCAGGCAGCTGATTGGTCATTGTGTGAACAGAATGCTGGACTAGATGGATCCAGCCGGGTTCTTCTTATGTTACATGATGTGGGCCAGGCCTTTATCAATGAACCCGAACATCAAGGGGGTAAAACTTTTCCTGCATTGGACCACTTCACGTTGTAGACTGGAGGGAGAGGGCAGTGCTGAAGGATTTGGCGGCAACCTGAGAGAGAGGGCCTTTTTGGTGGCCGCTCTCAGGGCTATGGAACCCCCTGCCAAGGGAGGCTGGACTTGCTCCCTCTTCGATGCTCTTCTGCTCTGCCTGCAGGCAAAACCTGCTTTATTTAAGGACTTTAACCTGTAAGTGGGTATGGTGGGTTTTTTAAAAAAAATAATATTGTTTTCTTTAATTGTTATGTTTTTATTGTATTTCTCAACATATTGCTGTAAATGAATAAATAAATGCAAATAAATAAATAAATGCTCCCCCACCCCCTTGTCTGCACATAGAACCATAAGCGAGGTAAACTCTTCTTGACAGTCTAGCTTTCTACCAGCAGGGAGTTGGTGGGGGTTAGTGCAGTGTTCTCCAACCTTGGGTCCCCAGATGTTTTTGGCCTACAACTCCCAGCATGCCCCAGCCAGTGGCTGGGGCATGCTGGGAGTTGTAGGCCAAAAACATCTGGGGACCCAAGGTTGGAGAACTCTGGGTTAGTGGGAGAGCATTTAAATTTCCAATGCCCCCTGACACCTCAAGTAAATAGGACACTTTCCCCCGCACTTTCTGCCAGAACACTAGACCTCTGGAGCGCCCCAACACGGGCAAGCTGACTGAACTAGAACTGCGGGTGACCCAATAAAACTGACTGGCAGGAGACAAATCAACCCTTCACACAATATATATCATGCATGGAATTCCCTGCTACAGTGACTGGGAACGGACACAATAATCACCCCTGCTCAAGGGCTGAGTATGGGTTGAGTATGGTTGCCATCGTTGAATCGTGGGTTGTTGTTGTTGAAATGTGGGTTGTCGTGTCGTCTGAACCCAGGCATGATAACAAACCCGGGTGAACAACCCACAGTTCACAACCCAACAACAAACCATGGGTTCTCTTTGTGGGTAGTTTGTGGCAGGGATGGGGACTCGGACTCCAGGACTCGACTCGTGAGTCGGACTGAGTCCCCCCCTCTGACTCGAGTCAGACTCGAGTCCCAATATTTTTAATGGGACTCGAGACTCGACTCAGGACTCGAGACCAAGGACTCGTGTTCCAAAATCGTGTTCCTCAAATGCAACATGGATAGGTTTTAGGAAGTACAGCAAGTTTATTTTTTAAAATCATTTCCCTAAAATGCAACCTTTCAGACATTTTGGGTTTGGCTGCCTCTGCCTGCCTGTTTGGGGTTCCCTGCCTCCTCTGCCTGCCTGGTCTCTTCTTAACCAGTTCCACAGTTTGAATTGTCCAAGACAAACGCCTCTGCCTGCCTGCCTCCCTGGTTATTCTGGGTTTGTCTGCCTGGTCTGTTCTTGCCAAAATCAGTTGCAGAGTTTTGAAATAAAAAGGCACACTTGTGCCTAGAATTTATTTAAGCCACACATCTGAAGTAGCCTTATTTTGTTGGGGGGAAAACCCCATTGATTTAAATAGTGGACTCGTGGAGTCAGCTTTGGGAGTGACTCAGGACTCGCGAGTCACCATTTTGGACCAAGGACTCGGACTCGGACTCGAGACTCGGGTCCAAAGACTCGTGACTTGACTCGTGACTCGAGACCAAGGACTCTTCGACATCCCTGGTTTGTGGTTAACAAACCATGGTTTGCGAGCATGGCTGGGTTCAGACCACACGATAACCCATATTTCAGCAACAACAACAACCCACGGTTCAACAGCAACCCACACGGAACCCATACTCGGCCCTTAAGTGTGGGTTATTGTGTTGTCTGAACCCAGTCAACATCGGGGTCAGGGTGAGGAATTAAAATGGCAGCTAGATCAGGCTGCCAGGTGCCGCTTGGAGCACCCAGCTGGGGTGGGGGGGGAACATATATTAAAGGAGGCCAAGGACACTGGGCCCCTGGCAGAAGCCCAAGTTTGCCAGGCCACATGTCCATGCTGACTGAGCATGCTCAGACCTCACTGGGCTGTTTTGGGGGGGGTCCCCAGCAAGGGCGGGAGGGTGCTGTTGCACTCATACCCTGCTTGTGGGTTTCCTATGGGCAGCTGTGTGGACGCAAATGCTGGACTAGACGGACCCTTGGCCTGATCCAGCATGGCTCTTCTCATGTTCTTAACAGAGATGGCGCGTTCATTCCACTCCACCTGTGAGCTTCCTGAGGCGTATGGTTGGCTGGAGACAGAATGTCTCTGGGAAGCATCACATGTCAGGATACAAAGTCAGCAAATTTCCCTGTTTGTCCCCCCCCCCCCCCCCGGTAACTGGTCCTTAGAGGTATGCTTCTTCTGAACGTGGAGGTTCAATTGAACAGGGACCATGTGGTCCTGGAAGTTGCATCCCATGGCTATTCACCCCATTATCTCCATGGGTTAATGCCACGACAATGAATAAATTGATTATGTTTCATGGTGTGAAACAGCCCTTTCTTTTGTCAGTTACTGCCCATCAAACTTCACTGGGTAATTCCATGTTCTAGCAATCTGAGAAGGGGATAATTATTTCTCTCGATTATTATTACTATTATTATTATTATTATTTCATTTCGTTTCTATACCAATAGCCGAAGCTCTCTGGGCGGTTCACAATTCACAAAACACAATACAATAAAAAAAAATAGCATAAAAACAGCATTAAAATGTTTTTTAAAAATCAATATACAAAATTTAAAAAACAATCCAACAGCCAGAACAATTCCAGTACAACAGACCTGTCAGAAGCAGCTGACACAAATGTCCCATCACAGCATCAAACATCCTTAAGTGCCATTAAATGCCATTAAATTTGATGGCGTGATGGAGCATCCCATCCCATCCTAAAATAACTGGATGCCTCTATCCTAAAATAATTGTATGTTACCCCTTAGAATGCTCCTGATATTTGCTCAATCAAAATAACCACTTGTGCGAATATAGACAGAGTTTATTTATTTATTTATTATATTTATACCCCGCCTTTTTTCCTGAAGGCGGCTTACATAATCCTCCTCCTCCTCCTCTCCATGTTATCCTCACAACAACCCTGTGAGGTAGGTTAGGCTGAGAGTCAGTGACTGGCCCAAAGTCACCCAGTGAGTTTCATGGCTGAGCAGGGACTCGAACCCGGATCTCCTGAGTCCCAGTCCAACACTCTCACCACTACGCCACACTGGCTCTCAAGCAGACTTGTGGGGACTTTGTTGCACCTGTGTGGCTGAATGTATATTTGTGGGATGGTGCATGGGGTTATGCCCCACACAAATCACATCACCTACATATATTTATTTATAGACTGCTTGACTATATCTGTATCTAATGTCCACAGTTAAAATATTTAAAAAACAGAACATGAAAGGGCTCTGTTAAAAACATTAAACACACACACACACACACACACACACCTCATACATTCACTATTAAAACATTTAAAATCAGAGAACTAAAAAATCAAACTGGGAAGCACATTATACTTCCTAAGCCCTTGCAACAGGGCTTTTTTTCTGGTGGAACTCACCGGAACTGAGTTCCAGCACCTTTTCTTCTATTAATTGCATTACAATTTAATCGCAATCTACTCCCGAGGAAATGTAATCCAAGAGTTCCGGTACCTTTTTCTCCAGAAAAAAAGCACTGCCTTGCAACCTATGTGACTCAATCTGTCTCGGGTTGCTCTGTTTCTCCAACTGCTTTCCCATCTCCCACAGATAATCTGATATATTTGCTGCTATAGAGACAGGGTTTAAATAAGAAATGCAACCCACTAAGCATACCCAGCAATATTCAGAACAATTATACAATCGTATGCTCTCAGAACACCATGATCCTGTTTCATTTGGTGGGCTTACAATGCCACTTCATTTCTAAGACCTCGGGGGGGGGGCAGAGAGTTCCAGAGCCGGGGGGAGGGGGAGCCATTACTGAAAAGACCCTGTTTCATGCCCACCAACCGAATCGATCTTAGTTTACTGATAGATTAACCACATTGATCGAAGTTTACTGACCGAGCTATGTTCCAAAGTTTCGTGCCAATAAGGAACCGGGAACTAGTGGCCAACTTCAATCTCGTCTCTCCCAGCCACTATTCTAGGCTCGACATAGTCCTTCCATAAAATAGACCCCTAATCTCCGCCGTGTCCTCCAGCCTTGTCCCTGAGGGTTCACGTTCAAGACCTCAAAAAGAAAAGGGAAAGAGTGCTACTTCACACAACACAGAACGAATCCTACCACCTAAGGCGTGCCAGTTGGCCTGCCCTTCTGCCTGGCCTCTGCTTGCGTCTTCCTCCATCCTTCCCGCTCCACTTTGGATGGGCATCTCAGTTCAGCCCCTGCCTGCATTTGCTGTGGCCAGGACCGGTGCAAGGCAGTTTGGTGCCCTAGGCAAGATCAGATATTTAGCGCCCCCCTTCCCACTTGAGAGCACTTTATTTTTTTTTCAAGGCGTTTCTGGTGCCCCCTTTAGCCCTGCGCCCTAGGCGGCTGCCTAGTTGGCCTAATGGTAGCACCGGCCCTGGCTGTGGCTACCGATGGATTGGGCCCCCTGGGGATCAGCCTCAGGGTTACCTTACCTCCACCAACCCTGCTTTCCTTTCCAGACAGGATCACCTTTCAGTCTCCCACACGCTCTGCTGCCTGCGGCCTTGTGCTGCCAGTTGTGGAGCACTTTGTGCACTTGGCCAAAGTTCTCCCTCTGCAGGTGATGCTCCTCCTAACGGGTCAGCCTGTCCATCCAGCGCATCAGTCAGTCAGTCAGGCGATCACTCGTGACCGAGTAAGATTGTCTTCCAGGATAAAAAAAGAAAAAAGAAAAAAGAAAATTTACAAAAAGGAGATTTTAAAAGGAGGAGAATTCTAAAGAAAATTGTGTAGACTCTAGCGATGGGTCCGTAAGTGACTGTGGAGGCCAATTCTAGATCCACACAGCTTCCCACAGTGAGGACACAGGTTACCAGATGGAAGATGGTCCTGTAAAGGATTTATTTGACGTGCTTTTCGCTTAGCACGCTTCTCCCTTTCACCTTGCACTCGGGCTTCTTCAAAGTCCATAGAACCTTTGTGAAAGGCCAACCTCCAGTTAGATCGTTCATGGGCCAGAGCTTCCCAGTTTTTGATGTTTATATTGCATTTTTTTAGATTAGCCTTAAGAACATCTTTAAACCTCTTATATTGACCACCGATATTCTGCTTTCCATCCTTGAGTTGGGAATAAAGTAACTGCTTTGGGAGACGGCAGTCAGGCATTCGAACAACATGACCGGTCCACTGAAGTTGGCGTTGAAGGATCATTTTTTCAATGCTAGTAGTCTTTGCTTCTTCCAGTACACGGACATTTGTTCGCCTATCTTCCCAAGTAATTCGCAGGATTTTCCGGAGGCAACGTTGATTAAATCTTTCAAGGAGTTGGAGGTGATGTTTATAGATAGTCCATGTTTCGCAGGCATACAATAAAGTTGGTAATACAATGGCTTCATAAACCAGTGTTTTGGTCTTCTTACAATTATCCCGATCCTCGAACACTCTATGTTTCATTCGAGAAAACACGGCACTTGCGGAGCTCAGACGATGCTGGATTTCACTGTCGATGTTAGCTGTAACAGAAAGATAGCTGCCAAGATACCACCAGAGCCGGAAGGCTCCGTGCTTTTGTGCCACTGGGCGAGGGTTTCCTGCTGCTCCAGCCCTCGGATCCCAGCGAGTCCGAGCGAGAAAGGTGCCAGATTTAGCACAAGCACACACGGCCCCGCAGTTCTTTAGAAACATCTACCCCCCTGGAAGGATGCCCTGGCTGGAAATCTGCTTGTTGATGCAATTTTGCCAAATGTGGCTTTTGAGTCGGCTCTGTTTTCATCAAGCACAAGGATAGTTGTAGGCGTTGTGGAGTCTTAGAGGTCCAGGATGAGATGGGCTCGCTCGCTGGGAGGTTCTTCCTTGCAGCCAGAGAGAGGCAGTCGTAGCATTTTATTTATGTATTTATTATATTTATATCCCACCTTTTCTCCTGCAAGGAACCCAAGGCGGCTTACATGATCCTCCCCACAACATTTTATCCTCACAACAACCCTGTGAGGTAGGTTAGGCTGAGAGTCAGTGACTGGCCCAAAGTCACCCAGTGAGCTTCATGGCCGAGCGGGGACTAGAACCCGGATCTCCCGAGTCCCAGGGCTTCTCTACATTAGGCTTTCATCCCATTTTAACCCCCCACTTTACTGAGGCTTCTTCCGGATTCTATTAAGATTGGCTCCTTTACACATCCTCCCCCCCCCCAGGGTTTTTTCTTTCTTTGCCTTTCTATATGTTCTAGCTGGACATCAAGACCACTGCAATGTCATTTTTATTATTTAACGTATTTCTAGACCAGCCCTGGAAGTTTATAAAAAGGTCAGAAAATAAAAACCAGAATTAAAGAAAAACACCGTCAAACATTTTTTTAAAAAAAAAATCCCAAAGATTAAACCCCCACCTAACAACAATTTAAAAAGCCAAGTTAACAAGATGCATCTTGACCCACTTCCTGAAGGCAGAGGGAGCGGGTACCAGTCGCAACTCCAGAGAGAGCGTGTTCCAGAGTTGTGGCTACTACACTGCGACCAGAAGTAAGCCCAGCTAGGGGATAAGCTGTGGGGAGGCAGCAGTTGCAGAGGAGAAGTAGCAGGCTTGGGACGGATTAAGCACCCCCTCCCTTTCTCTCCTACAAATGCACCCTGCCCCTGCATTCCAGTAATCCAGTCGGGAGGGAGGTGACCAGAGCACAAACCACTGTGGCCGGACTATCCTTCTCCAGTAATGGCAGTCACTGGCGAACCAGCCAACACTGGCAGAAGGTCATCAGATGACATGCTCCTGGTGGTTCCTCATGGACCTTTGGCCTGATTGGAGTCCACCAGGAGAAGAGCCTTCAGTGTGGTGGCTCCATTTCTGTGGAACTCCCTGCCTCTAGAGGTCAGGCAGGCTCTGACTTTGTGCTGCTTTCGGCGCCTGCTGAAGACCTCCTTGTTCCGGGAAGCCTTCTCTGCTATTCAACCACCAATGTAATTTTAGTTTGTTTTCAACGTATTGTTATTGTTTCTTTCATCTGTCTTTGTCTTTTTATTGTTCACCGCTCTGGAATCTGCTTGATGCGGAGCAGTCTACAAATACTGTAAATAGTAATAATAAGGGACTCCTAGCCACGAAGGCCTCGAGTGAAAAGATTGGATCGAGGAGCACCCGCAAGCTACGGACCTGCTCGTGGGTGTAATCCCATCTGGAAAGGGATGTGCACAGGACAGTTCCCAGACATGAGAACCACGTACCTACAGGCCTCTGTCTTGTTGTGATCCATCCATTTTTTTTTCTCACAAAGACAATCCCCACACCCCCATTCATTCTCTCTCTCTCTCTCTCTCTCTCTCTCTCTCTCTCTCTCTCTCTCTCACACACACACACACACACACACACACACAGCAACAGGGCAGAGAGGGCTGTGTGTAACCTGTGGGCCGCAGGCCGCCCATCTCTGCAACAGCGTATCCGGCTGCAAAGGAGGGTGGCGCTCCTGCCCATCTATTACTCATGGAGATTTCCCCTCACCCTTTATGTCACCCTGCACGACCCTGTCAGAATTCCTTCTTCTTCTACACAAATGCTCAAGTCAAGACGCAGGAGCGCTCCGGTAAGGTTATCCTGCTCAGGCAAACTTTTTTTGACGCCTCGGAATGAGTGGGATGCTTTGCATTGTTTTTCATGTTTGCTCCAGCGACTGATTAGGGAAGAAAAGAAAAAAAATATTGCATAAGTGTCAAACTTAATTGCGCAATGAGTCACTCTGTCCTGCACGGTTATGCAAAGTGGAGAAGTGACTCTGTTCTCAGGCTTTTGGATGACTGGATTACCTCTTGGCCGGGAACAACAGAGGCACTCACACGGACGGACGGACGGCTGTTCCAAACACCTGACGTGTGTTCCAAACACCTGCCGGGAGCGGGACCGGTGCAAGGCAGTTTGGTGCCCTAGGCAAGATCAGATATTTAGCGCCCCCCTTCCCACTTGAGAGCACTGTATTTTCTTTTCAAGGCGTTTCTGGCGCCCCCTTTAGCCCTGCGCCCTAGGCGGCTGCCTAGTTGGCCTAATGGTAGCACCGGCCCTGGCCGGGAGAGGAGCCCACAAAGCAATTCTGCTGAAGCAGAGCTGGGGAGGGAGGCGGTTTGGGATTTGGACCTGCGGGGCACTGCTGATACTGCTGTGAATGTGATGCCGCCTGTGTGCGCGCTCGCTCGCTCCTGCGCCCCTGTGATACCTGCTCAACCTGCACCTTTGTAAATACGTAGGACACGACAAACATGCCAGACATCTCTGGTGCGCTCTCCCTGTTACGGAAAATTAAGTTGTAGGACACCGGGGTCCCCGGCGGCGCAATGCCCGCGGGGGCCTCCAACAGTGCCCGCGAAGCTCTCCACTCCCTGCCCCCTCCAAAAATGTGTCTTTCGGGGTTTTTTTTTTTTTTTTAAACTGTGAAAAGTGTTAGGGTGCCAAGTTCTCCTTCCTGTTCCTGAACCTGCCACTGAACAGCAGGCAGGAAGAGAAGGAAAGACCTGCTTTCTGGCTCCACACAATCTCCTTCCATCCACACAGACCTTTCCCCTTTGTTCTCCACTCCCAGCCTCTAGCCTCGCTATTTCTCTCCCCCAACCCCTTTCCTTGCCATTTCTCTCGCTTCCCCGTCCCTGGCTGCCTTCTTTCTCTCCCTTCCTTCCTAGCCCCAGCCTCGCTCTTTCTCTCCCACTCGCCCCTCGATCTCGCTGTTTCTCTCCACTCCCAGCCTCCAGCCTCGCTACTTCTCTCCCCACTCCACCTCTTGACCTCGCTGTTTCTCCCCGTCCTAGCCTCGCTCTTTCTCTCCCCTCTGCCTTGCTATTTCCCCCTCTCTCCCAGCCTCTAGCCTCGCTCTTTCTCTCCCCCACGCCTCTTTTGACTAGCCAGGCTCTCACGGCTGCCATGATGTGACTAGCCACATCCTCCATGGGAGCCATTTTGTGGTGGTGCCCACAGCCGTTTCTCAAATTCCCAAATGTGCCTACAGGTCCAAAAAGATCGGGGACCTCCTGTTGTAGGAACATCGGAAGCGGCCTTAGTTCAGGCCAGACCATTATTCTATTTACCCCAGTATTTTCTCCACTGAGTGGAAGCAGCTTTCCAGGTTTCGAACCCCACACTGGAGATGCCGGGGATTGAACCTGGGACCTTTGTCTTGCAAAACATATGCTCTCCCGCTGAGCCACAGCTCTTCCCTAAAGTCTGGCCAGAATTTTCTGCTGCTAAGGAAAGCGAGAGCCGCGAAACAATGGCTTTGAAAGGTTTGTAACTGCCCCAAGATTTTGGAAGGGGGTGGGGGAAGGTTTAAGAATCCAAAGGAGCAAGCAAAGAAAGGCTGAGCTATGTCCATAGCAACTTGAGTGGAAGATATGTTATTTATTGCCTCAATGTGGCAGGATCCAATTTGACAGCGGTTACTCAGAGCGAGTGGGCGCATCTCTCTTGTTCTCAGCGCATATAGCCTCCTTCTCCTCGCAGCGACCCAAGGAGAAGGGGAGAAACGGGAGCAGATGGCTGGAGGAGGTTGATGGTGAATCTCCGTCAGAGGTTGCTAACCAAAGAAAAAGAAAAGAAAAGAAGACACCGAACTAGGACTGCCACTTTGGCCAAGACCGCTGGAGTGCTGGGATGGTGCGGACTGGCTAGCCAAAAGTGGTAAACAGAAGACGTCAACAACACTGAAAACTTGGATATATGCAAAAGTATTTCAATGGAAAATCAATATATTGAATCCATTACCAGGAAGAAGCTGGCCATTCATGAACTACAGGTGCAATGTTATTGCACTGACAGGCATGCCTCGTTCACGTCTAGGTGAGGGTGTATTTCCAAGTAAACAACATCATAGAATCATAAGGGTTGGAAGGGGCCACTGAGGCCATCGAATCCAACCCCCTGCTCAGTGCAGGAATCTAGTTTAAGGGGCTTCTCTACGTCAGGCTTTTAACCCGCCACTTTACCGAGGCTTTTGCGTCCGGATTCTTTGTGGGATTAAGATCGGCTCCTTTACACGTGTCTTTCCCCCCCCCCCAGGGCTTTTCTTTCTCTGTCTTTCTATATGTTCCATCACACAACCACAAGGTGGCGCTGCAGTGTAGCAGAATTGCGGAAATACACGACCATTTTGCAGCGTTTCATAGCGGGACGGCCCTTTAATAGCTCGTTTTCCTCCTCCTCCTTCTAAAAAAAAAAAAAAAGCCACATAAATGCTTGGAAAGCACGGGAGAGGACCCGGAAGATGACGACACTGTATGATGAAGCACCCAGGACCGGTGCAAGGCAGTTTGGTGCCCTAGGCAAGATCAGATATTTAGTGCCCCCCCCTTCCCACTTTAGAGTGCTGTATTTTTTTTCAAGGCATTTCTGGCGCCCTCTTTAGCCCTGCGCCCTAGGCAGCTGCCTAGTTGGCCTAATGGTAGCACCGGCCCTGGAAGCACCCGCAAACTACTGTGGGTGAGGAATCACGAGAGCACAATTAAGGTCTCGTGTAGAGAAGCTCTAAAGCAGTGTTCTCCAACCTTGGGTCCCCAGATGTTTTTGGCCTACAACTCCCAGCACGCCCCAGCCAGCATAGCTGGCTGGGGCATGCTGGGAGTTGCAGGCCAAAAACATCTGGGGACCCAAGGTTGGAGAACACTGCTATAAAGCATCGCTGACAAATGGCAGTCCAGTCTCTGCTTAAAGACCTCAAAGAGACGGAGAGCCCACCACCTCCCATCACCAAAGTTTGCCACCTAAACATGCATAGGGGCAGAATGTAAAAATAATAATAATTTTGTTGGACGATAGCAACAGAAGCAGGCACATGATCCTTTTTCATGGGAGTTTTGCAGTGGCGTGACAGATTCTCCCCTCCAAAATCTTTAACTGAATAACCGCTGATGGCCAATTTTAATCGGGGACGGGCAGGGCAGGCGGCAGGGGAGAGATGCGCACACTTACTTACTATTAAAAAGCTATTTTGGTTCTACTGTATTAGTGTGATAGGAAATGGGGGGAGGGGAGAAAGAAATGTGTAGTTGTAGTAGAGAAAGCCAACTTGATCAGATTCAAAGCAAAAGCAAAACCAAAACCAAAGATCCCCACTGATGTCCCTTCGCCTCTCTTCTGACAAATAAGGCTGCAAGATTGGCAACACCGGAAACTACCTTAAGCCAAGTCAGACCGTAGGTCCACCCTACCTTAGGCCTCCCCTACAGGAGGCTTTTTGAACCCGCCACTTTACTGAGGCTTCTGTGTCCAGATTCTTTGCGGGATTAAGATGGGCTCCTTTACACATGTCCCCCCCCCCCCCCCGGGTGTGTGTGTGTGTTTCTTTCTCTGCCTCTCTGTATGTTCCATTACAAAACCACAAGGTGGCGCTGCGGTACAGCGGAATTGCGAAAATACACGACCATTTTTTAGTGTTTCGTAGCCCTTTAACAGCTCGTTTCCCTCATTCAAAAAAAACACAAAAAACAAAAAAGCCACGGAAATGCTTGGAAAGCCCGGGATTGGCCCTGGAGGATGACGACGTCGTGTAAAGCACCCGCAAGCTACTGTGGGTGAAGAATCACAATGCACACGAATAAATGTATCACGTAGAGAAGTCGTTAGTATTGTGTACGCAGGCTGGCAATGGCTCTCCGAGGTTTCAGTTGCCAGGGGCCTTTTCCAGCCGTACCTGGGGATGCCAGGGGGGTTCTGCATGCAAAGCAGTGGCTCTACTGCTGAGCTGCTGCAGCCCCCGGGCCTTTCCCCAACTCTTGTCGCCTCCCTCTGGGGCGAACCTTCCGAATTCTCAAGAGAGCCCAGCCGCTTTACCCACATGGCAGGACAAGAAAGAGGCCGCGTGTAATGTGAACTCAGGTGCTCACACACTCATCGATGGCTCTTGCCACTTGCTTCCTGTCGCAGTTTTCAGATTCACACCTGTGCAAGTCTGTCTGCTTGCTTCCCCCACCCCCACCCCCCAAATCCTCGCTACCGAACAGATCTACCAGCTTGGCATGCGGCATTACCAGGCTCCTACACACCTAGCCTTTTGAGGCAAACATGTTTCCTACGCAGCTTCTTTTGCCGAAATTATATTTCCAGCCTCCTCCATCATCCATCACTGCTTGCACGGTCCTATCTCAGGTTCAGGAGCTTTTAAGAGACTTCACTCTCTCTCTCTCTCTCTGGTGTGTGTGTGTGTGTGTGGTGTGTGTGTGTGTGTGTGTGGTGGGTATTTCCATAGAGATGGAGAGTGCGCAGGATGTGTGTGTGTGTGTGTGTGTGTGTGTGAGAGAGAGAGAGAGAGAGAGAGAGAGATTGAGAGAGAGGGAAGTCCTGACCTTTTGAAGAAACCTTTCAATGGGAAAGGAGTAAAACTGATTTTTTTAAAAAATAAATTATCCCAAGGTCAACGTTTAAAGAAAGCAACTGGGGAGTCAGCCCACGGCATTTCAAAAAACATGCAACAATGCTAGGGCGATGACCTGATGCAGGAAAATAAAGTCCACGCTGTATCTTTAATACAGGGGTGCCGAATCTCAGGCCTGCAGACAAAATCTTGCCTGCCTGGGGTCCCAGTCTGGCCATCCAGGATTCCCAGAAGGCCATGCCCCCTTCCTCTGGCCCAACCCCCTTTCCCCCAAATGCTGGTCATTCGGCAGTTTTTGGACTTTTGCATGGTCCCCCCTGCCCAATTCTAAAAGGTAGAATGTCTCTCCTAAGACTTAAGTTAGTGGCAGTAAGAGCTTTGTTTGTTTGTTTGTTTATCTTTTTATTTATTATATTTATATCCCACCTTTTTTTCCTGCAAAGAAGCCAAGGCAGCTTACATGATCCTCCTCCTCTTCATTTTTTCCTCACAACAACCCTGTGAGGTAGGTTAGGCTGTGAGTCTATGACTGGCCCAAAGTCACCCAGTGAGCTTCATGGCTCAGTGGGGACTTGAACCTGGATCTCCCGAGTCCCAGTCCAACACTCTCACCACCACTACGCCACACTGGGGCCCTCTCTACATGAGGCTTTGAATCTGCCACTTTGCTGAGGCTTCTGCTTCTGGATTCTTTGCTGGATTAAGATTGGCTCCTTTACACATGTCGTCCCGTCCCCCCCGGGGTCTTTCTTTTTCTGCCTTTCTTTATGTTCCATAATGCAGCCACAAGGTGGCACTGTGGTATAGCGGAATTGCGCAAATACATGAGCTTCTCATTCCGGTTCATTCTGCTATTTTCAGAGAATACTACACTTTCTTCGATCTAAAAAAAAAGCCGTGGAAATGGTCGCAAAGGATGGGAGAGGCCCTGGAAGATGACACCGTCATCTAAAGCACCCGCAAACTACCATGATGAGTGAGGAATCACAAGCGCACAATAAATGCCTTGTGTAGAGAAGCTCTGGGGCTCTCTTTAGGCCAAAATATTCACGGTATTTTGGCTCTATACCGCTCGCTTTTACCTTTGTCCCCATCCATCACTGGAATGCAGCACCCGAGAATGTCTCCAAGCCTACAGAGGGAGGCTTATTCTGTTGTCTCTCTGAATGGTGACTTATTCTGTCTTTATCTATTATCACATAATAAACTTCTACAGCGGCCTTTCCCCTCTGCAAGGGTGGGTGGGTGGGGTATTAAAATGGGGGCGAATGGATTCCAATGGGTTCCAGAGGGCCCTGGGGGATTTTCCTGCTGGTATGACTGGTGCTCCTGTTGAAGACCAGGTCGCCCTGTGGAATGCGGAGATGACTTGGGCAGTGGACACGATCGCACCCAAGCGCCCTCTCCCTCTGAGCAGAGCCTGGCCAGCTCCTTGGTATACACCTGAGCTGAAGGCAATGAAGCAAGAAGGAAGACGGCTAGAATGCAGGTGGAGGAAAACTCGTGCCGAACCTGACCAAACATGGGTCAGAGCTCGTTCTCGAGCCTACTCTGTGGCGGTTCGGGTGGCAAAGAGGGAGTTCTTTCCCACCACCTTTGCCATCTGCTCAGTGTCGTCGTCCAGTGGAACTTTTCTGAGTGGTTCATGGCCTGCTGCAATCTGGGCCAGGGAAAGAAATGGTGGGACCCTCGGTAGCGCCACACTAAGACAAGTTTGCGTGGCATTCTGAGGATAAAGTCGCTCAGATCCATCACAGATTGGACACTGCCATTAATGGGGTTCTGTTAGTAGAGTAGCCCAGAACACCGTCTGGTCCACTTTTATTGGATGAGTTTCAGTTGTTGAGGCCCGAGGATGCGAACAAGGTGCTTGGCCAAGTCCCGTCGACCACCTGTTTGCTTGACCCTTGCTCTCCATGCCTTATTACCTCTAATAGGGAGGGGATATCATCAGGCAGGGTCCAGGAGATCATAAACTCCTTGAGAGAAGGAGTGGTGCCTAGTGGTGGGGCCGAGCTGGAGTCGGCTGGAGGCTCGCTCTGGGCTTGGCCCTCCCGCGAGCGGCGGCGGCCCGATCCCGCTCTTCAGAGCAGCGCGGAGCGTTGCTCGCGCCGCCGCCGGAGAAACCCCCCGACCCCTGCCGCTGCCGCCGCCGCCGGAAACCCCCCCCCGCCGCCAGGACCCCCCTGCCGCCTACCTGGTCCTGCGCGCTGCTCCTGTGTGCCGCTGCCGCCGCCGCCGCCGCCGCCGGAGCCACTGCTCCGGCGCGCTGGACCCCCACCCGCGCTCTGTTTTGGTGGGAGGAACCAGGGCAACAGGGCTTAAACAGCCCTGTTGTCCTGGTTTCCCCAGCCAAAAACAGAGCGCGGGGGGTCCAGCGCGACGGAGCAGGGTCCCGTCGCGTCACTTCCTCCGCGCCGGAAGTGACGCGCCGGGACCCATCGGACAGGGAGGAAGGCTCTCTGCTCGGCGGAGAGCCCAGGTAAAGCCCGCGTGTGGGGCTGAGCAGCCCGTCGGACGCGAACAGGCCCAGTTCGGGCCTTGCTCCTGTCTGACGGGCTGCTCGGCTACATCCCCGCCGCCAGCTCTTTAAAGGAGGCTGTAATTAGGCCATCTCTGAAAAAGCCTAAGACCTGTAATCAGAAGATGATAACAACCAGGGCTTTTTTTCTGGTGGAACTCACCGGAACTGAGTTCCAGCACCTTTTCTTCTATTAATTGCATTACAATTTAATCGCCATATACTCCCGAGGAAATGTAATCCAAGAGTTCCGGTACCTTTTTCTCCAGAAAAAAAGCACTGATAACAACTATAGGCCAGTAGCCAACATTCCCTTCCAGGGCAAGGTGCTTGAGCGAGTGGTGGCCGATCAACTCCAGGCACTCTTGAATGAAACTGATTATCTAGATCCATTTCAATCAGGCTTCAGGTTTGGTTTCGGAATGGAAATTGCCTTGGTTGCCCTGTTGGATGACCTTTGCAGGCAGAGGGACAGGGGGAGTGCGACCCTGTTGATTCTCTTGGACCTCTCAGTGGCTTTCGATACCATCAACCATGGTATCCTTCTGGATAGGCTGTCTGGGCTGGGGAGTTGGAGGCACTGCGCTCCAGTGGTACTTGGATGGCCGATTCCAGAAGGTGGTGCTGGGCCTGTGAGGGGATTATTGCTCTGGGCCTCAGCAGCTATGCTATGGGGTTCCACAGGGCTCTGTTTTATCCCCCATGCTGTTCAACATCTACATGAAACCACTGGGGGAAGTTATCCAGAGGTGTAGACTGAGGTGTCATTAATATGCGGATGATACCCAGCTCTATCTCTCCTTTTCAACAAATCCAGGTGAGGCAGTGGCTGCTCTGAATCAGTGCCTGGACACAGTAATGGACTGGATGAGGGCTAATAAACTGAGACTCAGTCCAGAAAAGACGGAGGTACTGTTAGTGGGTGGTTCGTCTGCCCGGCTAAGTGATATTCAACCAGTTCTGGATGGGGTTGCACTCCCCCTGAAGGATCAGGTTCATAGTTTGGGAAGCCCTTGGATCCAGCGTTGTCACTAAAGGCACAGGTGGACTTTGTGGCACGGAGCACCTTTTATCAGGAGCTTAGGATGATATACAACTATGTCTATATCTGGACCGGGATAGCCTAGCTACAGTTATCCATGCTCTAGTTATCCATGCTCGACTTCTGTAATGCGCTGTACATAGGGCTACCTTTATACCTAGTCCGGAAACTTCAATTAGTGCAAAATATGGCAGCCAGACTAGTTGCTGATACACCTAGGGGTGCCCATATCACACCAGTTTTAAAAGCACTCCACTGGCTGCCAATCAGTTTCCGGGCGAAGTATAAAGTGTTGGTTATTACCTTTAAAGCCCTACATGGTTTGGGTCCAGGCTACCTACGGGATCTACCTACGGGATCGCCTTCTCCTGTACAATCCACCCCGCACACTTAGGTCCTCTGGGAAGAATCTGCTTCAGTCAGCCAAAACTAGGCTGACTAGCATTACCCAGAGGACCTTCTCTTCTGCTGCTCCCAGATTATGGAATGGCCTGCCGGAGGAGATACGTCAACTTGTCAGTCTTTTGGACTTTAAAAAAGCCATAAAGACTGAACTCTTCCGGCAGGCCTATCCGGCGGAATTTTAGGATGTTTTAAAGATGTTTTTAAAATGTTTTAAAGATGTTTTAAAGATGTTTTAAGATGTTTTTAGGATGTTTTAAGATGTTTAATAGTATATATTGTGTTGTTTTAGTTTAGGTATTTTATATTTTCTGTTGTTCCCCACCTCAAACTAGATGGAGAGGCGGGTAATAAATAAAATATTATTTTATTATTATTATTATAGTAACCTCTCGGCTGGATGACTGCAATGTGTTATACTTGGGGCTACCTTTAGAAAACAGTCAGGAAGCTTCGGCTGGTCCAAAATAGGGCAGCGAGATTGCTAACAGGGAGTGGCCGACGTGATCATATTAGGCCAGTATTTTACCATCTACACTGGCTGCCAGTCCATCTCTGGGCCCGATTCAAAGTGCTGGTATTAACATTCAAAGCCCTAAATGGGTTTGGGGCCAGGTTACCTGAAGGATCGTCTCCTCCCATATATACCTGCCCAGACCCTAAAATCATCCTCAGTGGTCCATCTCTGGGAGCCTCTGCCAAAGGAAGTGAGGTGGGTGGTTACTAGGAAGAGGGCCTTTTTTGCTGTGGCACCCTGGTTGTGGAATGAGCTCCCCAAAGAGGCTCGCCTGGCGCCTACATTGTACTCTTTCCGGCGCCAGGTGAAGATCTTCTTATTTTCCCAGGGATTTTAGTGTTTCAGTCTCTGTTGTTTTAAATCCTTAGCTGTCTTTTAAATCTTTGTACTGCTGCTAGATTTTAATTTGCTTTTACTTCTATTTTATACTGTGGTTTTAAACTTTTACAGTGTATTTTATGTTGTATTTGATGGTTTTAATTGCTGTGAACCGCCCAGTGAACTTCAGCTATTGGGCAGTATAGAAATGTAATGGATAAATAATAAAAAATAAAATCGCATTTATATTCCACCTTTTTGCCTCTTGCAAGGAACCCTTACATGGTCTTAAGCCTTACATGGTCTTACCCTTATGCCTTACATGGTCCTCCTTTTGCTCTCCATGTTATCCTCACAACAGCCCTGTGAGGTAGGTTCGGTTGAGAGTCAGTGGCTGGCCCAAGTCACCCAGTGAGCTTCATGGCCGAGCAGGGACTAGAACTCCTGCCAATCGGCCTCAGCTAAGGGCAAGTCATTCTGCCATGTGTTATCAGTGATCCACATAGAAACATCAGCAACGGACTCCTCCGAGTAATTCTTCTTACTTCCACTCCCAAAGCAGTCCCCCGTCCCTGCACACCCCATGTCACAGTAGAAGTGTTTGCCCAGTTTTAACGCAGACAAATCGGGCATCCCAGCAATGAGATGGTTGGGAAATGTTGATGTGTGTGTGTGTGTGTGTGTGTGTGTGTGGTTAATCACAGACAATGCCAATCTGCTGGTGATCACGCCGAAATGCCACGCCACCACCAAAGCGAGGCTCGTGGCTTCTAGGTGGAAGGTGCCTCCTGGGCGGCCCAGTTGCACAATCAAGCCATTTCTATCAAAGGCGCTTTTAACGTATTATCTTTAAATAGCACCCACATTGAGCTGGGTTATAATTACTGACAGCTTCTAATTCCGGGAAGCTGTTTCAGTTCCCTGCAAGCTTTGTGTTAATATTACGAGCATAATCTTTTATTACTTGATCTCCACAGCTCCATCTCTTATTTCTTTTACTTAAAAGAGAGAAAGGGAAACAAGCCCATCCCATTCTCAGGGTGCCATCCTGTTTCTTGTCAGCAAATACAATATCTTGGCTGGAACTGGGATGAGGAGACGGTGCATAAGAACATAAGAAGAGCCATGCTGGATCAGACCAAGGGTCCATCCAGTCCAGCATTCTTTTCACACACAGGCTGACCAGCTGCCCACGGGAAACCCACAGGCAGGACATGAGTGCAACAGCACCCTCCCACCCATGTTCCCCAGAAACTGGTGTACCTAGGCATGCTGCCTCTGATACTGGAGGTAGCACATAGCCATCAGGACTAGTAGCCACTGATAGCCTTCTCCTCCATGAATTTGTCCAATCCCCTTTTAAAGCCCTCCAAATTGGTGGCCATCACTACATCTTGTGGTAGCAAATTCCATAGTTTAACTATGTGAAGAAGTCCTTCCTTTGCTATTCTGTCCTGAATCTCCCACCAATCAGCTTCATGGGATGACCCTATTGGGTTCTAGTCTTGTGAGAGAGGGAGAAAAATGTCTCCCTGTCCACACCATGCATCATTTTGTACACCTCTATCATGTCTCCCCTCACTCACCCTTTTTCTAAGCTAAACAGTTCCAGATGCTGTAACCTTTCCTCATAGAGGAGCTCCAGCAACTTGATCCTTTCAGTTGCCCTTTTTCTGCACTTTTCCCAACTATAAAATATCCTTTTTTAAATGTGGTGACTAGAAATGTACCCAGTACATACTCCTGCCATGTCTCGAATGGAATCTGAATGGCTCCACTGTGGTGAAGTTCACACATCACAAACATTTCTTTTGCTCCTTTCCAAGACTCCCTGGAAAAGGTTTTCTTCCATGTGCCCATCTCTGGAAGCTGGGTCCATTTGGTGCGATATCTTGGGTCACTTTTGGAAGATTGTAAAACCATTCCTCTTTCATGTGGATCACAGAAGGTCAGGGGCAGTGGCAGAAGTGGCTACAGAGCATCCTAAAATTGGTCAGGTGTGCCTTTGGGTGGATAGGTCACTCTATTTCTGGTCCATGTAAGTTTCATATACGTTGTTCATTCATCAGTTTGTTCCATCCTGTTTCTGCAGCTATCTGTGGAGTTTTTTTTCAACACACACAAAATCTGCACTTTTGAAAATTAAAAAAAAAACCAAAATCTGCAGTTGTTTATTTATTTTATTTATTTATTATATTTATCAATCGCCCATCTGGCCGGTCACCCGGCCACCCTGGGCGATGTACAATTAAAATACAGCAACAACACAATAAAATATAACAATTAAAACAATATAAAAAATTCTCATTAAAAACCTAACCCACCCCATATTCCCGCCTGAACAGCCATGTTTTTAATGCATGGCTTTGTTATCAAAGCCGACTGAGATCCTATATTTTTCCCCCCTGCGATCTATTCCTTGTTCTTGTATTGATTTCTATCTTTCTTTATTCAAGTGTATATATGATTGTGAATCTGAGAAACTCGTTTCAACTATATTGAATGCGACAGCTTATAATTTGATTATTTGACCGTTAAAGAAGCAGATGTCAAAACGTGCCTGAAAAGTAGGCTAGATTCATCAGGCCTTGCGCTTCACTCTGCCTCCCCCTGTGCAAGCACCTTCCAGGGTTCCTGCTCTTTCAAAAAGCAGTTGGAGTAGTCTGTTGCTGTTTGTTTGCATTCAGACAAGACAACGTTTCCACAGCAACCCACAGTTCAACAACAACCCACACTCAACTCAACCCGTACTCAACCCTTGAGTGTGGGTTATTGTGTTGTCTAAACCAGTGTTCTCCAACCTTGGGTCCCCAGATGTTTTTGGCCTACAACTCCCAGCATGCCCCAGCCTGGGGCATGCTGGGAGTTGTAGGCCAAAAACATCTGGGGACCCAAGGTTGGAGAACACTGGTCTAAACCCAGTCAACATTGGGATCAGGGTGAAGAATTAAAATGGCAGCTAGATCAGGCGGTCAGGTGCCACTAGGAGCACCCAGCTGGATCAATCGATCGATCCATCCATCTATCTATCTATTAAAGGGGGCCAAGGGCACCCGTCCCCTGATAGATGTCAAAGTATGCCAGGGACTGACACCACCCCTGGCTCTCCCTCTGTTGCAAGCAAGGGGGATGCAGGACAAACTCATACATGCATACAGATCTGAGTTCCATATTAAACATTCCAGAATGAATGTGCCACAGTGCCATTTATGATTTATCTCTCACTGTTGATTTTTCTTGCCTTATGCATTTCAAACTGTTTACTACCTCTGTATACCATTTTTGGAATTTTGGAATGAAATGCGGTCTACACATTTTTAAAAATTAACAAACGGTCCTAATTTTGCAGGAGAATCAGAATCAGGTCTCTGTCTCTCCTTCTCCTTTTCTAATGTAGTTCCTACAACTGCGCTCTAAATTCCCACATCATGAGGAGTGCGTCATGTGGTCACACTCCCACTTGCTTCAATTATGCAGTATAATCTCACTTGCTCTACAGAACACAGCGGAGAGTGAAACACGCCGAGGGTCAAACGGGGGGGCCAATTCACACATGACACTTTTCATGCGTATGTTTAAGATGCCTCACAGGTCCACCTCAAAATGCAAAGTGTGAGTATGCCAAAAACATGTACTATCCGGGCACACTTCTCAAGGAGCCAAAAGTGGCTGCAGTGCCCTGTTGGTTGGTTTACCCATGGTGGGTTGTCGTCATGTCATGCCAACCAGGTCAGAGTATAGGCAGTGGAGGGAGGGGCCATGGCACAATGGCAGAACCCCGGCTTTGCATGCAGAAGGTTGCCGGTTCGATCTCCAGCATCTCCAAGTAGGGCTGGAAAGGAATCCTGCCTCAAACCCTGGAGAGCCATTGCCAAGTCAGTGTCGACAATACTGGGCTAGATGCACCAAGGGGTCTGATTCAGTATAAGGCAGATTCTTATGTTCCTAATGAAGGGCTGGTAACCAATATATTTGTACATGAATGCATCAATTGAAAGATAGGTCTTTCCTTCCCTGGGCATTTTAACTTACCACAGGATTGTCAAGGGAAGCCTGAGAGACCGTGGGAAGTATACAGAGTGATTGCTCAGTGTGCCAAAGAAGGCCCTTGTATGGAAATCAAATGTCAAGATCGCTCTCCCTGTCTCCGCCCCTGTCTCCCCCCCCTCCCCAGACTGGTTCTTTGCAAAAAGCAGGAATGAGAAAAGAAACCCTCCCCAAATCACATGCTCTATTGAAGGCTGAGGAACCCTTAAGTTGAGACCTGAGATGTCAGGTGTGGAAAGGTCTCTGGGGTGAAAGGTCTCTCTAGCTTCAGGTACTCTCTTTGGCCTCTCCCATCTAAGGTGAGACAAATTAACTGTGCCAGATAATGACCCCCTGCCTGGCACTATAAGAACATGAGTTGCTGACTCGCTGGATCAGACTAGAGGTCCATCTAACCCAGCAGCTGCTGTCCAGACACCTGTGGGAGTTCATCAGTAGGGCCTTCTTCTGTTGTTTACCCTAAACATCTGGCAGTTAAAGGAATATTACTTGGGAAGATAGGCGAACAAATGTCAGTGTACTGGAAGAAGCAAAGAATACTAGCGTTGAAAAAATGATCCTTCAACGCCAACTTCAGTGGACCGGTCATGTTGTTCGAATGCCTGACTGCCGTCTCCCAAAGCAGTTACTTTATTCCCAACTCAAGGATGGAAAGTGAAATATCGGTGGTCAATATAAGAGGTTTAAAGATGTTCTTAAGGCTAATCTAAAAAAATGCAATATAAACATCGAAAACTGGGAAGCTCTGGCCCATGAACGATCTAACTGGAGGTCGGCCTTTCACAAGGGTTCTATGGACTTTGAAGAAGCCCGAGTGCAAGGTGAAAGGGAGAAACGTGCTAAGCGAAAAGCACGTCAAACGAATCCTTTACAGGACCATCTTCCATCTGGTAACCTGTGTCCTCACTGTGGGAAGCTGTGTGGATCTAGAATTGGCCTCCACAGTCACTTACGGACCCATCGCTAGAGTCTACACAATTTTTCTTTAGAATTTCCTCCTTTTAAAATTTCCTTTTTGTAAATTTATTTATCCTGGAAGACAATCTTACTCGGTCACGAGTGATCGCCTGATGATGATGATGATGATGATGATGATGATGACTGCCTCTGTATCTGGAGGCCCCATTTCACTCTCATGGCTAAGAGGTGTCAACGGACCTTAGTTGAGGGACTTTGTTGAAAAGACTTATTTTGTTGAAATCGGGCCGTGCCAGCTTTTGAAAACACATGCCCAAATGAGCTCTGTTTTATTGGAGGGCTTCATTGAGAAAGGAGTGTTGGATGGCAGGGTAGGCTAGGGTCCCAGTACCACAGTGGTCTTTAACCTTTGCAGATCTGGGACCCATGTTTAACCCCAATGTAGCTTGGTACCTGAGGTCTTCCTGACCATTGCAAGGTGCTGTGCATCACCTTCCCAGCGGGTACCACCGTAGGATAAACATGGAGATGTATACACATCGGTTTTTCATTTAACCTAATTCCAGTTGTAGTGCTATTAGTTTAAACATATTTAAACATATAAATATATGTTTGTTTTTGGAGTATGTAAATATAGTCTCCTAGGATATATGGCCTTAAAAAACGTAGCTGAGAAGGGAAGACGTCGTTTCAACCTTTGCTTTTCTGGAAACTGGACTGAAGGATTTCATAGATCATACAGTTGGAAGGGGCCTACGAGGCCATCGAGTCCAACCCCCTGCTCCATGCAGGAAACTAGAGGAGGGGTCTCCCATCCAAGTAATAACCAGGCTTGACCCTGCTTAGCTTTCCACGCTCAGACAAGCTGAGCCAGTGTGAGCCACAGACAGAAAACCCTGGCCAGAGAGTTTCCCCCTGCCTTGGTTGGTGGTTAGCTGACAACTTTACTTACAACATGGGGTCTTCCAACACCTACCAGCTCCATGGATTCGACAACTTCACAACTGTGGCAAGCTGTGTGAGTTTGATCGGGCCTCTTCATGGAGGCATATGGATGCTATTTCAGCTCCTGGCTTATTTAGAGCTTAGCGTCCATTTGATCTGATTCTCACCAGATGTTCATTTCATCATATAAGGAGATTCCCAGCCCCAAGAGAAATCACATCCCAGGGCTAAAATACATCCGAGGGAGACAAAAGATTATGCTGGATTGGAAACAGGCAGGCTGCTTGCAAGGAGGAGCTCTCTGATGGAATGGTGAGTCCTTTCCCCGTCTATGCTCCACAGTAGCGGAGAGAAAGGAGAATGAGAGAGAGAGAGAGA
Source organism: Shinisaurus crocodilurus (assembly GCA_021292165.1). Classification (NCBI taxonomy): domain Eukaryota; kingdom Metazoa; phylum Chordata; class Lepidosauria; order Squamata; family Shinisauridae; genus Shinisaurus; species Shinisaurus crocodilurus. The sequence continues at coordinate 272,427 of JAHFWL010000096.1, forward strand.
GAGAGAGAGAGAGAGAGAGAGAGAGAGACTAAGACTGGAGAGACCCAGGTTCAAATGACTACTCAGCCATGAAATTCACCTGACGACTTTGAGCCAGTCACTATTCCCCAGCCTAAGTGGCCTAGCAGGCTTGCTTTGAGAATAAAATGGGGAAGGGTGGACCATATACACAGCCTAGAGCTCCTTGAAGGAAAAGCAGAATGAAAAGGTTGCCGTTGTCTTGCTGTTGTTGTTATCGTCATCATCCTCATCAAACAATAACAAATGTCCTTGGGTGAGAAGGGGTTGAGATAACAGGATGAACCTGCTAGAGCAGGGCTCTCCAACCTTGGGTCCCCAGATGTTGCTGGCCTACAGCTCCCAGAATCCCTTGCCATTAGCCATGCTGGCTGGGTATGCTGGGAGCTGTAGGCCAGCAACATCTGGGGACCCAAGGTTGGAGAGCCCTGTGCTAGAGTCTAGTAGCTACACCTTAGAGTTGGATTCATAACACTAGTGCATAGTATAATACTGAGTGTGTAGCGTGTGCATACTCTGTGTGACATAAATAAATCAAGATTCTGTACCCAGTGTCAAGGATAGGCATGGTCATTGGTCAAGCACATGCCAAGGGGGCCACACCCCAGCCGGGGCCCACTGACAAGAGTCCCCCGGAGTTGCTCCTCCTCTTCACCATGGCAACCTGCTTGTTCACCTGCCCCAGACAACTGTGGTGGTGGAAAGGAGGAGCAGCAGATGACAACGTGTTCACCGGCTCTCTGCCTGTCAAGCAAGCGAGTGGTAGCAATGACGAGAAAGAGGACGAAAGAACAAGAGCAGCTGGTGACAATGGCAGTGAGAAGGTAGACTCAGACTGAGGGGGGGGACCCATTGAGGGTGTTTTTGCCCAAGGGCCCACCAAAACCTGGAGCTGGCACTGTCTGTGCCCACCCGAAGAGAGCCAATATTGTACAATTCCACCTCCAAAGAAATATGCAAGTTACGACAATTTGCATCAGTTTGCTTTTGTTTTTAGGATGGGAGAAAGACATCTGAAGCGGGTCCCACGATAAGCATCTATTAAGGGCATGCAAAGGGAGAGGAGAGGAACTTGCAGTTGTCGGCATGAAAGTCTACGCACATCAATTTAATGTTATTAAAAAAAATTTCAGTTTTAGATGGTGTCAGGAATGTTGTCTTGCAAATGATAGGTCATGAATGACATTCAATAGAACAGATTCACTGACCCACATATCAACAGTGTGTGTGTGTGTGTGTGTGTGTGTGTGTGTGTGTGTGTGTGTGATCCAATGAAGTTGGAGGGCTGCAGGCTCAGAATGAATGCAAGGAAGGGCTTCTTCAATCAAACTGACCCAATCCGCACCTTCTAGACCAGTGTTCTCCAACCTTGGGTCCCCAGATGTTTTTGGCCTACAACTCCCAGCATGCCCCAGCCAGCTATGCTGGCTGGGGCATGCTGGGAGTTGTAGGCCAAAAACATCTGGGGGCCCAAGGTTGGAGAACACTGCACTAAACATAACCATGGCACCTTGACTTGGCTAATGGCAAGGGATTCTGGGAGCTGTAGGCCAAAAACATCTGGGGACCCAAAGTTGGAGAACACTGTTCTAGGCTAATGTGGGGATGAAAGCATAGTAGTTATCCACTGACTTTCGCACTTCCTGACTATTCTGATGCAGTTCTCAGCTCAGCAAAAGTATCAAAATGCATTTAAATATACATGTTTTGAGAGAAAACACATTTAAAAATACATCTTTAAATATGTATTAAAAAGTGAATCTTCACCCAGATTTTTCAAAGTATCACAATTTAATGTGGAAACGGGACAGAATGGATCTAGGGATGGAAAAGCCTGTTTCCAGTCCGTGTCAGTTTTGCATGTATTCAATCATGAATCCATTCTCTGTCCAATTTCTCCATCAGTCTACAAGTAAAAAAGAAAAAGAAAATGCACATTTATTTTCAATTATGTATGAATCATAATTTTGCCCAGAATACACAACTTTGCATGCAAATTCCCCAAATACTCACCATTTTGTATGCAACTTTCCCTAATATATATATTTTGGGGGTACATATTTTTTGAGCTAAGAATTGTATCACAAAGTTCACAGAAGGGCGATATCTGAAGGATGACTGTGTTCCGACACACATAGTAGTCTGGGAAGAGTGAGTTCGGTCTGTTTGCTTAGAATCATAGAATCATAGAAAAGTAGAGTTGGAAGGGGCCTACAAGGCCATCGAGTCCAACCCCCTGCTCAATGCAGGAATCCAGGTCAAAGCATCCCCGACAGATGTCTGTCCAGCTGCACCTTGAAGGCCTCCAGATTGGGAGAGCCCACCACCTCCCTAGGTAGTTGGTTCCATTGTCTTATTGCTCTGACAGTCAGGAAATTCTTCCTGATGTTTAGGTGGAATCTGGGTTCCTCTAACTTGAGCCCATTATTCCGTCTCCTGCAAACTGGGATGATCGAGAAGAGATCCTGGCCCTCCTCTGTGCGGCAACCCTTCAAGTACTGGAAGAGTGCGATCATATCTCCCCTCAATCTCCTCTTCTGAAGGCTAAACATGCCCAGTTCTTTCAGTCTCTCCTCATAGGGCCTTGTTTCCAGTCCCTTTTATCATCCTTGTTGCCCTCCTCTGAACCCTCTCCAGTCTGTCTACGTCCTTCTTAAAGTGTGGTGTACTTAAACATGCGGATCGAACGAAATTCTCCCCACGTATGTTTGAAGTGAACACATGTGACGTGGGCTGTAGGTAGACTGATCCACCCAACCCTGTTATACAGAGTTATCGGCTCTTTGAATCATGCGGATGCAGCCTCAGAAAGATCTGTATGGACACTGTACTAGCATCTCGCTCTCTTTCTCTCGGTCCTTGTTTGGCAAGGTTGCGGTTGGCTCTCATCGACAGGAATCCTTGAGGGAAGCGTGCACACCTGTTCTTTGTAGAGTGGGCATGTGTCCAGGGCCATCACGGGGACACATGAACGAAGCCAATGCAGAATGGTTTAATTGTGGAAGGGTGTGTGGGTTTTTTTTTTAAAATAAAGCAAAGCACAAGGTAAGCACCTTTGGGGGGGGGGTTGTTTGACTCACCCTGCCCCGTCAGCATCCTAAAACATGAGCCACTCCTGGTGCGTGCTGTTGTTTCAGAAGAAATGAGTCACAGCCGTACCTACTCACCGTGAGCAGATATTTCCCCATGCACACAGCAAATCTGGACAACAGTGCAAGGTCAGGGAAGGATCCCAAAAACCCAGCTGGCAAAAGACCAGAGATCAGGCCGTTCCGAGTGTTCTCAGGAAGACTGGGATGGAGAGGAAGGAAATAACCAAGTTGGGTCCCTTGTTTCTGAACTGCGTATTGTGTGTGAGGTCACGGCGGAGGTGTGTCTGCAGAGGGCAGATATGGTGGTGCTCCTTGGGAACCAGAGGAAACCGGCCAAGGCTACACTGCAACAGGTAACTGGCCTAGATTGCTAGACTGCTGTGCAGTTACCGTACATGGTGCTTTAAACAAATAAATAAAATCAGAAACCTGCGTCAGGAAAAACGGACTCCTGGGACCAGTGTAACTTATGCAACGTAAGCAAATTAGCATCTCTTGTTTGCATAAACTATTTTATATAATTTATTTTGCTCCTTCTAGTTACAGGGGAGGGGGCTGCAGTCCCCAAACCACTGAAATTCTTAATTCAGCCACCCCTTTGGTTTCTTAAATATATTATATTTATTATATTTGTAAATCGCCCATCTGGCCAGCCACCTGGCCACCTTGGGCAATGTACAATCAGGATAAAATACAATAAAACACCATTAAAACACCATTAAAGTACAATTAACACACAATTAGAGTTTTTTTTAAAAAAATCCTAACCCACCCAATATTCCCGCCTGAAAAGCCATGTTTTTAAAGCCCGGCGGAAGTTCATCAGGGAGGGGGCATGGTGAAGGTCACTGGGGAGGGAGTTCCATAACTTGGGGGCCACCACAGAGAAGGCCCTCTTCCTAGTCCCCACCAGCCTGGCTGCTCTGGCTGATGGGACAAGGAGAAGGCCATCCGTTGCAGACCTTGTTGAGCGGCCTACTTGATGTTGTTGGAGACGCTCCTTGAGATAGACTGGACCGGAGCCGTATAGGGTTTTTATGGAGGAAGAGGGGGGGCTGGCTGGCCCGCCAGACTCCCACCCTTTCCTCCTTGCAAAAGGAAACCCAGCACTTGCCACCATGTGGCCCGGAAGGGGGGGCTGGCTGACCCGCCACTACCCCACCCTTGCCTGCTGGCAAAGGAACCAAGACCCCCAGAGATCTCAAGGTACCAGATTGCCAGCCTCAGCTGTCTCTTCAATCCTACTTGAATCTCTGTTCAGGGACTCGCCTTTAATTCTGTAACCTGGATTTAGATACTGAACCAACAGAGTACTACAAAACCCATGTGGGGTGAAACCAAGACAAGGTTTATTTCTGGTAGCATCTTACAACAAGATTAGGCAAATAAGAGAAGCACACAATATAGAGAGACACTTTGGTACACAGTAAAGCTATAAAACAACAAAACCTGATTCCTTAAAATCTCTCAAGCACACACCTGTTACCTGAGGGTGTCTTCTTCAAAGGGTTAGATCCAGCACAGCCTTGCCGCCCGATAGAGAATTACCACACCTACCCGAAGGTCCAAGATGGGTAAACCCTTACAAGGCTTGCTTTCCCTAGTGCCTTCAAACCAGCCAATTTTACCAGAGGCTGCCTGGGGTCGATTCCTGAGGGGAGCCCCCCCTAAAGGCTCGGGCCCCTCGCTGGCGCACTGCCATGCTGGGCACGCTACCAAAAGGACTGACCAAGACTGACCAAGAACAAAGGCTTACACGTGGGGAAATAGTTCTTCCCCCTCCCCCTTTTCTGTAGCCTTCTTGCTTCAGCCAATCAATCTGAATTTCACCTGGCCATGAAGGGGGAAGGAGACTGGCCAGGCAGGGGGAAGGGAACTGTGAGTCATGGCTTGAACTATTTGAATTACATCTGCATATGAACGCTTTCAGCCTGGCTCCTCCAGACCTCTGGGCGCCAGGCCCCATCTCATGTTCCATGCACCTTTTGCTTCCTCCCAGCCCCCACCTGGTTTACTCATGAGGAGGCGTGTGTTTGTGTGTGTTCCTGCATGCATGCATGCATGAACCCTAAAAACTCTTATCTCTACACGCTAACTATGCACACCCCACCCCAGCCGGTTCACACCTGAGGTGTGTGTGTGTACCCCCAAAGGCTCGTTTCTCCACACCCTTTCCTTTGGGGAAAGATGAAAAGAGGGGCTAACCCTCTCCTTTCATCTATACTAACAAAAAACACAGAGAAACGAGCTTGCGCTAGCTTCCTACCACTAGGCACCTCTTCTCTTTTACACACACAGAAAAAACAGAACAGAACAGAAAAACAAAGCAAGCATCAAAACATCAAACACATTAACTATAGTCTTAACACAGTTCAAAGCTTAATTCTTAAATCTCTTTACACATCAAAACAGCAAAACACAATCAATAACTATCAATCAGAAGTTTACAGGTTTGCTAAAGCTCTTCAAACAGCAAAACAGCAAAACACAAGCAATGACTATCAATCAGAAGTTTACAGGTTTGCATACCCAAGAAACATCAATTACAATTCAAATGAGAACCCTCAACCCTTTGTTGCCTGTCTGGCACTCTTGTATAAAAAAAAAAAAAAAACTTTTTTAGGGTTGCTGTTTCTCCCACAGCCTGTAGGGGGCAGATTATGGACTGAAATGTGACTCTTCAATTCGCCTTTGTTTGCTTTTACAGGCTTGCTTCTGCCACCCTGTACCTAATGACGTGAATGCCTACTCCCCTTTCCCAAGGGTTGCATTTGGCACTTTCTACCCAATGACTTGAATGGGATGGCTTCCCACCACCCCCCTTTTCCCAAAGGTTTGCATTTTCTAAAACACACAGCTTGACAATCGTCCAGCCTCTTGGGCTTGGCTCTTTTTGCCCACCACCCAAACTTGCACGGGATGACTTTCCCTCAGCTTTGAATGCTTAGCTTTGGAGGCTCTACTCAGTTTCCTAAGAAACTGAGAACACACAGTCTGGCAATCTTGCTTTCGGCCACTAGAGGGCTTTCCCGCCTCTAAGTTCCCTGGCCTCTTGAGACCTTTTACATTCAAAATTTTTCATCATTTTCATTTTCAAATTGACCTTTACAACACAAGACAACACAATAGTTCAGCTGTTTACACTGGGAGCACCTGGCCCTTGGGCCCCTTAGCAACAATCTAGATAACACAATTACATTTGGATCACGGATCATCCCCCCTCCCTTCGAGGAACAACCCATCAGTTTTCATTTGCTTTACCACCAATCTTCTTTTCTTCTCGGGAGACACCTGAAGGAAAAAATCTTTCTGTCTGGGCTTCTGTCAGCTAGGAGGGAAATCCCCTTCTCTCTCCGCTCTCTTCAGCTCTCCACCGCCCACACTGGAATCGCTCGCCCAGCAACACAACACAAAGACAACTTGAATCACCTGTTCCCCCTCCCCCTCTGAGGAACAAGTCAAAGTCCACTGTTTTCTAAGTGGCAGCAGGAAACGCTTGCGGGGGGGGGATTCCTTTTTCTTCTGCTGATTCTCTGCCCGCTTCTTGCAGCACAGGACAAAGTCTCTTTTGGGGGGGGGTTCTGATGTCCGCCCCCCCTCTGCTTGCTGCTGCCCAGCCTAGCCATTCACCATGCCCCCCCCCAAGAGCAAATGGACAGTCTTAAGTTCAAAAATCTTGAGTCCTTCTCCCGTGGGAGAGATGTAGGGCAGGACTGTGCCCTCCCCCCCCCACCAAAGTCTGACTCTTCTGGGGCACACAGCACAACTAAAATTACTCATCAAACGCTGTCCCAAAATCCAACGTTTTGCTCACCAGCCTCTTAAGAGAGGTTTCTTGGTCTTCTCTCCTTCCTCCTGGAACACACGTGCGCACGCCCACACTATTTTCTTCTTCTCTTCCCGGGCTCTCCCAGCCCCCAAACTTTGGGATCACACAGCCGCCATCTGCTCACCCGCTTTTTGCACTGGATGGGTAGGATCCTTGCTTCTCACTGGCAACCGCTGCTCCCAGCCTCTGGGACACGCACACGCAGACTTTTTTCTTGCTTCTAGCCCTCTGCCAAGGGCCCCTCCAGTCCTGGTTCTCTTGGATCACAGCAGCCTTCCCCCAGCCAATGCTCTCTGCTAGGCTCCTAGGCTCCCCAGACTGGGGCACACAGGCTGTTCTGGAACTTTTTGGAGAGTTTTGCTTTCTCTGCTTACTCACTCCAGTCGAGATTTCTTGCCTTCAACGCTCTCTGCTGGGCTCCTAGGCTCCCCAGACTGGGGTAGCCCCTTCCAGCAATCTGAATGTTTTTCTAAGGCTTATCTCACATGTTATTTCTAAAAAATAACAAACCCTCTACCATGTACTAAAAAGTCTCTCAAATTTCTCTCATTTGCCCACGTGCACTCACTCTATGGTTCAGCTTCGAATCCCAGCGCTTGCCACCATATGGAGGAAGAGGGGGGGCTGGCTGGCCCGCCAGACTCCCACCCTTTCCTCCTTGCAAAAGGAAACCCAGCACTTGCCACCATGTGGCCCGGAAGGGGGGCTGGCTGACCCGCCACTACCCCACCCTTGCCTGCTGGCAAAGGAACCAAGACCCCCAGAGATCTCAAGGTACCAGATTGCCAGCCTCAGCTGTCTCTGCAATCCTACTTGAATCTCTGTTCAGCGACTCGCCTTTAATTCTGTAACCTGGATTTAGATACTGAACCAACAGAGTACTACAAAACCCATTTGGGGTGAAACCACAACAAGGTTTAGTTCTGGTAGCATCTTACAACAAGATTAGGGAAATGAGAGAAGCACACAAAATAGAGAGACACTTTAGTACACAGTAAAGCTATAAAACAACAAAACCTGATTCCTTAAAATCTCTCAAGCACACACCTGTTACCTGAGGGTGTCTTCTTCAAAGGGTTAGATCCAGCACAGCCTTGCCGCCCGATAGAGAATTACCACACCTACCCGAAGGTCCAAGATGGGTAAACCCTTACAAGGCTTGCTTTCCCTAGTGCCTTCAAACCAGCCAATTTTACCAGAGGCTGCCTGGGGTCGATTCCTGAGGGGGGCCCCCCCTAAAGGCTCGGGCCCCTCGCTGGCGCACTGCCATGCCGGGCACGCTACCAAAAGGACTGACCAAGACTGACCAAGAACAAAGGCTTACACGTGGGGAAATAGTTCTTCCCCCTCCCCCTTTTCTGTAGCCTTCTTGCTTCAGCCAATCAATCTGAATTTCACCTGGCCATGCAGGGGGAAGGAGACTGGCCAGGCAGGGGGAAGGGAACTGTGAGTCATGGCTTGAACTATTTGAATTACATCTGCATATGAACGCTTTCAGCCTGGCTCCTCCAGACCTCTGGGCGCCAGGCCCCATCTCATGTTCCATGCACCTTTTGCTTCCTCCCAGCCCCCACCTGGTTTACTCATGAGGAGGCGTGTGTTTGTGTGTGTTCCTGCATGCATGCATGCATGAACCCTAAAAACTCTTTTCTCTACACGCTAACTATGCACACCCCACCCCAGCCGGTTCACACCTGAGGTGTGTGTGTGTACCCCCAAAGGCTCGTTTCTCCACAGTTTTAAAGGTCAAAACCAACACCTTGAATTCAGCCCAGCAAGCAACTGGTAGCCAGTGCAACTCCTTGAGCACCGGAGTGATGTGATCTCACCAGCAGCTGCCTTTAACCAGGCGAGCCGCCGCGTTCTGTACCAGCTGTAGCTTCCGAACTGTCTTCCAGGGTAACCCCACGTAGAGCGCATTACAGTAGTCTAGGCGAGAGGGGACCAAGGCATGAACCACTGATGGGAGCAGGTGATTAGAAAGGTAGGGGCGCAGCTGCCGTATCAGATGGAGCTGATACAGCGCCGCCCGGCTCACAGCTGACACCTGAGCCTCCATGGATAGCTGGGAGTCTAGAATGACCCCCAAGCTGCGGACCTGGTCCTTCAGGGGTAGATGTACCCCATTCAGCACCAGGTCAACATCCCCTAACCTCCCCTTGTCTCCCACCACAAGTGCCTCGGTCTTGTTGGGGTTCAGCCTCAGCATGTTCCTTCTGCATACTACCATCAAGCCTTTCTTTTTAAGAATAAGGGCTAGAAACTTGATGTTACTGGGATAGATTCTGTCTCCACAGCAAGGGAGTGCTGATCTCCTGCAGAATAAATTGCATCGCAGCCCTGTGGTTGTCATACGACACTGGAATATCCTATCGCAGAGACTTGGGGCTCCCCCCCCCCAACCCACTGCAAAACACTTCCATGCAGATGAATAAGGGCCAAGAGCCAGGTCACTTCCTGTAAATTTACTGTTCCTTGGGGAGACACCGCAGCTCAGAGGCAGAGCTCGTGCTTTGCATGTGAGAGGTCCAAGGTTCAAATCCTGGTATCTCCATTTCAAAGGAGCTGGGAGCAAGTGTGACAAAACAGGCTAGATCATCCACTTCCAACCCGGCCGGCACCCTCCAGATGTTTTGGGCTACAACTCCCAGCATTCCTGACTATTGGCCCTGCTGGCTGGGGCTGATGGGATCTGTAGTCCAGAATCTGGAGGGCGCCAGGTGGGGAAAAACTAGGCTAGGTGGACAAAGAATCCGACCTCGTGTAAGGCCAGGTGAACGCTCCCTGTGTTCTCATTTCTGTCTTGCCCCCGGCTGCAAGCCGCCTCGGCAGACTGGGTTTCTAGCTTGCTAGAATCTGCTGTAGTAGTACCTCCTATGGCAACCTTCCCCAAGCTGGTGCCTTCCAGATGCTTTGGACTTCATCACCCATCAGCCCCAGCCAGCATGACCGATGGTCAGAAATGCTGGGAGTTTAAAAATGTATTGGTGTTTTGGCGAGAGGTTTTTACAGAAATATCGAAAATTACTGGTACTAATTTAGAGGTCTGTCCAAAATTAGCATTGTTATCAATAACTGAGAAGCTTATTTGTGATCAAAATACGAAGGAGTTAATTGTAAACCTGTTAACTGCGGCCAGGCTAATGATAGCGAGAAATTGGAAAGTACAACATGTTTTCCTAATAACAGACTGGTATAAGGAAGTTTGGGACATAGCCCTAAATGATAAACTAACTAGTAGTATCAAATGCAAAAAAGGATTGCTAAAGAAGAATAATTTTATGGAGATATGGAATCAATTACTAGACTATGTATTAAGAAAGGGGAAGGGTAACATGCCTTGTCAGGATATGTTATATTTTTGGAATTTAGACTTTATTTGATCAAGAGGATAGAAGTATATTAATTGGTCCCTTGAAGGGTGGGGGGGGAGCACTTTATGATTTATTGTATGTTGATTATGTTATATTTGTGTGATAATTTTGTATTTTGCTAAATATATTTTCTGTGTTATAATTTGTTTTGAAAAATAAATAAAATATTTTTTTTTAAAAAAAAAAGAAATGCTGGGAGTTGTAGTCCAAACCACCTGGAGGGCACCACCAGCTTGGGGATGGATGGCTGTTCTATGGCCTCATTCCCAGCTGCAGGTAAAGTGGCTGGCTGGCAACAACAGCCTTGTGTCTGGACTATACCCCTGCAGGTGAGGGTTCACCTGAATGGGGACTCCTCCATACGAGGCTGCGCCAGAGGGAGAGATGAGAAGCAGGGCCACTCCACCAGCTCGGATGAGAGACAAGCTCTGTTGGGCTGCTCCACACTGTTACTTGGCGGCAGCGGGAGAGAGCTGGCGGGAGCGCAGGCAGGGCCGCTCCATCGGCTCTCCTGAGAGGCCAGCTCCCACGCGGCTCCTCCTCCTCTCCCTGAACTGTTTCGGAACTTGTCCCGCCTGGTTCCAAAAAGACCACCAGGTAGGTGCCAGGTGAGCCTCTCTGGGAAGGGCATTCCACAGACTGGTGCCACCACTGAAAAGGCCCTCTTCTTCTCTTGCAGCCCCCTGCCTCACCTCATTTGGCGGGTTGAGTGAATTCTGCGCCTACTGCTGCTTTCTGTGTTTTATCCGCATTTGAGAAAATCCTGGCACTGGACCCCTGTCCTCCCCACTGCTTGGTGGTAGAGTACGTAGGCCACCCGTGGAAGGATCTCTTAGGTAGCGAGGTGCCTCGCTTCGGAGTCACTGCCAGCCAAAGAAGACAATACTAGACTGTCTACCTCGTACTCCAGGGCTCAAGTTAGGTGTTGCGTTCCCCCATGGTTGAGTGTGTTCCACGCATGAGCTGCCATGTGCCATGGGCCCACTTGCTTCCCTGCCCGGCCGTGCCACTCCCTTTCTTGCATGTGTGCTTCAACAGCACTGCAAGAGATCAAGATCAAACGTCATCGGATGTCAAAGAACAGCTAGTATCAGATGCTCGGTAAATATTCATCAAACATCAAATATTCAGAGAATATTTGCAGAAAATGTGACATCAGTATTGTGCACAGCGGGGAATTTTTTTGGAAGCAAATTCCATCGCCGCTCTAGCGAGCCCCAAGTATTATAAACAAGAAGCTGTTGCAACTGCAGGGCATTCTTCTCCAATGCTCATTTAAACAGCTGATGCTAATTGAGGCATCAGTTGCCGATCTGCCTCTGCGTTGTTGATCCATTCATAGTTCGGCTTGATGGTGATATGGGGTGACAAGGACTCCAAAGCAAAGATCCCCGGCACTGAAATTCCTCTTTTGTCATCCGGCTGGTCCCAGGGCCAGAGCAAACAGAGGGGTCACGGTGCAGGATGAGTTGCTGAGAGAGGAAGCAAACAGACACCTCCGCTCTGCACTTCATTGGCTTGGTGACTTAGTGGGGGGGTGTTTCTGCCCCCTCGCAATCTCTAGTGGAGCCCCCCCCCCCACAGCTCAATTCCACACACACCCCTGCTTCCCATGAGAATCTATTTATTGATTTATTGATTTATTATATTTTTAAATCGCCCATCTGGCCAGTCACCCGGCCACCCTGGGCGATGTACAATCAAGATAAAACACCATTAAAACACAATTAAAACAATATAAGAGGTTTTTTTTTTAAAAAAAAATCCTAACCCACCTCATATTCCCGCCTGAAAAGCCATGTTTTTAAAGCCTGACGGAAGTTCATCAGGGAGGGGGCATGGTGAAGGTCACTGGGGAGGGAGTTCCATAACTTGGGGGCCGCCACAGAAAAGGCCCTCTTCCTAGTCCCCACCAGCCTGGCTGCTCTGGCTGATGGGACAAGGAGAAGGCCGTCTGTGGCAGACCTTGTTGAGCGGCCTACTTGATGTTGCTGGAGGCGCTCCTTGAGATAAGCTGGACCGGAGCCGTGTAGGGTTTTAAAGGTCAAAACCAACACCTTGAATTTGGGCCTGGCAAGCAACTGGTAGCCAGTGCAACTCCTTGAGCACTGGCATGATGTGATCTCGCTGGCGGCTGCCTTTAACCAGGCGAGCCGCCACGTTCTGTACCAGCTGTAGCTTCCGAACCGTCTTCCAGGGTAACCCCACGTAGAGCACATTACAGTAGTCTAGGCGAGAGGAGACCAAGGCATGAACCACCGATGGGACCGGATGATTAGGAAGGTAGGGGCGCAGCTGCCGTATCAGATGGAGTTGATACAGCGCCGCCCGGCCCACAGCTGACACTTGAGCCTCCATGGACAGCTGGTAGTCTAAAATGACTCCCAAGCTGCGGACCTGGTCTTTCAGGGGTAGATGTACCCCATTTTCAGCACCAGGTCAACATCCCCTAACCTCCCCTTGTCTCCCACCAGAAGTACCTCGGTCTTGTCGGGCTTCAGCCTCAGCATGTTCCATCTCATCCAGCCACCCATTGACTCCAGGCACTTGGACAGGGTCTCAACAGCCAACCTCGGTGAGGACTTGAAGGAGAGGTAGATCCGCATATTGATGACAGCGCACCCCAAACCTCCTGATGATAGCAATGGCCAGAGCCCCAGTCTGGAATCTCTTAAACTGATTTTCATCAGAATGGTGATTTTTCACTCTTTTGCTATAATGATTTTTTTAAAAAAAATTATTATTTATAAGGTGCCCTTTAACACAAAGTTCTCAGGGCAGCTCAAATAATAAACTACTATTATTTTAACATTTGCCCACAGTGTGCTGGTACCCAGGGCCAGCCCAAAACATTTTGTTGTTTGAGGTGAAGGACAAGATGGCGCCCTCTCCCCATTCCATGTACAATAGATGACTGGACTTTGCAGCTGAACCATATCCTTCCACACAGGCCAGTGGGACAGTGCCCCCTCTGCACCTGAGTTAGGGTGGCCATCTGTCCTCTTCTACAAAGGACAGTCCTCTGTTTGAAGGGCTGCCAGCGGTGTGTCTTCTGCTTTGAAAGCATCCTCTGTGTGAATGGCTGTCTAGTCCAATTCTGGTTTAAAGAAAAAGAACCAGAAGCGCTGTTGCCCATCTACAGTGAGCAGACTGAACTCACAGGCACCAAGGTTGTTAGAAAAGTGGACATGGCGTATTTACAAAATGTAAGAATAAAGCTCCAGTATACACATGTAATCAACAAAGCTGTATATAGCACACATTGTTGGATGTATTAATCTCTCTGTTCTCATCTGCCAATTGCTATTTTAGCCAGAGAACCTTGAAGGGTTCTGTCGCTTATTTGTTTAGTTGTATGTCTGGTGCCGCCATATCTTCTCCTTGGCTAGAGTCTCATCCCTGAAGTGTATTCTCAGGTGCCAACTCCAGATGTACAAATGAAAAGGGAGTTTCTTCGATTGATAAGGGGTACCAAGAGTAGCAGATTCATGAGACACTTGATATCTCGAGCGCCCTAAAGGTCATGAGAAGCACCAACCTAGCCAAGGGAGGAAAGGCCAGATGGCCTTCTACGCAACTAAAGACTGATACTTACTATGTTCAAAGAAAAGTCTCTGATTGGTTGTTACTATGTTCAAAGAAATGTCTCTGATTGGTTGTTGCCATGTTCAGATGAATGTACGTGATTGGTTAGCATGTTTAAGCGAACACATTTAATTTGCTGAAAATGAATGAACCAATTATTGTAAAAAGCATGAAAAGGCCTGCATGTTCCCTTTCCCCCGTGTTCAGCCTCTGATCCTGGCGCGAGCCACAAGGCTGATCCCTTTTGCAAAAAATAAAACTTTGAAAACTCACTCCTGGTGTGCTGCTTCCCTTTCCTCGAGCATTGGGTTCTCTGGGAAAGGCACTCTGAGCATATTTTTGCAACAAGGTCACCTGGTCACAGTCTTCTGCACTACAGCGAGATGTACCGTATCTCTATTTATATCATAATAATGCTTTCTAAATTTGCGCCTGTACATATAAATCAGCATACACAAATCAGTGTCTTCTATTGTCCCCTTTTTTGATGATTCATAAGCAGCCGCCCTAACCCAAGGGCAACAGACTAGTTTACGGGGCTCAGGCTAGTTTGGGGGGCCCTGACGCTTGGCTGCCACTCAAACCCCCTTGGGCAATGCTCTAAGCCGAGTCCCGGCTCTTTGCTAAGCAAAGCCAGGGACGTATACAATAGAGTGGTCAATTTTGCAGGCAAATGGTCAAGCACGGTTTTACCAGGCATGTAGGGCTTTTTCCAAAGTGTGGTTTGAGGTGCAGCCAAAGTCAAAAGCCAGGAGACCAATCAAGTGAAAATGTAGTCCAAAAGCAGAGCCAGGTAGAAGTCCAGGGGTCAGCCACACAGAGGGCCAGGCCCACAGCAAGATCAGGGAGAGAACAGGATACAGAGGCCGGAACTGGAGATCAGAATCATAGAATCATAGAAAAGTAGAGTTGGAAGGGGCCTACAAGGCCATCAAGTCCAACCCCCTGCTCAGTGCAGGAATCCAGGTCAAAGCATCCCTGACAGATGGCCGTCCAGCTGCACCTTGAATGCCTCCAGAGTGGGAGAGCCCACCACCTCCCTAGGCAGTTGGTTCCATTGTCGTGTTGCTCTAACAGTCAGGAGAGCTGTTTCCAGCAGCTCTCAAGTTACTTCTTCTTATAGGAGCCCTACTGGACTGTCTCTTGAGGTATCATAGATCATAGA
Organism: Shinisaurus crocodilurus; assembly: GCA_021292165.1. Classification (NCBI taxonomy): domain Eukaryota; kingdom Metazoa; phylum Chordata; class Lepidosauria; order Squamata; family Shinisauridae; genus Shinisaurus; species Shinisaurus crocodilurus. Next base: position 287,490 of record JAHFWL010000096.1, read on the forward strand.
GTTGGAAGGAGCCTACAAGGCCATCGAGTCCAACCCCCTGCTCAATGCAGGAAACTAGAGGAGGGGGTCTCCCATCCAAGTCATATCCAGGCTTGACCCTGCTTAGCTTTCCACGCTCAGACAAGCTGAGCCAGCGTGAGCCACAGGCCTGTTTTCGATGCTCTCGGGCGGGGGAGGGGGAGGAAGGCTAGGTGGCCACTCGGCATCCCTCTGTGCCTCAGAAGCTGAGCTTGCTGCCTCTCGAGGAGGCAGATCTGAAAGCATCAGCCCTGAAGGGCCAGGGCCATCTTGGGTAGGGCTAGGGTCCTTGAGGCAAGCTGTTCCCTGGAGACGTCTGGCTTCGAAGGTGCAACCAGTTCCTCTGAGGAAGAAATACCCCAGGAGATTCGTGACACCCTTGGGCATCTGGTACCATTCCGATGCAGGGAACAGAGGGTTTGCACTCAGTTCATATAGTGGGTGGGTAGACAGTGGCACCATTAGGGCTGGACGACAGGGCACAGGTCCAGGACTAAACAGACCCCCTGCAAGCAACAGCATCGTGACAGTGTCAGTCACCATGGTGTGTGTGTGTGTGTGTGTGTTTATTTTTTAAAAAACCACACACAACCTTTTACAGATTGGGCGTGTTGTTGTACAGCAGCGTTCTCCAACCTTGGGTCCCCAGATGTTTTTGGCCTACAACTCCCGGCATGCCCCAGCCAGCTGTGCTGGCTGGGGCATGCTGGGAGTTGTAGGCCAAAAACATCTGGGGACCCAAGGTTGGAGAACGCTGCTGTAGAGTAAAACTCCAGAGAGTTGCCGCCAGCCATTTTCATTTCCCAGGGCAGCTGCCCCTCAACTTACTAGGTGTTGGGAAGGAAATTTATTTTATTTATTTATTATTAATATTTATTTATCGCCCATCTGGCTGGCAACCGGCCACCCTGGGCGATGTACACACAATAAACGCTTCCCTTTTCCACCAACTTCTCGCCCTCCCCATTCTCCCTTTGTTTAAAGCAGGGCGGAGGGAGCAAGCAAACAGTGTGGCGTGGGGGGGGGAGAGAGAGAAGCATTTTGGGGGTGGGTGGGTGGGCTGATGGCCCCTTGCTTGCCAGGGCCTCCTCAAACCTGGATTTCTATTTTCATATTTTGAGAAATTGTCCCACCGCGCTGAATCAAAGGCGGAGGACGAGCGCGGCGTTTGCATCCAGGCATCCTCCTTCCCCAGCTGGTGCTCGTATTCCTCCATCGCCTTTGCGGTTCGGGGCGGGCGGGCGGGCGGACAGAGCAGGGCAGAGTAATTAAAACCAATCATTCTGGACTGAGGCCTGGGGGGGGGGGTTTATAATTTTTCTAAACTCAGACTGGCTGCTCTCTCTGGGCCCTATCCCCCCAAATAGGTTCAGCATCATAGATAGCTCCTTTAAAGTTCAGACTGAAACCCGGAGTGGATACGCTGCCCCCACTGGCGCGAGAGCCGGCAGCCGCTGCTCTTGGTCCGAAGCAGGGTGGTGGGGCTCGGGCTGACTCCTCACTTAAAATCTCTGAGGCGCCAGGTGCAGAGCCCGCTGTCGGCTCAAGCGGATATTGGGGGTGTTTGTGGGGGGGGGAACAAGGGGAGGCAGCATGGCCTAAGACCTTCTCCTCTAGCATGTGACATCGCTCAGTCGCTTTGAGACGTCTCCTTCTATTTCACAAAACACGTGTATAGTATGTAAGCCCCCTTCTTGCAGACAGCCGGTAGCAGCTCTCCCCAGTGGAGACTGAGGCATCTCCGCGGCCTGTTCCCTGAGAGCGTTTGAGCCGTACCTGGCGCCTTCGGCATACAAAGCGTGTGCGCTTAGCGTGGCCACTTCCGCGTCGCCGGAAGAGAGGACAAAAGGGGACGCCAGCCAATCTGCATGACGTTTGCAGATGCTAACCGATATGCGTGGATGCGAGATGAAAGATGACTACAATTTACCAGGGATGGGGACTTGGACTCGAGGACTCGACTCGTGAGTCGGACTGAGTCCCCCCTCTGACTCGACTCGGACTCGAGTCCCAATATTTTTAATGGGACTCCAGACTCGACTCGGGACTCGAGACCAAGGACTCTTCAACATCCCTGGGCTGTGCCAGAAGGAGTGGAGAGGAGCGAAGAGCGCATGGAAGCGAGGTGTGCCGCTGCTCGGCCACTATGGACGGCTACCAGGAGTGCAGCCCCAACAGTGTGTCAAGATTTATTTTGATTGATGTATTGCGTACTTGGGAGAGGCAGAAGAAGGACCTGAGATTACTCTGTGTGGCTGCTCTGAGTGTGTTTCTGGTTCCAGCAAGTTCATCACCAGTGAAGCGGGTGTTCAGTGAGGGTGGAATTGGGATGAGACCTCACCGTTCCAGAATGGGGGCCAAACATTTAGAAAAAACCGTGTTCCTCAAATGCAACATGGATAAGTTTTAGGAAGTACAGCAAGTTTATTTTTTAAAATCATTTTTCTAAAATGCAACCTTTCAGACATTTTGGGTTTGGCTGCCTCTGCCTGCCTGTCTGGGGTTCCCAGCCTCCTCTGCCTGCCTGGTCTCTTCTTAACCAGTTCCACAGTTTGAATTGTCCAAGACAAAGGGCACTGCCTGCCTGCCTGCTTTGGGGTTCCCTGCCTCCTCTGCCTGCCTGGGTTATTTTGGGTTTGTCTGCCTGGTCTGTTCTTGCCAAAATCAGTTGCAGAGTTTTGAAATAAAAAGGCATACTTGACTTGTGCCTAGAATTTATTTAAGCCACACATCTGAAATAGCCGTATTTTGTTGGGAAAACCCCCATTGATTTTAATAGGGACTCGTGGAGTCAGCTTTGGGAATGACTCGTGACTCGTGACTCATGAGTCACCATTTTGGACCAAGGACTCGGACTCGAGACTCGGGTCCAAAGACTCGTGACTCGACTCGTGACTCGAGACCAAGGACTCTTCAACATCCCTGCAATTTACATCGGGGGTGGGCAACTTTGGGAGGTGCAGGGGCCATTCTCAGCCCCTGGGACCCCCCACCCCCTGTGGCCTGCAGTCTAGCAGGCAACCCAAACATTAATATTTAACAAACAAACAAAAAATTCAGTAAAAGAAATGGCATCTGCACTGCAGCACCCAAAAGGTCAAGTTTAGCTTGTATGCATGCTAAATTCGACCTTTTTGGCATGTTGCAGTGCTACGGGTGCCATTTTTACATTTTTAAAAAGTTTTTTATTGGGGTGCAGGTGGCAGGGGGCACCTCTGATTTAAACTGAAATATAATCCACTCACTGGGTGACCTGTGTGCCTGATGATCACCCTGCTTCCCAGGTGTTATCTGTTCATGGGCAACTTCGAGGCCTCTGCTGCTCTCCCGGCCTTGTAACGATTCTTCACCTAGTAGAGATCGCCTTCAAATGGAGGACTGCCCTCTGACAGGTCTTCAAACAGAGGACCTTCTTCTGTAGGGTAGGACACCTGGCCACCCTCTCTGCTCTACCGCTGAGCTATGGCCCCTCCTGTCAGGATGGCCCCCGAATAGCAGTGTGAAGATCTCCGTTATATGCAATGGAGCAACATAGGGAAAATTAGCATAGGACAAAACTGGGGGGGGGGGGGAGATTTCCTGCAGAGGACCCATGGCTGAGCACCCCACAACCCCCCACCAACAGTCTAAGCCAGTGTTCTCCAACCTTGGGTCCCCAGATGTTTTTGGCCTACAACTCCCAGCATGCCCCAGCCAGCTACGCTGGCATAGAATCATGCTGGGAGTTGTAGGCCAAAAACATCTGGGGACCCAAGGTTGGAGAACACTGGTCTAAGCTCTCCCCCCTACAGCCATTTCGTCCTCCCTCCATTCACTGTATTGGAGCTGAGCAGCGGGTCATTTTCCTGGGCCTTGGATTGGCTCAGGAAAATGATCTGGAGTCTTGGCTATTCCCCCCCCCCCCCGCGAAGATCTCACATCCTTTCCAAGTTAACCTGAGGAGGATTTAGGAGCGCAACGCATTCATTCTGTCAGTTGGAACCTGGCAATGTACTTGTTCATACAGTGTGCAAAGTTCAACTATGGAATTCACTTCCACAAGACGTACGGATGGCCACCAATTTGGAGGTCTTTAAAAGGGGATTGGACAAATTCATGGAGGAGAAGGCGGCTATCAATGGCTACCAGTCCTGATGGCTATATGCTACCTCCAGTATCAGAGGCACTGATGCCTACGTACACCAGTTGCTGCGGAACATGGGCGGGGGTTGCTGTTGCTTGTGGGCATGTCCTGCTTGTGGGATCCCGTGGGCAGCTGGTTGTCCACTGTGTGAACAGAATGCTGGTCTAGATGGACCTTGTTTTGATCCAGCAGGGCTCTTCTGATGTTCTTATATCTTTCGAGAATCTTGACACTGCGGCAACTGGCAGGGAAGCAAATATGGTGGTCCACGTTACAACAAAGTTGGAGAATCACTAGCCCACCCAGTAGGATTATTGCCACACGGGGACAGCTTTGACTTTAGGGAAGGTGTAGAAATATTATTCTGCATTCCCAAGAAATCCCAGATGTGTCAGAGATGCATCTGCTAAATTTGGTTGCATACACATTAAAAAAACATCTAATATGCACCGGTATTTTTAGCTCACTTATCCAGAAAGCACACAGAGGAAGCATATGGCTCTTTCCCTGAGCAAACTGCCCCTGGCAATACTTGGGAACTCCAGAGCTTTCTTTCCCAGTGGTGGAGAGCTAGCATGAGTTAGCACTGAAATGTGATAGTGCCCACTCTTTGAACCCAAACAAAGCAGAGGGAAATGCATCTCCATCCATGTGGCGTTTTATAAAGGGTGAATCCACTGCACGGGGTGGGTGGTGGATTTCCTACCACTGCAGCATTAGCATACCCTCCAACATTTCACAGATGAAAACAGGGACACACATGTTAATTTGTAAGAGGTATGGTTAAGCAACATGAAGGTGTGATCAAGAGGGTGTGGCCAGGCAACATGAGGGTTGCCTGGCCACTTGCCTGAATGGGGAATCTGTATGAGAGAAATCTCACAATGCAATTACAGAATCACAGGGTATGGCCAGGCCAAGGGTATGGCCAGGCAACCAAAGGGCATGGTCAAGTACAAAAGTTAATAGAGGAAACACACAAAATCTTATATATTATAATTATGACATTATTATATTATATATTAGTTTATAATATTTTATAAGTGGCTTTTGTAATATTGTTTTTACCTTACTTAAACCCTTAATTGTTGATGTCTGGTGTTTTTCATGGGGGGGGGCGTGTCAGTGCTTGCAGGGCAATCTCTTTCTTTTTGTTTTAAAATGGTCAGGAAGGGCACAAATTCAACAGGTGAAGCTTACCCACTCACCCCACACCCCCAAACATGGAGCTTCAGAGAGAAGGGGAAGTTTCTTGCATTTCCTTCTGACACTGTAACCTCACCTGTTAGAGGCACAGAGTCAGCTCTGTTAGGAAATAAAATCTTTGGCAATATAAAGATAGGAATCATGTGATAAATTCCCTCATTCACCTCTCCGTTGGTCCAGGTCAGCGGGTGCAACACACACACACACACACACACACACACACACACACACACACGTCTGTTCCCTCTCTGCTTACTGTCTCTTAAAGGGGCCATGGGCAAAATTGCAGCTAAGCTAAAGGTTGTAGCTTAGCTGCAATTTTGTCCATGGTCCCTTTAAGTAGCTTGCAGTTGCGGGAGGCAGGGGAATTCGGGACTTTGCATGACAAAGTGAGAAGCTGTGATGGCTTAAGGGTTTTTGGAATTGTCCCAGCATTTTCGGGGCAGTTGGAGACTATGCATTAATGGTCAATGGTTTTCAAGCGATATTCTGGGCGCAAACGGATTTCCTTCAAAGCCCAACCATGGATGTTTAAAGACACAGACAGTAAGGGCTTGCCTACCACTATGCAGTCTTCTCCTGGGGCGGGTTGTTGCAGGATTGATTGCATTCTCAGCAACGGTGAGGCCTAATAGACTGCAGGAGCATCATGTGATTCAGCCTTAATGTCAGCTGACGTACAGAAGCAAGCCCTGCTGGATCTGACCAAAGGGCCATCCAGTCCAATGTCCTATTTCCAGCCAGATGGGTCTGGGAAGCCTCAGCAGAGCATGAAAGCAAGTCTCCCACCTCTGCTGTTAACCCCCCCCCCCGGTATACTACCCCTGAATATGGGGACTCCAAAACATGAATGATCATAGGTATTAACAGAACTGTCTTCCAGGAATTTGTCTAATCCCCTTTTCAAGTCATCCAAGCTGGTGGCCATCTCTGCGTCTTACGGCAGTGAGTTCCATATGTTAATCATGCATTGTGTGATGAGGTCTGTCCTGACTCTATTGCCAGCCAAGTATCACTGGGTGACTTTGAGTTCTAGCAGTCCATGAATTCTAGTATTCTTCTTCTTGTAATCTTCCTTGAGCTGTTTGCAACGGAGAAAGGCAGGAGGCAAATAGAGTATTTTTATTTTTTTTTATTTATTATATTTATATCCAGCCTCTTTTCCTGCAAGGAACCCAAGGCAGCGTACATAAACCTCCTCCTCCTCTCCATTTTATCCTCACAACAACCCTGTGAGGTAGGTGAGGCTGAGAGTCAGTGACTGGCCCAAAGTCACCCAGTGAGCTTCATGGCGAGTGGGGAATAGAACCCGGATCTCCTGAGACCCAGTCCAACACTCTCACCACTACACCACACTGTAGTGTGTGTTTAAAAATAAACAAATAATAATAACTGGACTCATTTAAAGCAAGAACCGTTTGGCTAAGTTTTGTTGCATAGATAATACATGCACATTTCAGGACTGTGGTGAAAAGTTGCCCTTTTCCCCCCCTTCCAAGGGTCAATTTCATTGCATCCACTTTAACGTCAAAACATGAATGTGCAAAGCTGTGAGCGAGCAATGGCCTTAGTGCAGTGTTCTCCAACCTTGGGTCCCCAGATGTTTTTGGCCTACAACTCCCAGCATGCCCCAGCCAGCTATGCTGGCTGGGGCATGCTGGGAGTTGTAGGCCAAAAACATCTGGGGACCCAAGGTTGGAGAACACTGCCTTAGCGCCATGTGCTGTGCGAGCTGAAGCAAAGCAAATCATGAGGCTTGCATGCAACAAGGACCTTTTCTTCGCCGCTTATTGGCACCCCGTGGCCCACGCATAAAGAGATCCGTGGCTCCGGCATTTGATTACAGATTTCGGTGGCCCCGGAGTCGGGGCAACCCTTTCATTTTGCACAGTGAGGGTCGACCGAGAAGGGCAAACAAAGCACAAAAGCGCCACGAGGTGGGTGCAGAGCGCTGAGGCGCAGGCCTGCCGCGGCGAAATAATGCATGCGGCCGTTTGCGGCATAATTTAATTAGCCCTTTCTAGGCGTTTCGCTTAGAACGCCAAGGACCTCCACCTGAGCCATTGTAGCTGTCTGCCTAAGGTCAGATGTGAAGAGGGGCCGCACGCCGAATACAGAGATGAATTCATGATCCGGGAGTTAAACAGAAGCAGGCTGAACTTTGGGACCAGCCAGGCTCTCGACTGCCCCTCCTGCCTGCCAGGCCTGCTCCTCTTCCATTCAAGGCACACAGACATGGTGGATTTCCGTATAAAATCTCAACATGGGTTAGCATCGAACTCCAGACGTCTCAAGAATACAAAAGATCGGGGTGCATCTGCAACCAAAACGAAGACTTAGGTGTAATTATTGTACTTGCTCCCATTCATCCCTTCTTAGCCTGACCTTTTGTAATGGATCCAGCCTTCTCTCCTGTTACTACCACTTCTTTCTGGAAAGTGGAAATATCTTTGAACATAGAATCATAGAAAAGTAGAGTTGGAAGGGGCCTACCAGGCCATAGAGTCCAACCCCCTGCTCAGTGCAGGAATCCAAGTCAAAGCATCCCTGACAGATGTCTGTCCGGCTGCACCTTGTATGCCTCCAGAGTGGGAGAGCCCACCACCTCCCTAGGTCCTTGGTTCCATTGTCTTATTGCTCTGACAGTCAGGAAATTTTCCCTGATGTTTAGGTGGAATCTGGGTTCCTGTCACTTGAGCCCATTATTCCGTGTCCTGCAAACTGGGATGATCGAGAAGAGATCCTGGCCCTCCTCTGTGTGACAACCCTTCAAGTACTGGAAGAGTGCGATCATATCTCCCCTCAGTCTCCTCTTCTGAAGGCTAAACATGCCCAGTTCTTTCAGTCTCTCCTCATAGGGCCTTGTTTCCAGTCCCTTTATCATCCTTGTTGCCCTCCTCTGAACCCTCCACACTGGAAATATCTGTTCCAGTGTGGCGTAGCGGTGAGAGTGTTGGACTGGGGCTCGGGAGATCCGGGTTCTAGTCCCCGCTCAGCCATGCAACTCACTGGGTGCCTTTGGGCCAGTCACTGACTCTCAGCTTAACCAACCTCACAGGGTTGTTGTGAGGATGAAATGGAGAGGAGGAGGAGGAGGAGGAGGAGGAAGACTGTGTAAGCCACCTTGGGTTCCTTTCAGGAAAAAAGGCAGGGTATAAACATAATAAATAAAATAAAAATCTAGCTGTGCCTGTGAGTCCTGCAAGACCTGGTCCCTGCTTCCCTGGCTCATTACACCTGGACAAGGAGGGTGGCGCCTGACTGACTCCAGCTACAAAAGCTGCTACTGCTTTTGCCTTTTTTTTTTTTTTTTACCTTAGTATAATAATTATTGAATTGTTTATGGTTATCTGTAATTCTTTCTATTGTATTTTTAAAATATTATGTTTAGTGTTTTTTTTAAATATATATTTTGTAAATTATTTTGACTGTTCTGATATTTTGTACATTATTTTTTGAATATTATATTTAGTGTTCTTTGATGTTTTGTAAATTATATCTACACTGTCATTTATTTGTCGTGTTGTGCGCCGCTTTGGGCACAATTTTTGTGGGAAAGCGGCATACAATACTCTAACCGCTTCACCACATTGGCTCTCATATTCCACAAGAGATATTAATAATCTGCTGGTGGCGGCGGCGGCCTACCTCTGAGGAATATAGACACAGGGCATCTTGCAGCCTGTCCTACCTCACAGGGTTGGAGGTGCAGGCACACCGGTTTGTCACACAGATCACCTCGTCGCAGTTTTCCCCACTACTGCGGAATGTATCGTGTTTCTATTTAAATTATAGTATTCCCCCCCCCTAAATTTGCATCTGTGCATATAAATTAACGTAAACCACTTTTGTGCAGATCTGTGTCCTCCTTTTTGGTGATGCGTTTCCTCTCTTTTTTTGGCAACTCCTAAGTGGCCACCCTAGCAGAGAGACTTCTTCCCCGTTGGATCTGGCCACCCTATGGCAGGGATGGGGACTCAGACTCGAGGACTCGACTCGTGAGTCGGACTGAGTCCCCCCTCTGACTCGACTCGGACTCGAGTCCCAATATTTTTAATGGGACTCGAGACTCGACTCGGGACTCGAGACCAAGGACTCTTCAACATCCCTGGGCTGTGCCAGAAGGAGTGGAGAGGAGCGTGATTGCCGGCGAAGAGTGCGTGGAAGCGAGGTGTGCCACTGTTCGGCCACTATGGACAGCTACCAGGAGTGCAGCCCCAACAGTGTGTCAAGATTTATTTTGATTGATGTGTTGCGTACTTGGGAGAGGCAGAAGAAGGACCTGAGATGACTCTGTGTGGCTGCTCTGAGTGTGTTTCTGGTTCCAGCAAGTTCATCACCAGTGGAGCGGGTGTTCAGTGAGGGTGGAGTTGTGATGAGATCTCACCGTTCCAGAATGGGGGCCAAACATTTAGAAAAAATCATGTTCCTCAAATGCAACATGGATAAGTTTTAGGAAGTACAGCAAGTTTATTTTTTAAAATCATTTTCCTAAAATGCAACCTTTCAGCCATGTTGGGTTTGGCTGCCTCTGCCTGCCTGTCTGGGGTTCCCAGCCTCCTCTGCCTGCCTGGTCTCTTCTTGACCAGTTCAACAGTTGAATTGTCCAAGACAAAGGCCTCTGCCTGCCTGCTTTGGGGTTCCCTGCCTCCTCTGCCTGCCTGGTTATTTTGGGTTTTTCTGCCTGGTCTGTTCTTGCCAAAATCAGTTGCAGAGTTTTGAAATAAAAAGGCACACTTGTGCCTAGAATTTATTTAAGCCACACATCTGAAGTAGCCTTATTTTGTTGGGAAAAACCCCCCATTGATTTTAATAGGGACTCGTGGAGTCAGCTTTGGGAGTGACTTGTGACTCGTGACTCGTGAGTCACCATTTTGGACCAAGGACTCAGACTCGGACTCGAGACTCGAGTCCAAAGACTCGTGACTCGACTCGTGACTCGAGACCAAGGACTCTTCAACATCCCTGCCCTATGGACATCCTGTCTGAAGTCAGGACCTGCTAACGCTGGATACAGGCCTGTGGCTCACGCTGGCTCAGCTGGTCTGAGCGTGGAAAACTAAGCAGGGTCAGGCTTGGTGATTACTTGGATGGGAGACCCCTCCTCTACTTTCCTGCATTGAGCAGGGGGTTGGGCTCGATGGCCTTGTAGGCTCCTTCCAACTCTATCAGATCGATGAAATCTATGGATGAAATCCCTTCCCGCTCTGTGTGATTCTGTAACTGCGTTGTGAGATTTCTCTCATACAGATTTCCCCAGTCAGGCAAGTGAGCTGCTGAACATCAAAGATGAGAGAGGGAAGAAAGATTGCCATAGCAACCCTTCCTTCTGTGACTTGATGGTTTACATCACAGGGTCAGGTGAGCTGGGTCATGCAGAGGTGGCGCCTTCTTTTGCCAACGGCCACCCCCACCCCCCTTTTTTAGAGACCTTCCCTCCCAATTCCAGCAGCATCAACATGCAGCAACAATGACAGCAAAATATAACCCGTTAGACTGTGTGTGTCCCCCCCCCCCATTCCTTGCAAAGACCAAAGGAAAAAGACAGCTCAGGTCCTGCAAATACTCAAAAATCTGGTTTGAGAAAGGGGTGGTGGAGGCGTGCAATTTGTGCAAAATTTTCGCAATTGCATATTACAGTAATACCTTGGATTGCAAGTAGGTAATTTGTTTTGAGAGCGTTTTGCAAGACAAGCATTTTTAAAAAATATTTATTTAATTTTTTTTTACTTGATATACCAGCGACGTCTTGCAATACAAGTACTGTAGTATGGCTTAAATTAACAATCTCTGTACAAATGTTTTTTTGGGGGGGGGATTTCGTTTTGATATAAGAGTGTTTTGGATTACAAGCACGTTTCCGGAACGAATGATGCTCTCAATCCAAGGCATGACTGTAGCTGTTTTTGTACAGAGCTGCTCCAGATATTTCCTTGCTGCGCACCAACCTTCCCCCGCTCCTTTGCACATTCTCCAGTAGGAAAGCTCAATTTCTGCATTTCTAAAAAAAAAAAGAAAAAGGAAAGAAAAGAAAAAGGAGGGAGCAGGAGACAGGCAGCCTCAGATCTGGACCACCTCCAGGCTTAATGCAAACCTTAACGCAGTCTTGGCAAGACACCCTCTGGTGGAACCCCTCCTATAATAGCTCCTCGCCACCCCCGCCCCCCGGTACTGGCTTCCTTGGTGGCACTGGAGGAATGCTACCAGTCACCATTTTAAATTTCCCACAAGACTCCTGAGGGAGCACTGCTCTAGAACATTTGTGGCAAATTAAAATGGCGCCTCACGCCGGGTGCCAACATTTACATTTCCCACAATGGCCCAGAATGATGCCATGTTGGGGCACTGTGGGAAATTCAAAATGGCGGGTCGCAAACCCAGCTGATGAACCTGGCCTATGAAATGGCTTCCACCATCCCCGGCCAGCGTGGCCGTTGGCTCTGCTGGCTGGGGATGATGGGGGTTGTAGTCCTACACACCTGGAGGGGTGCCAGGTTAGGGAAGGCAGCCACTAAGCAATGGCCTCTTCCTTCCTGGTGGAACCACTGTGATCTGGAGTGCTGTGTCGACGATGGCTGTGTTGTGCCAATGTCACTATAAGGCAGTGTTTCTCATGCTGGCTGGGGCATGCTGGGAGTTGTAAGCCAAAAACATCTGGGGACCCAAGGTTGAGAAACACTGCTATAAGGGAAGGCTTTTGCCGTCTGTGACAGTAGGCAACACGACACCAGACCAGCTCTGATGCCTGCACTGTCGTTTCCAGCATCCAGGGTTTTCACATAAATAAATTATATATAATTTATATGTGTGTATGTACATGTGTATATGTCTGAACATGTTTATATATGCACACACGCATAGGATGACCACTTGTACATCATCACAAAGACGAGGATGTCAATTTGCATAAAATTTGCTCATCGATATGTAGAAATGCACATTTAGAAGGCATTATTATAATTCAGTGTTCTCCAGCCTTGGGTGCCCAGATGTTCTTGGCCTACAACTCCCCAGTATGCCCCAGCCAGCATAGCATGCTGGGAGTTGTAGGCCAAAAACATCTGGGCACGCAAGGCCTGGAGAACACTGTTATAATTGAAAGAGAAATATGATCACCGTTGTGGGGGAAACTGTGACCTGTGTGCCTGCTAAGTCTGCTGTCCAGGTGCAGATGGGCAATTTCAGTATGGTTCTTAAAGCTAAGCAGGGTCAGGCCTGGTTATTACTTGGATGGGAGACCCCCTCCTCTAGTTTCCTGCATTGAGCAGGGGGTTGGACTCGATGGCCTTGTAGGCCCCTTCCAACTCTATGATCTATGAATCTATGAATCTATGAAACCTTCAAATAGAGGACTGTCCTCTGTAAAATAGGACACGTGGCCACCCTATCCGAATTCTTCAGAGACATTTCACCAGTCTCATAGAAGTCTTTCGGTTTCTCTCAACATTTCTCGGCTGTTCCGCTGGAGCAAGACCCTCGGAAATTCATCGCAGAAATCATGAGGAGGCGGAATGCGCTGGCGACACATGTTTTTACAATACAATGCTCCCTGCCCGGCAAGAAATCTCAGAAGTCTGGATTTGCAACTCCCCCCCCCCCCCCGTGTCTCTAAACTTGCTTTTAGAAATACTTTGCTAATAACATTTGGCTAATTTGTTCCTGCCAGTATAAGAAGATTGAAGCAAGCTGAGTGGGGTGTGGGCCAGGTTGGGAACTAGTGACATATGATCCTAGGGCCCAGTCCCGAGTCTTCAGGCAATCGCTCTCCGCTTAGCTTTTTCACTGGGTTATTATTATCCTTGGCTGGAGCTGTTGTTAAATATCTCGTCTTTCCACTTTATTCTTTTTTTTTTTTCATTGCTCCATTGTTTAGGGTTACGGCTCAGTCCCACGGTGCACAATGACTCCATTCATGGGAATCCGTTTGCTCGACAAAAATAAATAAATAATAATAATAACGGTGAATGAATAACCGTGAATGGATAAAGAGTCCCTGGGACATGCAGAGATCCTTTCATTGCCTTGGGGGGATGCGGGTGTCAGCGTATGGCTTTAGGGGGAAATATTGAGGGAAGAATATGTAATGTAAGTTGGTAAGTGGCACAACTCCGGGTGAGTAAACCAGCTGTTTGAATTAAAGCTGTTGTTGCCCTCCAGAATTTCCCTCCCTTGCTTGTGCATGGTTGCTATAGTGACGTGACACAGAAATGGGCGACACGCTGCTGCCATCCCCTGGGCAAGCCACAGATTACCCTTTTTCCGGGCCACAGTTGAGAGGGAACGTAGGCGCAGCAGCCTACGTTAGAGGTGCAGTCCAGTGATCTAGCTCAGCACCAACTGTGGTGGTCAAGTCAGCCCATCCCCTGACTTGTCGTACAAAGGGGTCTTCTGGATGATCCCACGCGCTTCGTGATCTACCTCTTCGGAAGGCCTTCCTCGTGATGCTAGGGTGCAGCATAAGGACGTCAGAAGAGCCACGTTGGATCAGACCAAGGGTTCATCTCGTCCAGTATTCTGTTCACACAGCCGCCCGCCCGCTTCCTCTGGGAAACCCACAAGCAGGACAGGAGTGCAACAGCACCCTCCCGCCCATGTTCCCCAGCAACTGGTGTACAGAGGCACACTGCCTCTGATCCTGGCGGTAGCATAGAGCCATCAGGACTAGTAGCCACGCGGATAGCCTTCTCCTCCATGAATTTGTCGAACCCCCTTTTAAAGCCATACAAGTTGGTGGCCATCACCAAATCTTGTGGTAGTGAATTCCCGGTATGCACTGTGTGAAAGAAGTCCTCCCTTTTATCTGTCTGTCCTGAAGCTCCCACCAAGCAGCTTCATTGGTTGACCCCAGGTTCTAGTATTATAAGGGAGAAAAATGCCTCCCTGTCCACTTTCTCTACACCATGCATGACTTTGTACATCTGTATCATGTCTTCCCGCACTCGCTTTTTCCTCTAAGCTAAACAGTCCCAGATGTTGTAACCTTTTCCCCACAGGGGAGTTGCTTCAGCCCCTTGATCTTTTTAGTTGCCCCTTTCTGCACTTTCCCCAACTCTACAATATCCTTCCCAGCAGGGAAGGGCGTGGGCAGCGCTGTGTTGTTGATCCGTTAACTTGCCCCAAGGAGAAGCCAATTCGCCTGTGCTACAAGGTGGGCCATATCAGGGATGTTGAAGAGTCCTTGGTCTCGAGTCACGAGTCGAGTCACGAGTCTTTGGACCCGAGTCTCGAGTCCAAGTCCTTGGTCCAAAATGGTGACTCACGAGTCACGAGTCCTGAGTCACTCCCAAAACTGACTCCATGAGTCCCTATTAAAATCAATGGGGTTTCCCCCCAACAAAATAAGGCTACTTCAGATGTGTGGCTTAAATAAATTCTAGGCACAAGTGTGCCTTTTTATTTCAAAACTCTGCAACTGATTTTGGCAAGAACAGACCAGGCAGACAAACCCAAAATAACCAGGCAGGCAGAGGAGGCTGGGAACCCCAAACAGGCAGGCAGAGGCAGCCAAACCCAAAATGTCTGACCCTAACCCAAACCCCCCACAACAACACATCAATCAAAATAAATCTCAACACATTGTTGGGGCTGCGCTCCTGGTAGCTGTCCATAGTGGCCGAGCAGCGGCGCGCCTCGCTTCCATGCGCTCTTCACCGGTGATCGCGCTCCTTCTGGCACAGCCAGAAGACTCGTCAACAGCCCAGGGATGTTGACGAGTCCTTGGTCTCGAGTCCCGAGTCGAGTCTCGAGTCCCATTAAAAATATTGGGACTCGAGTCCGAGTCGAGTCAGAGGGGGGACTCAGTCCGACTCACGAGTCGAGTCCTCGAGTCCGAGTCCCCATCCCTGGCCGTAGTCATGGGAAAGTAGGAAACTTCCTTGCACTGAGGCAGACCATCGGTCCATCCAGCCCAGCATTGTCCATATTGACTGGCAGCAGCTCTTCAGGGTTTAGGCAGGAGTTTTTCCAGCCCTACGTGAAGATGCCAAAGATCAAACTCCCATAATCCCTGACCATTGGCCCTGCTGGCTGGGGTGGGTCAGACTTGTAGTCCAAAACATCTGGAGGGCACCAGGTCGCCTACCCCTGTGCTAAGCAGACAACTGACAAAATAAACTCTAGTGCAGTGTTCTCCAACCTTGGCCCCCCAGATGTTTTTGGCTTACAACTCCCAGCATGCCCCAGCCAGCTATGCTGGCTGGGGCATGCTGGGAGTTGTAGGCCAAAAACATCTGGGGGGCCAAGGTTGGAGAACACTGCTCTAGTGCTTTACTCAGCAACCAAGTGCCAAAAGTGGAATTAGGCAATATTGGCTCTGCCTGTTGGCTCATACCAAGATAAGCCAAGTACCTGCCTACTCAACCAGCTAGGGACCATTTATAACTTAACAAGTGTGCAAATCTGAAAAATCAGAAATAATGCTTTACTTTTATAAGCAATCTTTATTGTTTCAACCATATGCCACAACAGAAAGTACCATCTAATGTATTCCAGTCAGGGTGGATTCTGAACCAGTATATCTCACCCCATGTTGCTCCCCTTGTGCCTCTCAGCCAAAGTACTGGACAGGTATGTGTTGACCCTTTAGGGGAGTTGGGTGGGCAGAGATTGTGAGCTGGTAGAGTGATGATCCGGTACCCCCGGTCAGATTTCTCTCTCCCAAGGTTCTTAAGAGTCCTGCTGCTCTGTTAGTACAGTTGTTGGTGGCAGAAAAACTAATCCGGTGGGATATTTCAGAGTAGGTCTATTAGTCCTAGCTGGGGACTAAACCGAAACCCATTTAAACTGGTTTACGTAGTGACCCCTTCCGGGTGCCAGGTTAAGGGGAGGGATGACGTCTCTCTGAAGGACCACAGGGCGCGTCACACAGCCGGAAACAGAGAAAAACCAAAAGAACAGACAAAGTAAAACTGACGTTTGCTACTTTAACACAAAGAGAAAGGTGGGGTGGTGTCGTCCCATTTTTTTTGTAACGAGGAAACGAGACACTGATGCATGCGCTGCGCATCTCTCCCAGAATTAAGTATCAGCCCTCATTTTAATGTACCCCACAGCCTTGGGAGGAAGATTACAATTGGGTTATTTTTGAGACGCAAAGCCATAAGCAGAACACAGAAATCAAACATCGTTTCGAAGGAATAACACCGCCACAATGGTGCATTACCAGACAGCTAATTGCCAAGCGTACTGGCGGTAAGTAAGAGTTCTTTAAGTGTTGCCCTGCAGCTAGTCCAGGTAACCCACAATGTCTCACTTGCCCAGGGGAAATGGCGCGTTTGCAGCAGGGGCTGGATTGGATTTCTTGAAAACTCTGCTTCCTGCCATCCTTGCTCTTCCTCTCGCTGGCAGGGCTGCACCAGAGCCAAGTCGGGGGGGGGGGGGGCGGCTGCCATGGTAGTGTTCCCCCCAGCCACGAGGGAGCCATGTGTCTCTGTGCTGATCCCCCCCACAGCTGGGCGCTGCATCGCAATGACCCAGCCGCGTGGGGGGGCTGATTTTATGGGTCTCTCTCTCCCACACCTCTGTGATTAGCACATAGTGGGGCACGTCCCAGTTGTATGGAAACTGCTCACTGATAAGCAGCGCCTCCCGCGCCACGGCTGGGAGAATGCTGAAAGGGCGCCGAAGAATGTCAAGATGAAGAGTGCCGTCCAGCAGAGGCATCTCCCACGCACGGAAAGTGAGCAGGAGTCGCACCCAAAACTGGTCTTGGGTGCCTTTTGAAACCTGGGGTGGGGAAGAGAGGAGCTTGGAGAGGGCAGCGAGCAATTTGCAGTGGGGAAGCTGCCGTCAGGGAAAAGGTTGAGCACTTCCTCCCCGGCTCCGCCCAATCACTGCTTTTCCGCCCCACATTCCCAAACCCCTGAACCTTGTCTCTTTTAATGGTAGGGGGGCTCCAGTCCCTGCATTTGCGTGTCATGTGTGCCCTCGGTCTCTCTGACTTCCGACAGAAGGAAGAACTAGTCAGGTTGATTTCTTTTCTCGCTTCAAGGCTACCTTGAGGCACCGTTCCCCTACCTCCATCTGATGCTGCAAACGCCATGTTGCTTGATATGGACTATGGCCAAGGCTGCGTCGCAACAGGGCAAGAAAGACTGGCTCCTGCCTGCTTCTGAAATCTTAAAGGCATGAGAGTCCATTGCCATCTGGGAGATGGAGACCTACACTGACTCCAGGTTGGCTGAAGAGGAGTTACGGTGACAGCCTTAAGCTGTGTAAGGGCATGCTCTATACCAGAGTTGTCCAACCTTGGGTCCCCAGATGTTTTTGGCCTACAACTCCCAGGATGCCCCAGCCAGCATAGTTGTAGGTCAAAAACATCTGGGGACCTAAGGTTGGAGAACACTGTTCTATACCCTCCTCTGCATCCCACTGTGTGGGATCTGTTGCCAACATGGCTCTTGGTTCCAGGAGGTGGGGTAATATAAATCTGGGAACGGGCAATTTTGGAACAAAACGCCTCTGCTACAAGGGGAGGACTGGGATCGAAGCTGTTTCTTGCTTTTTTTTTTAGCTGTTTCTTGTCTAGGTTTTATTTGCACACACTTTATTGACAAGCATTGTGGCTTGCATAGTGATCACAACATTGGGCTGGCTTGGCTGTAGTGTTCTCGGCTTCACAAGCCACGGTTTTATAAAGTTGTGAATGAGCATTAGGCCTGCATGCGCCTCCCTCATCCCCCTTCCCTCCTCTCCTGGTATATAGGCTTTGACATTGAGATCCTGGTATGTTTAAACCAGAATTCTCCATTATGTCCCGAACAGTGAATTCTGGCTTAATGCTGGTTTACAACCGTGGCTTAATATCCTTGGTTAGTAAGCCAACATTAAACCAGGGTTCTCGATCTCAAATATAATGGGAGATTCTGGTTTAAACAAACCAGGATCTCCGCATGAGGAAAGCGGTGAAGGAGGAGTACATGGGCCCAGCACTTGTTCTTGGCGTCATAAATGAAGCTGGGAACGCTACATCCAAACTGGCCTATTCTCATGGTGTTTATGTATTGCCGAAGAGAGACACAACAGATGTTGTATTTCTCTCTATTGTTTTTGTCGGGAGATGTTTCTGGGCTGATGCTGCCCTTCTCTGTTGAGTTTCATCGCCCAACTACTTAGCGTGACAGCTAAGATGATGAAAGTAAAGGACATTAAGGTGACATAAAAGCTCTCTCCCAGGGCAGCATGTAACGGGAACTCCTTCCAGTCATCCTTGTTGAGCTGCTTCTTCGTCTTCACGAAGCACCAAATACATATCACTATTAAGGCTATAATAAAGATGCCTGCAGGGGAAATAAAAGAGAAACCATTCAAAAGGCATTTTATGGGGGAATCCTTCCTACAGATTCATGGAGCTGCCTTCACCAAAGCACTCAGCAAGTCCGCTGGTTCTCATGACCCCCGGAGGAGTGCAACAGTGACCCAGACACAGAGACTGAGGGGCCAGTGAGGAGGCACTGGGCCCGAGCACCTTCACTGAACTGGAGGCTTCTCAGACGCGGGAGGCTGCTGATCCCAGACCAGAGACTACAGCCCCCCATTCCCAGGCCCAGCAAGGGGCCAGCATACTTGCCTGCAAAGGCCCTGCACCCCGTGGAGCCGGTGTGCCGATGTCGGCGGCGTTCCCGGCATGAACCAATGGAGAGAGGAGAAAGCGGTAGGCTCTGGGCTTGGGGGCTGCTCCTCGAAGGCTCTGGGGGTGGCACCTGAGAAGGGGCGTCAGGCTTGGAGAGCGTGACGGGGCTCCGCTGAGAAGAAGCTCTCCTCAGAACAAGGTGCCTGCCCCCTGGGCTCTGCATGGGGTCCCGAAGGCGTACTGCCGTGAGAGGCTGGTGACGCCTCCGGTGTCAGTGGGGCTTCTCATCCGTTGCAGCTTTTATTCTGAGCCTTATAGGAGCGATCCAGGGCGCTGTACTCCTTCCCCAGAATAGATTCGCCACCATGGAGCACCGTGGGTAGCAGCTCCTATGAAGCTCAGGATAAAAGCTGCAATGGATAAAGGAGCCCCACTGACACCGGAGTTCACCAGCCTTCCCGGCCTACTACCGGCTTCCAGGCATCCTAACCTTGATGGGATCCTGCCTGTCTGCCCAGCCACCCCCCTGCCCTGCCTGTCCTCTCCTCCTGGTCCAGACTGCCTGCTGGATTTGTAGCCTCATGTCTTGCCCGTGGGATTGCCTGCTGTCACAGTGTTCTCCAACCTTGGGTCCCCAGATGTTTTTGGCCTACAACTCCCAGCATGCCCCAGCCAGCGTAGCTGGCTGGGGCATGCTGGGAGTTGTAGGCCAAAAACATCTGGGGACCCGAGGTTGGAGAACACTGGGCCCTATCAGCATAAGGTGAACCTCTCCTCACCCGTCCCAGGCGAGCGATAGAAAAACGAGAATATTACCTGACAAAATGTGTAGGAAAGCGACAAAGGCCATTTGGAGCTTGCCCAGCATCTGTAACTCCACGAAATCCAGGAGGAAAGCTGCAAAGCCAGAGAACGTGCTCAGGAAACATAAGGAGATCATCACTGGTGTGACGTCCTCCGAGTCCTCATTGAAGAAAAAAAGCTTCCCTGTCATAATAGAAAGGAGACTAAATACATACCGCAACCAGCAATTGTGCATTCGCTTCATGCATTTTAAAAGAAACACAATGATAAACAAACAGATTTTAGAATGTGAGACATTTTGGCATAGAACACCAGCTTTGGTCACAAATGAGAGTCTGCTACAATGTCACTCATGAACTGAGCCAAAAACCGATCAGCAACAGACCAAAAACAAGCCTCAGAGGCAAATAATAATTAACCATCAGCACCTGCATGAATCAACCCATCAAGCCACATTCATAAACACCATGGCTTGTCTCATCTCATCCTTCACATTGATATCAAGCATTGCCTCCTTAATCTTTCTTCTTTGGGAGCTCTCTGTTCAATTGCCAGCAGGACCGAGTAAGATTGTCTTCCAAGATAAAAATTTTACAAAAAGGAGATTTTAAAAGGAGGCAATTCTAAAGAAAATTGTGTAGGCCCTAGCGATGGGTCCGTAAGTGACTGTGGAGGCCAATTCTAGAGCCACGCAGCTTCCCACAGTGAGGACACAGGTTACCAGATGGAAGATGGTCCTGTAAAGGATTCGTTTGACGTGCTTTTCGCTTAGCACGTTTCTCCCTTTCACTTTGCACTCGGGCTTCTTCAAAGTCCATGGAACCTTTGTGAAAGGCCAACCTCCAGTTAGATCGTTCATGGGCCAGAGCTTCCCAGTTTTCGATGTTTATATTGCATTTTTTTAGATTAGCCTTATGAACATCTTTAAACCTCTTATATTGACCACCGATATTCCGCTTTCCATCCTTGAGTTGGGAGTAAAGTAACTGCTTTGGGAGACGGCAGTCAGGCATTCGAACAACATGACCGGTCCACTGAAGTTGGCGTTGAAGGATCATTTTTTCAACGCTAGTACGGTAGTCTTTGCTTCTTCCAGTACACTGACATTTGTTCGCCTATCTTCCCAAGTAATTCGCAGGATTTTCCGGAGGCAACGTTGATGAAACCTTTCAAGGAGGTGGAAGTGACGTTTATAGATAGTCCATGTTTCGCAGGCATGCCATAAAGTTGGTAATACAATGGCTTCATAAACCAGTGTTTTGGTCTTCTTACAAATATCCCGATCCTCGAACCTTTTCTCTATCTTGGCAGCTATCTTTCTGTTACAGCTAACATTGACAGTGAAATCCGGCAACGTTTGAGCTCCGCAAGTGCCGCGTTTTCTCGAAAAAAAATCAATTGCCAGCACAGAGATTTTAACTGGGGATGGACTGCCCGCTTGTGTCTCTCCCTCATGTGAAGAAACCACAGTCGAGCACATGTTTCATTTATGCTGGATAATATCGGTTGGGTGCTCCTTATATCAGCACCATGCTGGAGACCCCAGGCCTACTCTAAGATCACAAGAGGATCAAGCCAAAGATCCATCTCCTTGAGCCTCCAGTGCCTTTATGAAGCCCACAAGCAGGCCATGCAGGAAACAACCCTCTCCTACTGCTGCTCTGGAGCTACTGGTGTTCAGTGGCACACGCCCTCTGAACCGGGAGGATGGGCAGCTGCTCCTCAGGGGCTCGAGCCGGATCCTTGGTACTTGGGATCCTTGTAACTGGAGATGTCAGGGATTGAACCTGGGGCCTCCTGTCACAAAAAAAATACAGCTCCTACCCTGAATGTGAATTATTGGTCGGTTAAATGTGCCGCTGCAGAAGACTTCATAGTTGAAACGTGCCTGGCAATCAGCAAACAATAACACTGCTTTTTAAACAGACATATTATTCTCTGATGTTGACATAGTTTAATACTCTCACAGTACTTTTTAATGATTACTGTATGCGACTGTTATTTTGAAGTAATTCATCCTAGGTTCATCGGGCTGTACATGACTCGAACCTTTGCTGTGAACTTTTAGCCGTCTTCGTTTCGTAAATCCTTTTAATTAACTTTGGGTATAAAATTTGCAAGAGTTTTCCTGATCTCCTGTCCTCTGCGCCCTTTGTGCATACAACATTCAGGGTTGTCAGCTCTGCTAAGAGGGGAAAGAAATAATGTTCCTTCTGTGGTGAATACAATTTTTCCAAGATGTGTAATTTTGGGCTGGGTTACTTTCCGCAAATGCAGCCTTCTGCAGCAAACAAATCTCGGTGGGTGGGAAAGGAGCTTTTCAAAAGATTGCATGACAGCAGTCTTGTCAGCAACGAAGCATAAAACATGCTAGCAAGTGTCTCCGTTGCTCCAGACAGGACTAGAACCAATGGTTGGAATTTGCAGGGAAGCAGATTTCGTCGAAATATTAGGAGACACTTCCTAACAGTAAAGACTGTTTGGCAGCGGAAAAGACTGCCAAGGGAGGTTATTGGTTCTCCTTTGCTGGAGGTATTTAAGCAGCGGCTGGACAGGACGGCCATCTGTCAGGGATGCTGCAGCTGTATCCTGCATTGCAGAGCCTACGTTGAGCACGGAGTTGGACTAGATGGTCTCCAAGGTGCCTTCTGACTCTAAAGGT
The DNA here is from genome assembly GCA_021292165.1 of Shinisaurus crocodilurus. Lineage (NCBI taxonomy): Eukaryota > Metazoa > Chordata > Lepidosauria > Squamata > Shinisauridae > Shinisaurus > Shinisaurus crocodilurus. The sequence goes on from JAHFWL010000096.1 coordinate 309,873, forward strand.
GCAATCCTGTGCATGTTTAGACAGAAAAAAAGGCCTACAGATCCTGGCATGCCCCAGCCAGTATGGCTGGCTGGGGCAGTGCTGGGAGCTGTAGGCCTTTTTTTCTGTCTAAACATACATAGGATTGCGCCCTAAGAAGATTCTGTGATATGTGAGGCTTGTCTAGACACAGGATAGCATGGAGTCTGATGCCCTGTGCTTTAGAAATCATCGAAAGGCCAGATAATTAGACACTGCAACATCATTGAACAGAGACTTGCCCGATATGTATGTATTTAAAGCTCATCTTTCCCCAGAAAGGGCTTGGGCTGTGTGTAAGTAGTAGAAACATAATGAAAACATGCGTCTATATCAGTGTTCTCCAACCTTGGGTCCCCAGATGTTTTTGGCCTACAACTCCCAGCATGCCCCAGCCAGCTACACTGGCTGGGGCATGCTGGGAGTTCTAGGCCAAAAACATCTGGGGACCCAAGGTTGGAGAACACTGTTCTATATTTTAAAAGGCCCTCTGTCCCAGCGGCTTGCCCTTGTATTGGAAAGGCCGTCGGTTATTTTAAAAAAGATACCTGGGCTCAGGGTTTTGATGGCGGGGAGTAGGATTGTGAGGTTTGGATTCTTGTATAAGAAGAGCCCGCATCTAGATGGGGAACATGTGGCCCTCCTCAAGATATCGTCGGGCTGCAACTCTCCCAACATCCCTCACCGTTGGCTATGCTGGCTAGGGCGGACGGAAGCTACAGCCGAACAACACCTCCTGGAGGGCTTCACCTCCCCCAACCCCCTGGGTGTAGTCCAACTTCCTGTTGGAAATTGTCATGTTGCCTGCTTAAATCAACAAGGTAATATAACCACTAATTATAACCACTACACTGAGAGCCAGTGTAGCGTAGTGGTGAGAGTGTTGGACTGGGACTCAGGAGATCCGGGTTCTAGTCCCCGCTCGGCCATGAAACTCACTGGGTGACTTTGGGCCAGTCACGGCCTCTCAGCCTAACCTACCTCGCAGGGTTGTTGTGAGGATAAAATGGAGAGGAGGACTATGTAAGCCGTCTTGGGTTCCTTGCGGGGGAAAAAGGCGGGGTATAAATATAATAAATAAATAAATAAATTAGAGTGGGAGGAAAGGGTTAATTGAAGATTCCCAGGGTGCATGTCTCTGTCACCCCACCGCCCTACTTCTGGCCGCTCCGGCCAGTGCTCTCTGCTCTCTCCCCCCCCCAACCAAGATGGACACACGGTCTGAGCCGGCTTCCAGCCAGCAATCTCCAATGAAGACTCTAATCCGCCTACATGCATCCTGCATATACTGTCTGTGAGTAAAACGAATAAATGTCTTTATTATTTTTAAACCTTGTATGCACAATCCGTTCCTTTTAAGAACCTTAAGAGACAAGGGTTTAGCAACCCACGTGGTGATAACCAGTTTCAATACCCAGGCTGTGCATAAGTGGGGGGGGGGGGAACTCTGCTTTGTCCTAACCAGTATAGCGCCGACTCCTTTCCACATATCCTCCAACACTTCCTGCTTTGCACAGCGGCCAACCCGATGTGTCCAGGAAGCCTACAAGAAGGGCTCGAAGGCATTAGCTCTATTGCCTTAGGTAGAACTGGGCCGACTTGGGTGGAATAGCCTACGGTGGACTTGGTCTAGAAAGGCAGATTACAAATATTTATGTATATAAATAAATACAATACAATACAATGTGAAGGTACAACTCCCACTCCCCATCTGGGAGTCAAAGCAGCCACCCGTTGGAGTAACAAGCAGAAAAGAACGGCTCAAGCACTCTCTGGACCGGTGGAATCAAGCAGGCCAAGGGCTGGAGCAAGCCTTCTGTTTGCTCTTGTGGCTGGACGGTGCTGGCCATCCTTTGGGTTCCAGCGCAGGGTGGAGGAGTCGCACAGGGAAGCGAGAACAATCCCCACAGCTGCTTCCAGTCCAGTCTCTCCTCCTCTGTATTCCTGGCTTTTAGCCACCCTGAATCCCATGCTTCAACTGAATGGAAGATACTTCAGTAGCTACTGAGGAACTACGACGCGTGCAATGTTGCCACCCCACAGGAGGCCTAGCGCATTACTGCACATGCATAGACCACAGAGATCCAGCACGCACAGGAAGCATGCTCGATGTGCATCTCCCCTATGTTCCTGCTGGATTACTAAGATTGTCTTTGGACGCCCTTTTCAGGGTGCCGCCACTCACAAGGGTGTGACAGGTGGCTCCCAGGGAAAGAGCCTTCTCTGTAGTGGCTCCCCATCTGCGGAGCGTCTTCCCAGGGAGATCTGCCTGGCCGTCTTCACTGTATATGTCGAGGTGTCGGGTTAAGACCTTCCTCTTCCAGCAGGCACTTAATTTCTAATCTGGTGGTCTGATGATTAACTTTACTGCTGGCCCTATCATATCTTTATTTCATCATTTTCTATATCAATAGTTTCATTGTTGTATCTATTCTTTTGGCTGTTGTTTTATTGTTGTTTTTGGGTTTTTTAAAAAATCATTTTAACTGCCCTGAGGGCATCTGCCAGTTGGGTGGCATATAAATTTAATAAATAAATATTGCAAAAACTATGCTACTGACCTGAACTCAAACACATTCTGGCAACCGGCTCTAATTTCCAGCGTTTACACAATGACAAGACCATTGTGGCAAAGGACCCAGAGGTAAAGAAAAGAGCCAATTACCTAAGCCCTATGGGATCATAGAATCATAGAATAGTAGAGTTGGAAGGGGCCTATAAGGCCATCGAGTCCAACCCCCTGCTCAGTGCAGGAATCCAAGTCAAAGCATCCCTGACAGATGGCTGTCCAGCTGCACCTTGTATGCCTCCAGAGTAGGAGAGCTCACCACCTCCCTAGGTATTTGGTTCCATTGTCTTATTGCTCTAACAGGAATTTTTTTTCCTGATGTTTAGGTGGAATCTGGGTTCCTGTAACTTGAGCCCATGATTCCGTGCCCTGCAAAGTGGGATGATCGAGAAGAGATCCTGGCCCTCCTCTGTGTGACAACCCTTCAAGTACTGGAAGAGTGCGATCATATCTCCCCTCAAGTCTCCTCTTCTGAAGGCTAAACATGCCCAGTTCTTTCAGTCTCTCTTGTCTTATGGCAAACGGGTGGCTTTTATTTCTATGCATAGCCCACCTCATCAAGGTATTTAACACTGGGGTAAGTAGCGAAGCAAAAATCCTCCAATAGGATTTCATCTAAACCAATTAAATTTCCCCACCTTTTCCCCAGGCTGGTATGCTTTATAATGCTTCTGACCTCGCGGGACGTTTTTCAGTGTCATAAATCCACCTCAGAACAAAAGAACGCTTGTCAATCCCTGTGACTACCTCAAGGGGCAGATGTTGTTGAATTGACTGATTGATTGATTGATTGTCCCTTCATGCAAACTCCCCACTTTCCCCATGTGTCGCCTTACGTGTTTCTGTGCTGATGGTGATGTTCTCCGAGACATACACATCCATGTGGTGGGGCATTCCAAAGTTATAGGTCACCCAAGGTCTTGGCAGGTTGTAATATGGGGACAGAGTCACTGAAACCCACTTGAGCAAGGAAATGGACACACAAAGGCTTCCCAGGCTCAGAGCCTGCATCAAAGCTGCCAGTAGACTGTAGATCGTGGGCAGCGAGAGCTCATTCAGCTGCTCATGGACGGAGCGGGCGTGCAGGCCACTTCCTGAAAGCACAAGATGCAGCAGCTGAGAAGACTGGGAGTGCACATGCCCTGGATGTGATGGGGTGACCTGCCATGAAGAAGAAGAAGAAGAAAGATCAGACCGATCCCTTACATACCGTGTCTCCCTGAAAATAAGACCTACCCCGAAAATAAGACCTAGTGTCTCATGACGATGTTCCAGAGGATGATGACATGACTGTATTTGAATAAATGTACGGTATATTTCTGTACATGAATAAATGTAGACGGTTGTACATGAATAACTGCGGATTGTTGTACATTAAAAAAATAAGACCTACCCTGAAAATAAGACCTAGTGTTTTTTTTTGAGCAATATATATATATATATATAAGACAGTGTCTTATTTTCGGGGAAACACGGTACATGCTAGGCTGGCCATGTGCCCACTTTTACAGAGGACAGTCCTCTGTTTGAAGGGCTCCGGAGGACAGTCCTATATTTTGAAGACCTCCTCTGTTTGAAGAGTTGTCCAGTCCTGAGTCCGGTTTGGAGTTCAAGAACCCTCAGAAGGAAGAACTGCCGAGCCTTGAAGTTGCCCATCGGCAGCACCCGGGCAGCAGACGGAGCACGACAGACCGGTCAGCTGCTCACAATCTTCCGCACTATGGTGAGAGGTGCTTTGATTTCTATTTAAATTATAATCATTATTTCTAAGTTTGCACACGTGGCCACCCTAGTGCTGCCCTGCTCCGCTTGGCTGTCCGGTCAGCTGACTTCCCACCCATGAAGGAGGCTCTTTTTCGCTGTGGCCAAATGCCTGCATCTCATGCTAAATCCCAACGGCTGTTTGGCCCCACATTTCACTTATTTACAATAAACCCTGAGAACCAGCCTCCCAGTCCCACCACGTCTGCCGCACGACACTGACCTCAGGCCCCCCCGCCTTGTGATCCTCTGGCCCCGATTCTTCCTCAAGATCCTCATTTTGTAGGCAATTCTTATTTTTTTCTCCCAGAACGAATGCTCCTTCCCCACAAATCTTGTCTTCTCAGGACCCTCTTCTTCCCCTAGCGGTAATGGCTGGCCTCAGCCCACTAGCCAGTCCTGCCACCTTCACTCTCAGTCCCTCAGTTACAGTGGCCAGGTCTCCTGAGGTTCAGACCCACAGAATTTGGACTGGGGGAGGCCCGGGTGGCTTCTAGTGGGTTCAGGAGTGGCGCTTGGTCAGGAAGGGGGTTTATTTATTTATTCATTTTCTATACCGGCCAATAGCCGAAGCTCTCTGGGCGGTGTACAACAATCAATTAAAAAACACATGATAAAATACAGTTAAAAATATAAACAATAAACACATTATAAAAATTTAAAAGCAATTTTTAAAAATATCACAAAAACAAGTTAATAAAATATGACCGCTAAAAACAATGTGCCACCCCGCCGTACACCATTTAATTATTAAAAGCCTCAACGTAGAGGGCAGTCTTAACCTGGCGCCGAAAAGATAATAGAGTTGGTGCCAGGCGGGCCTCAGGGGGGAGCTTGTTCCACAGTTGGGGGGCTACCACAGAAAAGGCCCTCCCCGTTGTTGCTGCCCTCCGAGCCTCACTCAAAGGTGGCAGTCAGAGGAAGGCCCCAGATGTTGAACGTAGTGTACGGGTATATTGTGGTTGGGAGAGGCGTTCCATCAGGTATTGTGGTCCCAAGCCGGGTTAGCATCTTAATAATAATAATAATAATAATAATAATTATTATTATTATTATTAAATTTTATTTCTATACCACCCAATAGCTGAAGCTCTCTGGGCAGTGTACAACAATTAAAAAAAAAACACACACAATATAAAATACACAATGAAAATTGTAAAAAATAAAATAAAAACCAAATTTAAAATAACACAAATAGCTAAAAACAAGTTAGGCAACCTGGCACTGGCAAATGTGGCAGTCTGGCAGTGTGTTGTGGCGGCGGCGGGGGGGGGTGAGAGAATATGGTGCCTGAGGGGTGCCCGATGCACCCCAAGGCACCTTCCTACCCCTCCCAATTTTTATTTAAAAACCAAACCAAAAATAAAACAATTTTCTAGTGTCAGGGAAACCCATGGGGGGAGGATTTCATAGATTTCATAGATCACAGAGTTGGAAGGGGCCTACAAGGCCATCGAGCCCAACCCCCTGCTCAATGCAGGAAACTAGAGGAGGGGTCTCCCATCCAAGTCATAACCAGGCCTGACCCTGCTTAGTTTTCCACGCTCAGACCAGCGGAGCCAGCGTGAGCCACGGGCCTGGTTTAGGGATGATGAGGGGCGATTTTGGAGGGATGCTGAGAGGGAGTGCAGGTTTTCGTGTGCTTGCAACGAGAAGGGATTAATTAATTAATTAATTAATTATATTTATACCCCGCCTTTTTTCCTGCAAGGAACCCAAGGCGGCTTACATAGTCCTCCTCTCCCTTTTATCCTCACAACAACCCTGTGAGGTAGGTTAGGCTGAGAGTCAAGTGACTGGCCCCAAAGTCACCCGGTGGGTTTCATGGCCGAGCGGGGACTAGAACCCGGATCTCCCGAGTCCCAGCCCAACACTCTCACCACTATGCCACACTGGCTCTCAGTTTGTGTGTGTTTGTGTGTGTGTACACACACAGAGAGATAGGTGATGGGTAAGTGGGGTGCTTGCTTGCTTGTGTGTGAGTGTGTGCTTGTGTGTACGGGTGGTGGTGATGACCTGGGATGTGCGAGAAAAAGAGGTAGGGGAGAATGAGTTGGCCGGCAGAGAGAAGTGGGGAAGAGAGAAAAAGAGTCTGCCCGCTGTAAAATAGGTTTCTGTTGGCGGCGCAGAAAACTCCAGGTTCAAAGGAGTTGCTTTGTGTGTTGGGGCTCAGACCCCCAACCTCTGCCTTGCACTCAGCCTTTGGGGCAGGTTACTTCTTGTCCTTTGTGACTAGCCACGCCCCATGGCAGCCATTTTGTGGTAGTGCCCAGAGTCGTTTCTCCAATTTCCAAATGTATCCCTTAGGTGAAGATATATTTATTTTTAAAGGGATGGAGACCCAATGGGTTAGAAGTGGAGGCTGATGGCAGGGCCGGTGCAAGGCAGTTTGGTGCCCTAGGCAAGATCAGATATTTAGCGCCCACCCACCCACCCCTTCCCACTCGAGCCCTCCCTCCCTATTTCTGGTGCCCCCTTCAGCCCTGCGCCCGAGGCGGCTGCCTAAGTTGGCCTGATGGTAGCACCGGCCCTGGCCGATGGCCAAACGGTGGAGCAAAAAGCAAACACTCTCAAGTTTGTTTATTTATTTATTTATTATATTTATCAATACAATAGCCCATCTGGCCGGCCACCCGGCCACCCTGGGCGATGTACAATTAAAATACAATAAAACACAATAAAACATAATAATTAAAACAATATAAAAAATTCTCATTAAAAACCTAACCCACCCCATATTCCCGCCTGAACAGCCATGTTTTTAATGCACGGCGGAAGCTCATCACGGAGGGGGCATGGCGAAGGTCACTAGGGAGGGAGTTCCATAATGTGGGGGCCGCCACAGAGAAGGCCCTCTTCCTAGTCCCCACCAGCCTGGCTGCTCTGGCTGATGGGATAAGGAGAAGGCCGTCCGTGGCAGACCTTGTTGAGCGGCCTACTTGATGTTGCTGGAGGCGCTCCTTGAGATAAGCTGGGCCGGAGCCGTGTAGGGTTTTAAAGGTCAAAACCAACACCTTGAATTCGGCTTGGCAAGCAACTGGTAGCCAGTGCAACTCATTAAGCACTGGCGTGATGTGATCACGCCGGCGGCTGCCCTTAATCAGGCGAGCCGCCGCGTTCTGTACCAGCTGAAGCTTCCGGAAAGTTGGTTTCGTGATGCTCCTGGTGCCCAACGTTCGTCGCACCGCCCTTTCCTGATCCCACAGAAAAAGCGATGATGAAGCGGGCGGCCTAGGGATGGGCCCGGAGGGAAATCGCTCACTCCTTTGCTTCTGGGCCCTCAGCCTGAGATTTTACTCCCTTGACTGGAGACCCCCCCCTAGGGCAGTGTTCTCCAGCCTTGGGTCCCCAGATGTTTTTGGCCTACAACTCCCAGCATGCCCCAGCCAGCGTAGCTGGCTGGGGCATGCTGGGAGTTGTAGGCCAAAAACATCTGGGGACCCAAGGCTGGAGAACACTGCCCTAGGAGACGGCTCAAGCCCTGAAACCTCCGGCGTGACCTTGAAGCCTGGCTGGCAGCTTGTTGCTGCGGTTCTCGATGCCCCCAATATTCCTCCCGCCGGCAACCGCCCTCCCACCCTGCTTCGCCCCCAGCCTTACAGAGTGACCCCGCCGGCATTGCAGAGCATATATGCTTGGCACAAGGCCCCGAAAGAAGGCCACTCCGTCCTCATGCGGGCCGTAGCTTCGTTTCGGGCCTAACTCCACAGTGATGCAAAGCAGCCTCAGGGCCTGGCCTGACACTAGGCCCTTGCTGGTTCCCTAGCATTCCTCGGGCTTCAGGACTTCACAGCTTATCCCCGAAATCAGCTCAGCCGAGACTTCAACATGGTCTTGGCTTAGCCTGCCCACCCCTCTACCCCCTTCGGCCTGGCTTTCTACTATGCCCCCAACCTGCCAATAATGCCACAGGCATTTCAGGCCCACACACCTCGCCACAAGCCTCAACTGTAGCTCCTTAGCCGTTACGCTTGCATAGGGCGCATTCTTCAGCCCCAATCCCAACCCACACTTACCTCAAGCCGCTTCGCATTATCCACCCGTCCTTTCCCCTTCCCGGACATAATAACTGGCTACACACTTCCCTCCAGTGCCATGCGTGTGGCGCAAATGTGCGGAAGCGATAGCAGCCAGAGAACCTCTGTGATGTGCCGACTTGGTGACGGAAGAGTAACGGTTCTAACTGGCATAGCCACCAATATTTATTGTAGTGACGTATATACTCTTCTTCTTCCCAGTGCGAAGACACACAGAGTTGCTCACAGAAGGCAAGTGGCACGAAGCAGCCGATTTCCCGGAGGATCTGTGGTTGACCCCTCCACCCAACACATGGGATAATTATAGCCATCTTCAAATGTCCCTTTCCCTTCGAACGACAGAGCGCACAGCCTTACACTTAGATATTACAATTTTGATGGGGGCAGGTTATGCATTTGTTATGTGAAAGAGACAGTCTATTACCAAATTCTTTAATTTTCAAAAGTCACAGTTGACTCACAGAGCAATCCTATGGCTCCTAGAGGGCAATAGAATTTTTTGGAGTTCCAGCTCCGAGGTCGGAAAAAACTCCGAACTCGGAGCGCCCTCCCTCCCTCCCTCCTCGCAGCTGGTGCGGAAAGAACTGTACCAGCTGCATCTCCAAGGTCGCAAGGGTGACTGCAAAGAAGGGGTTTAGGGGGCATTCTGGGGGGCGGGGGCGGGCAAGGATGGAGGAGACCGCCGCCGACGCCAAGATACGAGGTATCATGGCGGTGCCTCAGCCTCCTTCTCTGTTCCGCTCCGAAACGCCACAGTAAGATGGCCGAAATTGGATGTCTAGCTGATTTGTAGGGAAGGAGGGCTGCAGAGGCGATCTTCACATCCACGCTTCTCTCGTCCGCCAGAGCACTGCCGTAATCCTCTGAGTCTGGAGGCTTACAGTGATCCCCATTGGATTCCGCCGTCACTCAGGCCAATCTCTGAACAAGAGAATATCGTACTCAAGCTGCTCAACAGAGATCTTTGAGATACATGCTCTATAATTAAAGTATATACTTTCAGTACACCCCAGGAACTAGGAAGACATACTGAGAAAGTGGATATTGTGCTAATTAAGTAGGCCCATTGGGGAATATGCACTTTGCGATAATCCAAAATCAGAAGGGGAGATTCCCCCCAAAATTCCACATGCCCCCAAATAAATTGATTCCAATACCAGAAATTGGGGTTGTTGCGCAATGCTATGCACACTTCCCTTGGAATAAGCCCAACTGAACACAAGTGGGAGTTATATCTCAGGAGATACAAATAGGTTTCCACTGCTTAATTCTTCCTTTGACGTCAACAGGGTTTAGAAGTGCTTAATTTTCATTGGCTTGCACCCGCTGTAATTAGACATTTACACGCCTAAAAGAAAACATATTTTAAAATAATGCTCTATATACGGTTACACTCATACCAGCATTTCAGGGGTTTAGTGTTTACCCAGGTTCAGTTTCCTATGGAAAGAGGTTACAGGTTTATGGCATTGTAATATTTGTGTTTATTTACAAATATACAGGCTGTGCACAGGCAGAGTTACAGCTTTAATTCTCCCAACACAGTAAAAATGCACGGTTTCCCACATCAGATCTCCAGGGACATACCCCGTATCCCAAGATGCTGTTAGCTTTTCTTGAGCCCCAAACCCAGCTCCCTGACCTCTGTCTCAAACTTCACTTTGCAGAGGGCAGGTCCAGATGACACGACAACCCATCATGGGTCAAACCCTACAAGCCGTGGGTTGTCAGGGTGGCTGATGCACGACACGACAATCCACCATGGTTTATAAACCATGGTGGGTTGTTGTGTCGTGCGAACCCAGTCAGATACTGGATTACAAAAGACATGCAAGGGGCGGGAGGGCGCAGGACTATCAGCAATCCTTTGTCAAGTCTTAAGAAGCTAGCAGATCCTGCTAGTACGGTACGTCTCCTGTCGAGCCGGTGTGGCCACTTTAGCAGACTCTTGTCCAGACCCCAATCTTACAATAATAGAATCACCAGTGTTGGAAGGAGTGCTGGAGATAATCCAGTCCAATGCTAATCTAACCTTTTACCAGAGGGTCAGCAACTTCTGGGGGCCAGCCGCCCCCCTGCCCAGTTTCCTGCTGCATTTGATGCCCACACCTTGTTTTCCCTGCTAAATCGTTGCCACTTCTGGCCCCTGGACCACTATCTGCAGAGTAGTGACACCATTCATAAAATCTTGTTACTTCTGCCCCTCTGGGTGGAAGTGGTGGCAGTTGTCCAGCCCGTCTGGAGGGCACCAGATTGAGAAAGGATGGATATCAGTTACAACTTGGTGGTATAGAACAGGCTGCTTACTAAAAGCCAAAGGCCTCTTTCTCCTTGTCTGCAGGAGCTTAGTTCTGAAAACAGCTGATGTAGGTGGCTGCTGCCACTGAGCTCACACATTGCAGCCTGTTAGGACTTGGATAGCCTATTGTTTTAAGATCTTGAGATAGAAGTCTTTAGGTATAGTATTCAATAGGATCACCCAAACTGAAATTCTGGAGTCTTTCCCGCTGTTGAAGGTTCAATATAGGAAGATGATTTCACACAGATCATAGAGTTGGAAGGAGCCTACAAGGCTATCGAGTCCAACCCCCTGCTCAATGCAGGAAACTAGAGGAGGGGTCTCCCATCCAAATATGTATCTCTAACAAGGTCACTTCCAGACAATGCTGTAGCACTAAAATGGATGTCTGGCAGAGAACCTATCATCTAGAAATCACCTCTTTAATGAATACTTTGGGGAAAATGTATTTCAGTTGTAGATTTTTTGTTTTTGTTTTGCCTTAAGTGACAGTAAGTTCTTGTTTGTAAATGTGTTGTTTTTAATTCTAGGGGGGGGGGAAATAATTCATGGATTTGTTCTAAAGCTCAAAAATCATAATTGCAAATGTTAAAAAAGACATGCACAGTCTGTAAAGATCATATGTTTATTTTACTCCAAACATTCAAATTTATTCAAAGGCATAAATGGAGTTAAGCTGAAAGTGTTGACATCTTTCAAAGCTTCAAATTTAGCAGTGTCTCAGCTCTTGCAACTATTCATGTGGGCGGATCAGCATTTGTAACGGTGGTGAAAAACTTAGGATCAAAACTGAAATTGGTATCAACCTGCTGAACTCATCACACATTGTGTCTAAGAGGGAAAACATTCTGGTTTTGCAGTCTCATTAGAAAGGCAGCTTATCACAAGATTTCCCCCTTACGTTCCACTCAGTTAGTGGAGATCATACAGAATTGCCTAGTAAAGCGGGGAATGGGGCTGGAATGGAAGCTCCAATGGCATGGCCAAACTAGGCAGGCAATTTTGGCTGTATAAGCAATGACACTTACAGTCTGAACATCAGAAATAGAGGGACTCCAGACTGCGTGTGGGGGAATCACATTTTTGAATGCTCTCTTATGTAAAAAGCTCCCTGCGAGTAGAAAGCTAGCACGGCAGGGAGAGGGCTAGTTAGAACTTTTGTCTTTAACATGGCAGATGTTTTTTGTTTCTAATTTCAGGAAGTTTGCTTCATGGGGAGGGAGTTCAACTTCCCCATGAACTTGCAGCCTGAAATGGAACAATCCAGAATTCTACCACCTCATTCTCCTGCATGTGTAAACCATGCCTTACTGAGCAGCTTCACTAGTCAGAACTGGCTTGCTTGTTGGACTGATATTGGTTCGGGGTGCCAGGCCTACAGGTGGCATAATGCAGCCAGTCACCACTGTTAACACTAGCTCATTTGCTGATGCTTCACTCTGGTTATGGCCAGCTATTTTCATTGGCTATTGGGGAATGAATGCAGAAGCAGCATTTTGACAGTTAGTCAAAGGCTAGTCCATCCCGCGACCTTCTTGCGGCAACCAGGCAAGCAGATGCTCAGCAAATGCTTGAGTGTGACAAAGCTGTGTTTGTTTGTGTATATGTGTGAGAGAGAACTAACAGCTAGCTGGCCAGTGACACTCAAAGATAAAACTGGGTGTACATGTAGTTGAACAAAGCTGGGAGGGCCACAAGTCTCTTTGAAACAAGTACCCAGCCCTGGACATTTCCGCATTTCTGTTCATTTATTTATATTCACTCTTTGATTGGGAAGAGAGAATAAGGTAGCCAAAAGACTTCTCCAAGCATCTTTTACACTGTATTCCTACTATTTTACCAGTTGTTTTTATTTCTGAATGGGAGTATGCCCTTGAAATTTAAAAAAAATACACACATCTTATCTACTGTTTTGAGTTATGTGGAGACGTTACCCATTTAATACTGCGCTTTATTTCACCCCATGCATAGAAATTGGGTTCTCATGCCACCCCCTTGGTGACTGCTCTGGCCTCAGGTTCTAGGTTGATAAGAGAATTGCTTTGTTGAGCCAGTTCCGTAATGGAGACCCGTCCTCTCCGGCGAATAAACTCAGCCATGGCGGTCATCTCTTCTGGTGTGATGTAGATGAACTTGCCTCGGTCATCAATTACACCTAGAGAAAAGGCCAGACTGGAATTAAACTCCACAGCTTGTAGTTAATTCACTTAATTGCCTAATTAGGACTTCCTCCTCAGTCTGTCTCTAAGGATTGGGCTGGGTTACAAGATCTGAACACAAGGGCTGCATCCTTTAACTGATTCTTGTACGCCTGGTGAGAACACAGGAGAGGGCCTTCTCGGTGGCTGCCCCAGCGCTCTGGAATTCCCTCCCCAGGGAGGCTAGAGTGGCGCCCTCCCTGGTAAGCTTCCGGAGGCAGGCAAAGACCTTCCTGTTCCGGCAGGCATTTGGAACTAGCCTGTGATTTCATAGATTTCATAGATCATAGAGTTGGAAGGAGCCTACAAGGCTATCGAGTCCAACCCCCCGCTCAATGCAGGAAACTAGAGGAGGGTTCTCCCATCCAAGTAATAACCAGGCCTGACCCTGCTTAGCTTTCCACGCTCAGACAAGCTGAGCCAGCGTCAGCCACAGGCCTGATGCAATGGAATGCCGTATTTTATATTATGTATATTGTAGTGTGTGTGTGTGTGTGTGTGTGTGTGTGTGTATATATATATATATATATATATATATATATATAATTTTAATATTATTGATGATTTAATTCGATTTTTAACTTTTGTATTTTTCTATCTCTGTTTTAATTATATGAATTTTAAAGGTTGTGAGCCGCCTTGGGTCCCAGTGTTAGGAAAAAGGCGGGATACAAATAAATATTATAATAATTATAATTATAATAATAAATGGGGACCTTTAGGGTTTTTAATGCGGTTTTAGGTGTCCCACTAATTAATTTTGGATGGAGCCCCTTACTTGGTAGGTTGACCTGTATCACCATCATCTCTGGCCAAGACATGCTCCAAGGGTGGAGCACAGAATGCTCCCCAGAGCACGCCACCCACAGGTGGGAGAGTGAATGGCCTCCAAATATTCATTCATTGAATAAAATGCATAAGATTAATTGCCTTGGATCTCAAGGTGGTATACACGGTTCTTCCACTTTCTTTTTACCTTAACAACAACCCTGTGAGGTAGGTTAGGTTGAAAGGTATTGTCTGGCCCAGTGAGCCTCATGGCAGATGAGTGGGAATTTGAACTTGGATCTTCCCAGTCAAAGACCGACGCTCTTTACTGTGCTACAATACTCTAAGAGCCTAGACTGTCCACGGGGGAGGCCAGGAAAGGAAGCACTGTAGAGAATGTTGTGCTTCCCTTCCAGAAAACCATCCAGCCTGACAGTGGCAAAAAGACCAGCTGGTCCCAGTTGGCCACATGGGCAACCCTGTGGGCAAAGTGAGTGCTGTGGTTCTATGTCATTTCTGTCAAGCAATGACCAACAAATTGTTGGTGTTGAAAGAAAAACATTATTCTGTGTGCTAGCATGCTTTTAGTTACAGCATGTGGCTTTCTACACACAGCAGCAGAGATTTTCCCCAAACCGCGCAGCAGTGTTCAGCTCTCCCAGTTGAAGATTAATCCAGGACTCAGGAACCACTCTGTAGACACAAGCAGGTCTATTCTACCTGTTTATTTACTTAGTCAAAGGAAGCACTACAGAGTACGCATTCCATAAGTCCAGCAGAGAGAGGAAGTTCTCCAGACTGAGAAGAACAGTACATATATCACGGCTGCTGTCTGATCAGTACATTACATGTCATCAGAAATACATCACATGACAAACTGGTTCACAAAGAATTATTTCACACGCTTCTTGAGAACTGCCAAGAATAGCTAAGGTAAACACAGTGAAACCCAGACAGTAAACATCCTGCCTAGCAATGCCAGATAGCAGACCAACTGTACTTTAAATAAAATATCATAGCATGTTGTTGATACTATACACCAACACGAATTTGGGTATTCTCAGAGGCAACTTTTTACATATCTCACTTTGTTCTATTGAATCCATCTGCAAATATTTTTATCCAAATGGCGGACATTTGCAACACTGGAATGTTATAAACTGAAACCGCAGCTGAACAAAAACTGAATATAAAAATCAACAGAAGATGCTCAAGCAGTGTAGATATTGTGATTCAGACATCTGTTTCAATCTAAACAAGGCGATCAAGCCCCATAATGTTTTCACTGTTACCTGTTAGTGTTCCATCTGCCATCAGGTCTTGTACTCTATTAATTGCATCCTGTTGAGGGAAAACAAATCAATCAAGCAGCAAATTTCACATTTCCAGGTGCACTGGCATTTTTTCAGATGACACACCAACATTTATTTGTAGGCCTGGCAAGTGTGTTTTATGGGACACAGAGAAAGCACCATCGCCAGTCAAGATAGGAACATAGGAATTTGCCTTCTACAAAAACAGGCCATTGGTCCACCAGGCTCAATAGTGACTGGGTTCAGACAACACGATAACTCACACTCAAGGGTTGAGTATTGGTTGAGTATGGGTTGTTGTTGAACCATGGGTTGTTGACATGTGGGTCATCATGTTGCCTGAACCCATCCGAGATAACAAGCCATGGCTTGTTAAGCACGAACAACCCATGAAGAAAAACCATGGCTTGTTGTTGGGCTGTGAATTGTGGGTTGTTCACCATGGTTTGTAATCTTGTCTTGGCTGGGTTCAGACAACACGATAATCCATGTTTCAACAAGAACCCACACTCAAACCCTGAGTGTGGGTTATCGTGTTGTCTGAACCCAGTCAGTGTCTGCACCAGCCTTTGTCAACCAGGTGCCCTCCAGACTTGTTGAACTACAGCTCCCAGCATGGCTGGCTGGGGCCTGCTGGGAGTTGTAGTCCAACATATCCGGAGGGCGCCAGGTTGGGGAAGGCTGGTTTACACCGGCTTGCAGTGGCTCTCCAGAGTTTCAGAAAGGGCTCTTTTTCCCAGTTCAACCTGGAGATGTCAGGAATTAAACCAGGGACCTTCTGTATACAAAGCATCTGTTCTAGTCTCACCTATGGTCTAGCTTGCAAACACATACCTGTGTCCTTATGCCCAGATGGGAGGCCACATCTTCCAAAAGAACCACTTTGGCACTCTGTGGGGGAAAGGCAAGATCTGAAATAAGCTAGCCAAAAGTGCACGCCGTGTAGCTTTATTTTGACACTAGCTGGACTGAAATGCACTGACCTGTGCAGTTATTTAATTAATGCAACACATTTGTAACATTTATGACAGAAGATCACAGGGGTAAGCAGACTCTGGAACTGTCCAGTCTACTTCGTTATCTACTAGAATCCGAAGGTCCACCAAGCAGAGCCAAGTGCAAAATACTACGTAGTTTGTGGGTGGAGCCCGATGCAAAATGGTGGCTCAGGGCAGAAGCCAATATCCTACTGCACCTCATGAGCCACACACGGAAATAACTTGCGTATACAAGTACAAATCCACATCTGAGTTGGCACGGATCATGGATTCTAACGCCTTAACTGAGAAGAAATTGGCCTGTTGTTTCCATTGTTAAAAAAATACAGCGAGTCAGAAACTCTTGCTGATCTACTGCAAATTATCCAGTGATCTACCAGTAGATCCCAATTTACCTCTTGTCCACCCTTGGTGTAGAGCAGGATTGGGCAGAAGGTAGGTCTGTGATCTGCGATAGATCAGCAAGGGCTTCTGACTTCCAACAGCTGTACAACAGCAAGGACAAATGAAAGTAAAAATAATTCCTTGCCATAGCTGGGATTGCGTCCATCCCTCCCAACCTCCGGGTTCTTGCCTGTAAAGTAGTTGTCTTCGACCAGGTCTTTGTGCAGCTCTGCAGGCCAATTTTACAGCTTTAATAGAATCCCTGATCTATATTAATGCAGGTATAGATTGATATATGTAGGTCATTCCAGTCTATGGCCAGTGAGCTGCTGTAGATAATTTATTCTGCTCCCTTAACCAGTATTTTGCATCTCCCCCCCCGCTTTTTTTTTGTATCTGGCTCTGGTTGGTGGACTTTGGGGTTTTTTTAAGTAAGAAACGGAGTAGATCTCACAAGCCTGAGGTCTGCCTACCTCTGAGGTAGGTACAATACCTAGGTATTTTACAATACCTAGAGGTATTGTAAAAGAGCACCCAGAATGATAATAAGCAGTGCTGTGCCAAAAATGTATCCCACATTTCCCCCCAACCATTCTCATTCAACCTGGTAGAAAAGAAATTGCTTTTGAAAAGAAATTCAAAGGAGAAGAAAATTTTTGGAGAAATCCTCATGGGTTTGGGTTCAGGCTTCTTGTGCTTACTTTACTCGGGAGGTAGCCAAGGAGTGTGTGAGAGTGTCCTGCCTTTCATTGCACAAGCATCTCTCTGGCAGCCTGTAGGCAGTCTCGCTTCCCACACTTCAATTATAGCCCAGGGGAAGGCATCATGAGGCAACTCCTCCCATGGGGCTTTTTCAGCTCAGGAAATGCAGGCAGCCTGGGGGGGGGGGTGCAGAGCAATGGAGACAGTGTAATAGAAAGAAAAGACACACACAGCACCCGCCTCGGCTGCCTCACGGTGATTAGGCAAGCTTAAAAACACCACAAAATAAAGAACACCCTGAGAACGAGGCAGAGCAATGGAACCCCCTTTCATGGGGGAAGAAAACTTTCAGGAAATTGGAGAACAGACTTGGGCACAGCACTATTTATTTATTTATTACATTTATACAGTAATACCTTGGATTGCAAGTAACTTGGTTTGAGAGCGTTTTGCAAGACAAGCAAATTTTTAAATATTTATTTAATTTTTTTTGACTTGATATACAAGCAACGTCTTGCAATACAAGTACTGTAGTGCGGCTTAAATTAAAAATCTCTGTACAATTTTTTTTGGGGGGGATTTCGTTTTGATATAAGAGTGTTTTGGATTACAAGCACGTTTCCGGAACGAATTATGCTCTCAATCCAAGGCATGACTGTACCTGCCTTTTTTCCTGCAAGGAACTCAAGGCGGCTTACATAATCCTCCTCCTCCTCTCCATTTTATCCACACAACAACCTTGTGAGGTAGGTTAGGCTGAGAGTCAGTGACTGGCCCAAAGTCACCCAGTGAGTTTCATGGCCGAGCGGGGACTAGAGCCCGGGTCTCCCGAGTCCCGGTCCAACACTCTCACCACTACGCCACACCGGCTCCGCCTCTTCCCTGGGGCTGGACACAACAGCACTACCCCTCCCCTTAACTGAACTGAATTTGATAAATTCAAATCTATAGAGTTACATTTTATTTTTGATTTATTTTTATAGTTTTGTTGAAATTCACAACAGCAAAAAAACATTAAAAACAAACAATCAAACCAAGAAACCAAACAAAAACAATGCCGCCTCACACCTGCATTGTGGTGGGTGCAAAATGGGGGCCAGCCTGCTGACAGAGCAGATGCTGTAGCCACTTGCAGTGACAACACACACACACACACACACACACACACACACACACAAAACAAACAGGCAAAAACCCTGAGGGGGGGAAAAAAAATAAAGAAGCTGTGCTACAAGCCCTGCCAATGGTGAGCCCTATCACTGAGAAATGGTTGAGAAATTTGGTGAAAGCCCCCCCACGCACCCCGCCCACCAACTTCTCTGCCCACGAACGGGGTGGAGAATGTCAAGAGGCCCTTTGCACACAGCTCTAGTCATAAGCACCCTTAAAGAAATGTTGCAGTTAGCCCCAGATCCAATGCTTTGCCTGCTTGTTGTTTCTTTAAAATATTGTCTATTTTTAAGCATGCAAACCCCTCTGCTACATATGCTTACTCATAAAGCCTAGGAGGGCAGAATGGCTTGAGGAGGGGCATGACTTAAGTTGGTTTAAACCAGTGTTTCTCAACCTTGGGTCCCCAGATGTTTTTGGCCTACAACTCCCAGCATGCCCCAGCCAGCTATGCTGGCTGGGGCATGCTGGGAGTTGTAGGCCAAAAACATCTGGGGACCCAAGGTTGAGAAACACTGGTTTAAATTAACAGTGTATCAACACAAGAGCCATGCCAGATTGGACCAAAGGCTTATTATAGCTAGTCCAGCATTCTGTCTCCACGGCAGCTAACCAGAAGCCTGTGGAAAGCCCGTAAGATTCAATTAGTAAATATAAAATAATGTCTGAAATCTGGAGGCCAGAGGTTATTTCTTTATTTCTTTGGTGCCCTATTGGGTCTGGTTTCTAATATAGATATCGGATATATGAATCTGGTATGATTAACAATCCGTATTTGATTTACAGTTTACATGTTGGGAGTAATCTATAAAGTATTCCAATTTAAAGTGGAAATGGAAGTGGCGCTTTGTAAACTGTGTTTAAAAATTGCGTCCCGTTGGGGAAACAAAGTCCAGTTTTATACATCTTCACGACAGCTAGAATCGCTTCTGCAGAAACATGGAAAAGCAACCCAAGTTCAGCAAGACTGAACTGTTACAACAGATATGGAAAAATATAAAACCAAATAGAAATAAAAGTAAAATTGACAGTGTTTTTTTAAAGAACTCCAAGTACAGCAGGAAGACTATGAGGAGTTGGGATCACCGATATACAAGGTTAAAATTGAAATGTGAAGAAGTGAATATGGATCATATGCTACTGTGAGAAAAGTACTGGCCGGGAGCTAGACAGCAGTTTAAAGTGCATGAAATGTATATGTACAGTAATACCTTGGATTGCAAGTAACTTGGTCTGAGAGTGTTTTGCAAGTCAAGCAAAACGAGCAAGGTCTTGCAAGTAGGGATGTAACCGCTCGCCTCGAGCGGGCCGAAATCGGCCCCGCTCACGCCCGCCAGAGACTCGCTTTGACGTAAGAGTGTTTTGGATTACAAGTACGGTTCCGGAACGAATTATGCTTGCAATCCAAGGTATTACTGTATTTAAAATTTGTGCAAATAATATTTAAGACATTGAACTACATGCGTTTGACTAATTGTATAAATTTTGTTGTAAGCTGCTTTTATGAAATTAAAGAAAGGAAAAATGTTCCCCACCTGTCCCGTACGATCACACTGTTATGTATATAAAATACCTCTATTATCGTATAACCTAATGAAATATATTTGACTAGGAACGCATATAGTTAAGTCCCCTGGTTCGTCTAGTCCCGTACTGTCAGTTTGTACTGGCAGCTCTTTCTAGAGCAGTGTTCTCCAACCTTGGGTCCCCAGATGTTTTTGGCCTACAACTCCCAGCATGCCCCAGCCAGCGTAGCTGGCTGGGGCATGCTGGGAGTTGTAGGCCAAAAACATCTGGGGACCCAAGGTTGGAGAACACTGTTTTAGAGCCTCAGGCAGAGAAGGGTTTTTCACATTTTTTAACTGGGGAGGCCAGGAGCTGAATCTGGAACCTTCCATACGCAAAGCAGTTGCTCGACCAACTGAGCTATGGCTCATCTCCCAATTAAAGTAGCTCTCAGCCCCTCGAGTCTATGGGTGCCCCTGAGCAGGGCTTCTTGATATGCCACGGGAGGGCATCTAGCCCCCGAAACCTCGAAATCTAACAGCGTTTGAAGAGGAGCGCTGTGTGGTTGACACCCGAGAGTTAAGATAGCACAGGCCGGCACCTAAGAGTGTGATCTGGGAAGTTCCTCAGTTCAAATTTTATCTCAGCCACAAGCATATCAGCTTTTTTCTCACAGTCGGGCCTCAGTGCTACATCTGCAACAGGAGGGTAATAGCACGGGGCCGATCTCACATGTACGAGAATGTCAAGTACATTGTCAAGGTTGTGGCAGCAAGTGTGAGGGGAAAACACTTTGCCCATGCTGAAATGGTCTCTCCTTACAACTCCACGCGTTCAAGAGCTGAGGGCCTGGTGCTAAAAATGGATTTGGGGACTGAGTCCTGGCTCAAATATAGCTCTCTGGACTTTGAAAATGTACGTACTAATAACGGGCAACTTAAAAATAGAATGCTGAAACTGGGGATGCCTCCAACCACCAGGGACAACTGAGAGGCCCAGCTCTAGAAAGGCCTCAATTCTATTTCCTGGGGGGGAAGTTGCTTATATCAAGTTCACTGCCTGAAAATTTTCTAAAGAGTTTTACTAGTTCGAGCCTTTCCATTCCCTGCACTACCACAGCAGTTTACATTTCCAGATTCTAGTATCACATGATGGCATATATACAATTTTACATGAATATAAGAAAAGCTCTGCAGGGTCGGACCAAAAGTCCATCTAGGCCGGTGTTCTGCCTCCAACAGTGGCCAGCCTATCGCATCTGGGCAAGCAGAAAATAAAGCAGCAGTGTGCCCCTGCGTTATGCAAGCTGATATTCGGAGGTATAATGCTGTCCCTGAATATGACAGATCCATCTAGTTATTATGGTCAACAGCCATGGACAGAGCCACCCTCCACAAAGTTGTCTAAGGGCACAATCCTATACATGTTTAGACAGCAAAAAAAAGTCCTACAATTTCCAGCATTCCCCAGCCAGCCATGCTGGCTGGGGAACGCTGGGAGTTGTAGGACTTTTTTTTTACTGTCTCAAGATGCATAGGATTGCACCTTAATTCTTTTTAAAAGCCAGCCCAGCTAGTAGCCATAAGCATTTGTTTTGCAATGGCAGTAACTACCAGAAATCAAACATGCATTTTCTTTTTTTCTCCGGAGAAATTGTCGCCGGAGAAATTGGCTAGAATGTATAGCGGTGCATCAGATATATGTTGGAAATGTGAACAACAGGAAGGAACCTTTTATCATATGTGGTGGACATGTAAGAAAGCTAAAAGTTTTTGGGTTGAAATTCATTTATTAATGCAAAAGATTTTAAGGATTACTTTTCAATTGAAACCAGAGGCTTTTCTATTGGGAATAATGGACAGTCAGCTAGAAGGAAGATATGGAACTTTATTTTTATACATGACAACGGCAGCGAGACTACTATATGCACAGAAGTGGAAAGGTCCAGCAGTGCCTACGATAGAAGAATGGTTGGTCAAGATGCTGGAGCTGGCAGAGATGGCCAAACTTACATCACTAATTAGAGAAAGGACAACATCTGCATTTATTATTGAGTGGAAACCTCTAATTGACTTTTTGCAGAGACTGGAAAATAATGATTTGTTTGTTTGTGGATTTATGGAATAATAAGTGAATCTGGGTCAATGGGAAGAAAGAGATTTCTCATTTGGATTATTGAGTAAGAAAAATTATTGTTACCTGTATTTGCTGTAGAAGAAAAATCGGAGGTCTATTTTGTTTTGTTAATTGTTATATGTTTGATATTATGTGTCTGTTTTATATAGAAATAAAAAAAATTGGACAAACAAAAAACATGCATTTTCTTTCAATCATTATCCTTACAGGCATTTTTCTTTGTGAATCTCTTCTACCCATCCTGAACCCCAGGTGCAAAGCTGACACCCCCCCCAAAAAACATTGACTTTTATACCCAGGTGAAAAACAGCACCTTTAAAAAAAAAGGAAGAAATAAAAGATAGGAGAGGGAAATAAATCCATCCGCATCTCATTAGATAAAATCCAATCCCACAAGTCCCTTAGTGATGATGTCAGGCGCAGCCAAGCTAGAGAACTCAGTATTATGGACTGAACATACTGAACTGGAACCAGTCCATGAAAACCAGTTCTCAGAGCTTGGAACTGCCAAGGTTCTGCATATCTTCCTTTCAAGGGATATGGGGGTAAAACATACCCTATGGTCCTGCAATGCTGGGCAGAAGCTCGGCCGGCACTAACACCAGCATAACATAAGTCGGGATCCTACGCACAGCAGGAAAGTCGCCAGCACAACCATAGCCACAGGAACGGATATGGGCATCCCTAGGAAGCCTGTTGCCACTCACCGATCAGGATGTCGCACCCTGACAATGGCCCCACAGTCGCTTGGACTAAGGAAGATTTTTGGTATTTAAAAATAAAATAAAAATAGAACTAAGGTAATTCCCTGAGGGGAGGAGAAAAACTGTATCAAACTCCTCCATGTGTTGTGTAATGGCTTATCACAAATATATATATATATATATATATATATATATATATATATCAGTGTTTTATGTTCTGGTTCTTCCACCCCGGCCCGGCCCAACCCTTCTTACTTTTCATCCTCTTGAGAGGAGCTATTTGTTAGCAAAGATTTTACAAAAGTTAAGGTCTTCGCTTTTCATTTGGACGACGTGGGAGGGACCGTTTGAAGTACTAATACTAACCTGGGTGGTGATTCAAGCTTTCAGGTTTGAAAACCTGAAGGGCAAGAACATGGAGAGGAAGCAGCGGTAAAGGTTTGTGTGACCTTTAATCTTGTAAAATGTGCTTTGAGAGGGTGGAAAAAACACACACATGAAGACGTGGAAAGCATAAAATACAGATTAATTCTCCATAGAAACGGAGCAACAGAAAGGCTGGAACCTGATGATATGAAGCAAAGCTGGGACTCCCATCTTCAGGTTACGCATCTCCTCCTGTCCACCTATTCTATCCCCAAAACACGCCTGCCCAACCCTGAAATATGTAGGCTCCTTCCAACTCTATGATCTATGAAATCTATGAAATCTATGTAGCTGCCAATATAACGTGTCTAAAAAAACATCCTTTTCAATTGACTCTCTCTGTCTCACTGATACACACATACACATGTAAGACCAAGGGTCCATCTAGTCCAGCATTCTGTTCACACAGTGGCCAACCAGCTGCCCCAGTGGGATCCCACAAGCAGGACAGGAGTGCAACAGCACCTTCCTGCCCATGTTCCCCAGCAACTAGGCACACGGCCTCTGACACTGGATACTGGAAAATAATACACACACAGGACGTATGCAAACAGAAACTTCTACAAGGAGGGGTCTAGCTGTTGTATTTCTGCCATCAGGTAAGCTCAGCTCCTGCTCGGCTTCACTCCCCAAATTGCACACATGCTTATTTTCAAACCCAATGCTGATTTCCTCTTTTTCATTGCCCTTCTCGGTTTTCTACATTCCCCCCCCCCCCAGCACATTATATGCTTATCCAATTACACAGTTCTTTGGCGCCTCATTTAATCATTTGGTCTTGTTTTCGAAAAACGCCCCAATCGGATTTCTTAAGCTTGACAAAACTGCTCGGGAGGGGCTGGGAGGGGGTTGTGCCTGACACAAGGGCCAACCAACCAGCACGGTGTGTAGCCCCTTCAGATACAAACAGGTAAAACTGGCTTCCTCTGAGCTTGATAGTTACGAGAAGGGTGGCCAAAATGGGGTGAGTCTGCTTCCGCAGTGGGCTTATTCGTCTGTAAATTATGTACATCGGGATGCACCTCTTATTTCTCTTCCCAACGATCTTCCCAGGCAAGCCAACAGCCTTATCCATGTCCTTGGATTCTTGCTATCTCCGTTCTTTCATCCTCCCAGCACCTGGGTACACACATACTCAGCACCCCGTTTACTGAGATGACCTCAGGCTGCAAAGTTTAGTTCCAAGAGTATGCTCTACAGCTGTGGTTTCAACTCAGAGGGCTTGCAGCCTACAGATATCGATTGCAGATATGCTGCTTCACAGGAGCAAAGACGCCTGAAGGTGCAGCGCCCCAAGCAAAGCCATCACTGTGCCCTCTACAGCTGACCAAGCTGATGAGTGAATATCAGCAATCGAATCCACAGATGCGGTGTAGATATCCGCCTATGCGTGACACATCTCTTTGAATTACCGGTATAGCAAGGTGCTCAGACTGTCAAAGAATACATCTGTAGCATTAAAGGATTATTATTATTGTTGTTGTTGTTGTTGTTATTATTATTATTATTATTACGACGACGACTACTACTATTTAAAAAACAAATACAAAGGAAAGAGAAAAATAAGGAAGAATAACATACCTTAATGTATTCAAGAAGTTCTGTTAAGAAGCTACGGGACTGGGCATGGCAAGAGAAACAACTATTAATTCAAAGGAGTTAGTAGGACAAGAAACTGCAATTGTGAAAACAAAATACATTAGAAAATCCAGTTCTACCTCTATCCCTACTCAAAGGACAAAGTTATGGCAGTACCAGAAGATCCTCACGTGTTCTCCAACCTTGGGTCCCCAGATGTTTCTGGCCTACATCTGGGGACCCAAGGTTGGAGAACACTGGACTAGGGGTTTCCAGGACTGGTGTCATTAGGAATGACTGGATGGATACTTCTGCTTTTGGGAAAACTTCTAATTGCCCACCCATCAGTTTCTTATGGATTTTTCTGAAGTGGCTTAAACAAGCTTCCCACCACCTCCGAGAGCCATGCAAAACGTAATTCCTTCAACGTGCTATGAAATTGGCCCAAGTAATTCTTGCATCAGACTTACAGATGGGCACATGTAAAAAATACCCTGCATTTAGAGAGCTGTGCATATGTTAAAAGCCTGTGCCTGGAGCTAACTTTTTCAGACCCACCCCCATCTAGTACCACCTCTCTCTGCCTCTTCAAATCCCTCCTCAAAACCCATCTCTTTCATGAAGTATCTACCTTAGCCCATAAGTGAAACACAGTATGTGCAACTGAATCTGTGCATGTTGATCTTCGCATTAACATTCCCTCTCCTGCTTCTGCTATCTTCCCCAATGGTGAAATTTAGACTGTAAGATCCTTGGGGCAGAGACATTTTCTGTGAGCATATGTTGTTTTGTAAAGCACCATGTACATTAATGGCACTATATAAAATAAATATTGGAATCAACACTATATTCTGGAAAGATTGGAGTTTCATGTGTTTATGTAATCAATTGAATTTTTAATAACATAATTAAATATCAATCTAAAATTATTTCTAGGCCATTTTTAAGGCAGTAGATTTCGTAAGAAACACAGACTAACAACAGAAGAATTTAAAAATATACTTAGAGCTAAACGTTTCGGCTTCATCAGTAGCTGTGATGTTAAATGGATACCAAGAGTGGCAGTTTGGTGTATGTACATGTGTGTGTGTATACACACACACAGCAGCAAAACCTAACAGTCATCTTTATTGATAGCTCTCTTTAAATACTACGGTATATTATAAGAAAACACCACTGTTTTCTGCAATAAAGAATACATATCAAAAAGGATACTATCCTGGGTTCCATATTTGTAACCAGTAATTTGGATCAGAATCTAGAAGACGAATGCATCTGTCAGCATATTCCTATTTATGTCTATTCAAAAGCAAGTCCCAGCTTAACACAACTGGGCTTACTTCTGAGTAGACATGCATAGGATTGCTTTGTAAGTGCTGAAATTGCAATAGTGATAGTGCTTTGGGGGGGGTTGGCTGCATGCCCAATGGGACTGTATATATGTTTAGAAATATTGGCCAAAAATGCTATGGATCCTCCACACAGGAGAAGATATAAAAGTGCTCCGGATTCTAACATTTGCTCTTGGGATTCTAGCAACCGTAGCTTTGTGCCAACACCCACCCCTCCAACAAATGTTTTCTAAATACTAGAAAACATCAAAGATGCCAAGTATATCTTACAGGCTGCAGGGTATCCTCTCTATGGAAAAAAAAAAAATGACTTCTTCTCATAGAAGAAATAAATAAATTATTTAAATAAATTATAAGATTTATTTATAAATATAAATAAATTTGCTGCAGAGGACTTCGTAATAGTGGGAATTTTGATATTACATGGTCATGTTTCCTAGACTTTTGGAATCAGAAATATGACGACAACATGGTCTCTCGTCACATACTTTCTGTTTTAGAAATATCTTTATAAATAAACTAGGAGTAAAGGAGCACCACTTGACCTAAACGAATGCAGTAAAAAAGGGGTGGGAGGTGGATAAAGCCACTTTGATATACAACAAGGCAGCAATTCATGTGAAGTGACCGTGGAAGATTTTCACACGTTCATGATGGGACTTTGCTCTTTTATGGAGGAAGCCATTTCTCACCCAGTACACTCTGCAGGTGTTGCACCCAGGGGCAGACTTCAGCCTGCAATATTAATGGACTGCAACCATCAACATAAAAGAGGACTTGGCTAACGGTATGCCTTTTGTTCAATGATTCAACAGTAGCGTCCGCTGAAGGCACTACAGAGCGTGGGTGTTGAATTCCGAATATTCTGCGTTCCTATTGCTTTTTTAGACCAATGTGCAGCCTAAGCAGAAGTTGGTTCAGAGCAGGGTTAGGCGTCTGACCAGTCAAAAAAGGATCTGGACAATTGGCCTGACAAATAACGGCCAAGGATTTTTAAAACAGCAACACTATGAGAACAAAGACGATAACCATCAACAGGCTTCATACTTGTGCTAATTATTATTATTTTTTTAAAAGATAGCAACCCTATAGATAGCATGTGAGGGGCCAGAGGAAATTTTGGATTCCCAGATCCGAGGTTCAAGACAGTTGCTCTGACCTCGGGGTGGGGAATCAGAGCTCTGACCCCCCTTCTCCCTCGCAGCCAGCACAGAAAGAACCGGTGGAAAGCGACCTCGGAGAGGGGGAAAAGAGGACGGACGTTTTGGTGGGTAGGGAGGAGACTGGAGAGGCCAGGATACGGATGATCCTGACGCCTCTGCAGCCTCCTTCCCTCACACTCTGAAACACTCTGGCTAGATGGGCAAAAAAGCACGAGCAGCGAAATATGCAGGGTGGGAGGACGGGGAGGAAAAGACTGCCTCCACTGCTCCTCCTGTGGCCAGTGTGGCGTAGTGGTGAGAGTGTTGGACTGGGACTCAGGAGATCCAGGTTCAAATCCCCACTCAGCCATGAAACTCACTGGGTGACTTTGGGCCAGTCACTGCCTCTCAGCCTAACCTACCTCACAGGGTTGTTGTGAGGATAAAATGGAGAGGAGAAGGAGGATTATGTAAGCCGCCTTGAGTTCCTTGCAGGAAAAAAGACGGGGTATAAATGTAATTAAATAAATAAATAAATACACATAGGATGACTGTAATCCTCTGAGTTCAGGGGCTTATGGCCATCGCTGGAGGGTTGTGCCCTAACTTATTTTATTATATCCTTCCCCAAAGGAGGTCAGAGAAGCATACACAGACTGCCCCCGCATTTTATACTCGCAACAACCCCGTGAGGTAGGCTAGGCTGAAATTAGCCCAACATCACTTCATGAGCTTCATGGCTGAGTGAGGATTTGAACCCAGGTTTCCCTGGCGCCTAGTCCAAAACTCCACCCAGTACACCAGTGGTGGGGAATCTGTGCCCTTCCAGATGCTGTTGGACTCCGAACTCCTCTATCAGCCCCAGCCAGCATGGCCAATGGTGACGATGGGAGTTGTAGTCCAACAACTTCCAGAGAGCCACAGCTTCCCCCCGGAAGAATGTGGATGTTCCTGACTGGAGATGCCTGCAGTTATAAAGGCAGCCAGGGGAAGATGTGACACTCCTGATGGTTGCAGGTTGAGGAAGGACGCTGCCATTACTTCTGACCTTGCAAACAGACGACCCCATGGATGAAATTAAAAAAAAAAAAAAGTAAGCTGCCATCGACATGGTGGCATTCTTGGAACATGCGACTGTGGTCAAACAATAGTTGGCCAGTTGACTAGTCAATTAACAATATTGGACCGGTCATTTAGTCCAGTGTTCTCCAACCTTGGGTCCCCAGCTGTTTTTGGCCGACCACTCCCAGCATGCCCCTGGCTGGGGCATGCTGGGAGTTGTAGGCCAAAAACATCTGGGGAGGGACCCAAGGTTGGAGAACACTGATATAGACGCATGTTTTCATTATGTTTCTACTACTTACACACAGCCCAAGCCCTTTCTGGGGAAAGATGAGCTTTAAATACATACATATGTATTGTAATATGAACGGTGGGGCATGCTGGGAGTGGGGCATGCTGGGAGTGGTCGGCCAAAAACAGCTGGGGACCCAAGGTTGGAGAACACTGATTTAGCCGGTGGGCCAACGCTGGTTGAGAGTCACTCTGGGCAGGACTGCTCTATTCCGCATATTCTTTGCTTTTAAGCATTTAATTTTGCTTAACGCAATGCCTCAGCCCCGCATCTAATGGGGTATTTTGGACATTGTTCTGGGCCCATCCAATGAAACCAAGAGCTGCAGCTGAGTTCCCTGCCTGATCACACTCCTCCCACCCCACACACACACAAACACACACACAATCACATGTTTTTCGGTCCCATTTCTCCAGGAAATGAACCCTGCCAGTCCTTGCATGCTTGACTTCTACTCTAGGAAGCCCGACAGGAGCCACCGCTCAAGCCCCTCGCACACCAGCCAGGCGGCCCCTACCTCCTCTTCCGTCATGGCTTCGTCCAGCCCTTCTTCTTCCACCACAAAGCTCTCCTTCATCTTGAGATATTCCTCATACTCCCGCTGCTCCTCCTCTTCTTTGGCCTTCTTCTTTTCTTCTTCCTGCAAGAGGGAGGAGAGGGGCGGCCGGGGTGGGGTGGGAGAATTGTATCATTTTATTTAACTGTCATGAAACGCCCAAAGAGCTCTGGCTATTGGGCGGTACAGAAATGGAATACATAAATTAAAATGAATAAATAAATACTTTTTGCAACATCTATCCCACCGTTGTTTTGATGGTCAGACATTGTTATAAAACGGAGGTGCAGAACCTTAGACTCAGAGGCCTCCTGGGGTCGCAATCGAGGCCTCCTGGGGTCGCAATCGAGGCCTCCTGGGGTCGCAATCGAGGCCTCCTGGGGTCGCAATCGAGGCCTCCTGGGGTCGCAATCTTGCCCCCCACGGTCCCCTGGCCGGCTGAGCCCCTTCCCCTTCCCCCACGCCCCTTCCCTGACCACCAAATCATTGGGTGGTTATCCCAGCGTTGGTGCGGTTTCCCCCCCACCCCCCACATGCTAATAGAGTAAAACCTTTAAGCTACAACACGCTGGCATTTTTGGCCCCGCCCCTTTTGCCCTCAGCCCCGCCCACCACTGGAATGCACCCTCCCCAGAGCTTCTCCGAAATGGAATGTGGCCCTCGGGCTGTAAGTGGTTCAGTACCCCTGTTATAAAACGGCTACAAATCTACAAGCAACTGAATGCTCCCCCCGCCCGCCTTCAACCATCAGATTAAAAAAGCAGCACTCAAATAATCTGTTTTTAATGTTTAGCAGTGACAGGTCAACAACAACCCCACCCCGCAAAAAAAACAGGTCAGACTTCCCCCGCCTCAACCCCCAAAGGAAAAAAGCTGTCAGGCAATTGCTCAGAGCACATGCTTTGCGCACAGAAAGGTCCCAGCTTCAATTCCCACCATCTCAAGGTAGGGCTGTACTCAGTACAATACACAATGAGGCAAGTCCCTAGGATTTACTATCTCACAAACCAGACTTTTAACTTAGTATTAACACAATTCCTGCTTACCTTGCCATGGGGACGGCACTTAAATTTGCCACAGGAGGCAAACAATGAGAATGCTCCTCTGATTTGCACCGTTCATATTACAAGCTGCCTCTTAAGCAATTCTGTTACTAGAGTTGCTAACCAAAAGGAAGCCAAAGCTCTCAACATGCGCTGGATTTGCAGAAGGTAAGACTGTCAGTCTTATAAAGCAAAAAGTTCTGCTAATTTGCATAAGCCTGTCTCTAACGTGCCCCGGAGAATAGGAAGTCCTTGCCCCTCAAACCAAGCGATCTTTTTTTCAGTTATCAGATTCGGCCACAGTGTAGCGCAAGATCAGGAGTTAATTTCTGAAATCCACAAAGAGGCAATCTCAAATCCTAGTATGAGACTAGTGTGACTTTACTGGGTGAGGTTAATCTAGGAAACGCATTGCCACAGAGGGTTGTGAACCGCTGCAAAGATAGCTTTGAACGTTTTTAAGAACCATGATAGATCAGGCCAAGGGCCCATCGATTCCAGCATTCTGTTCACACAGTGGACAAACAGCTGCCAACAGGAAACCCACAAGCAGGACATGAGTGCAATAGCACCTTCCCACTCATCTTCCCCAGGAACTGGTGTACCTAGGCCAGTGCTTCTCAATTATTTTCTGTCATGCCCCCCCTAGGAAGAAGAAAACATTTCGCGCCCCCCACGCGACTGTAAATAGTATCATTTGTCTATAAAATTGTTATAAGTACACCTCTGCATAACACTGTATCCTTATTAACGTATAAGAGAATAAAAAAAGAAAGAAATGTGGATCAATTTACAACAAAGAATAGCTTTATTAACTGTAGCAGAAAAGATTTAAAGGAGCACAGGATTTAAAGGAACACAATATTAAAAAAAACTTTTAACTGAGGTCAAACGAGCCCCCCTTTACGGAGCCTCGCGCCCCCCCTGGGGGGCCCGCCCCACTATTTGAGAAGCACTGACCTAGGCACACTGCCTCCGATACTGGAAGTAGCAGATAGCCATGACGACTAGTAGCCACTGATAGCCTTCTCCACGAAGTTGTCCAATCCCCTTTTAAAACCATCCAGATTGGTGGCCATCACTACACATCTTGTGGGAGTGAATTCCATAGTTTAACTATGCACTGTGTGAAGAAGTCCTTCCTTTGGTCTGTCTTGAATCTCCCACCAATCAGCTTCATGGGGTGACCCCACTGGGTTCTAGTATGATGAGAGAGGGAGAGAGTGAATTCCACAGTTTAACTATGAGCCGTGTGGAGAAATCCTTCCTTTTTTATCTGTCCTGAACCTCCCACCAATCAGCTTCATGGGATGATCCTGCTGGGTTCTAGTATTAGGAGAGAGGGAGAAAAATGCCTCCCTATCCCTTTTCTCCACACCATGCATAATTTCGTACACTTTTATCATGTCTCCCCTAACTCACCCTTTTTCTAGGCCAAGCAGCCCCAGATGTTGTAACCCAGTGTTCTCCAACCTTGGGTCCCCAGATGTTTTTGGCCTACAACTCCCAGCATGCCCCAGCCAGCGTAGCTGGCTGGGGCATGCTGGGAGTTGTAGGCCAAAAACATCTGGGGACCCAAGGTTGGAGAACACTGTTGTAACCTTTCCTCATAGAGGAGTTGCTCCAGCCCCTTGATCATTTTAGTTACCCTTTTTTGCACTTTTTCCAGCTCTGCAGTGTCCTTTTTTTTTTTAGGTGCGGGGACCAGAACAGTACACATATCTAATCAAGCATTTTTTTTTTTTAGTATGGAGCCTTGCTTCAGTGCTGCCCCCAAATTGCAAAGGAAGAGGACTGGGGATGAAAGACCAAGAGAAAGCATGGGTAGATGAAGCCTAGGTTTTAAACGAGCACAAAATGCAAGACTATAAAACATCTTTACGTGCTTACACAGCATGCAAGTTAAGGCAGAAGCCTTAACTTACCATTTCCATGGGTTGTGGGGGGGAGCGTGAGAGCATCTATTAAGAGTCTTAACTTTTCTCTTCCATGGAAAGCCATATTCAAATGTATCGATCTAGAGTTGGGCTGACTGCAGTGGAGAAAGCGTGCAACGCCATGCAATGGAAGGCGGGATTTTTGACATCAAAGCACCAGAAGCCCCTTGCAAGAAGACGTGGCTGTGAAATGTGACATTTGCTCTCGCTGATAAAGTATCTGTGGTAAACCATTTCCTCAACCGAAAAAACTCCACAGGCAAAAGGGAAATTCCCAGTGCCGTGCAAGGCGGAGGCAGAGAGCACTTGCAGGGCTGGAGGATCTATTGGGGCTGCCGGGGCTTTTGAGAGGAAACAAGCTCATTTAAAAATATACGTTTTGAGTTTTCAGCGCCAGAAGCAGAAGGGGCACTGGACCGGTGCTCCCTCCCCCCTAATATTATAACCAAGAAAACGCAATGCTTGTGCCCAGAACAACATATGCCCAGCCTACCATATACCGTAAGTACAAAAATACTGACCACCCCGCACAAACAACAACAAATTCCTAGTCTAGTCCTGTTAGGTTTGCAGGTGGGGAACTGTTTGGAAAAGGGAGAGGGCTGGTGAAAATGGCACCAGGAAGTCCGTCGCCAAGCAAAGGGCACCCAAGGGTCCACCCCATCATGGGCATGTTTACTCAGAGGTAAGCCCGGCTGAGTTGTTGTTTTTTTAATATACATACATGGATGTGTACGGTATATTTCCTTTAAAAAAAAAAAAAAAAAAAAAACCTCAAAAAATAAATGAAAGAAGAGGTCAGCCTGGCTGAATTATATGGGATTTTCTCATAGGATTGCAGGCCTTAGAAATTTAAGTGAGGCCAGGTTCTGGGATTTCCCAATATGACAGGCCTGTGGCTCATGCAGCTGGCTCAGCTTGTCTGAGTGTGGAAAGCGAAGCAGGGTCAGGCCTGGTTATTACTTGGATGGGAGACCCCTCCTCTAGTTTCTTGCATTGAGCAGGGGGGTTGGACTCGATGGCCTTGTAGGCCCCTTCCAACTCTATAGATCTATGAAATCTATGACAGGTCCACAGAAAACAGGTATTGTATTTCAGAGAAGGAACCCCTTCCCCTCATCACTGGCACTTTGTTAGAGCAAGAACCACCTCTCCAGGACAGACAGATCCAACTGGCTCCCAGGCTAGCTCATGAAAAATTACATTTATCTTCCTTGGCACTACCCCATATCTCTCCTATTTCATAGCTCAATATATCTCTGCCCCATGCGTGACTTTTGCTCCTCCAGCTCCATCACCCTCGCCAATCTGAAAGTCTCCCACTCCCTTAAATGCCTTCATTTTTTCTCCCTCTCTGTCCCCGGATGCCTGGAATTCCCTCCCAGAACATCAGCCTTCCCCAACCTGCCGCCCTCCAACCCCCATTATCCCCAGCCAGCATGCCCACTGACTGGGGTGATGGGAGTTGTAGTCCAACACATCTAACGGGCACCAAGTTGTGGAAGGCTGATCCACATGGGTCCACCTCTCCCTTCTTTCAAGCCCCCCCCCTCCCAATCCACCTTTTCCATGAAGCTTCTGGCTTCATCCCTTGGTCCTCATTCTCTACTGAAAGGATGCTTAAGGCCTAAACACACTTATTAGGGAGTAAGCTCCACTAAATAGGATTACGACTGCACTGGCAATATGTGTAACGGCATTCCCTCCTCTCTTTTTTCCTCCCCCCTCCCGTGTGTTGAATTTTAGACTGTAAGCCTCTGGAGGCAGGAATCTGCCTTTCTGCAAAATGTAGCTATAACAGGGGATGAGGGAGAAATTCATTCCGTTCACACCTTAACACACACTGATCTAATTTGCCCTTCCCAAACCAACGCACAAACTGGAATGAAATTAGCCTTCGGTTTTTGCACTTCCCTGAATGTTGGGCTTGGGATGCAGTTCTCCCATCAAAATGTGCATCCAAAAAGACATACGTTAGGAGACACGCATACAAAAAAAATGTGTATGAATTTTTGTGTGGACTTCTTACTAAGATATCACAAACTGATGCAGGAATGGGAAGGTACAAAATTTTGCTTCAAAAAGTTGGAAACTTGTAGAAACCCAAACGGACAAATGCATGTATCCCCAACTATAAATAAGAAAAGAATACCCTGTGTTTTGGACATTTTAGGGCACAATACTAGGCATGTTTAGACAGAACGTCCTACAACTCCCAGCATTCCCCAGCCAGCCAACATGGTTGGCTGAGGCATGCTGGGAGTTTTAGGTCTTTTTTCTGTCTAAACATGCATAAGATTGTACCCTTAATCTGGAAAATCTCCTCCCCCAGTAATGGGATCCTACCATTTATGTCTCTCCTTTTCTAGGATTCCCCAGCCCACCATAAATCAAAAAAACCTTCCCATACTTCAGTAAATACCTAGACTTTCAACACTACAGCTTAACCAATGATTAAAAATAGGCAAGTGAAAAGGTTTCAAAATTTAGCTGGCGTGAAGCTAAAACCCCTCTCTTCTCTTTTACATTTCTACTGGCTAGCCTCACACACTGCTCTAGTTAGAAAGCAGTGACGAATCTAAGTTTTGCACTGCAAACAGTCAACAGTTTGTTAGAAGTTTTTGCAAAAGTTAACCAAGAAAGCGAGAACCAGAAACAACTTTGCTTTGCTTGGAAACTGACCCTCTATTTTTGTTTGTTTTGAAGAAGAGAATGAGATTTCTTTCAGAATTCGAAGAAGAAAAGCAAGATGAAAGACAAAGGCAAGTGCAACACCACGGAACGGCTCGGTTTGAAGTAAACAATTCCTGCTGTCTAAAGTGGAAACTCTGGCAAAACGAACAGGCTTGCTGGATGAAAGGTTTCTTCGCTTTATGACCAGCTGCAAATGAATCGTCTTTTCTCTCTCATGCAACCTGCATCCTGCTAAGTTATCCATTCAATCAAAAGCTTCACAGTAGAGAACACATTTTGCCCACGGAATGTCCCAGATTAGATCCCTGGCATATCTGGGTGAAAGGATCTCTGGTAGCAGGTCTTGGAAAAACCCCTCTGCCTAAGAACCTGAAGAACGTCTGTCACCTGCAGAAGAGAGCACTGGGCTAGGGGACCGACCATCTGACTCCATAAGCAGCTTCATGTGTTCACATCTGCCAGCACCGATGCTCTCCTCTCCCATACATTGCATCTCATGTATTAAATAGGGTTAGCCCCACAGTAACTGTCATGCTGGGGGCAGAGGCTCACCGGGAAATTGCACCCCCCGCCTCCTGAGAAGAACATCACAGCAAGGAGGGAGGCCAGCCTGGCCCCACCCATCAGCCAGAGAAGTAACGGGTGCAGGGAGCCCTCAATTCCCCTCCCTGCCAGAAAGAACCATCACCTTCAACTATCAGTGGCCCTGAGGGCCAAACTACATGTTTTGTTAATTATATAGCATGTAGTTGACCCTCCCTTGCTGTCTTACTCAGAATTAAGTGTGCATGACCCTGATCGGCCATGAAACTCACTGGGTGACTTTGGGCCAGTCACTGCCTCTCAGCCTAACCTACCTCCCAGGGTTGTTGTGAGGATAAAATGGAGAGGAGGAGGAGGATTATGTAAGCCGCCTTGAGTTCCTTGCAGGAAAAAAGGCGGGGTATAAATGTAATAAAAATAAATAAATAAATCGAGACCAGCACGCACTGGGAGGGCAGGATTACCCGCCTCACCCCAGCAGTCTGCTTCCCAACCCCCCCCCCCCAAATTCCTGAAATTCTAAACTATTTTTTAGAACTCCCAAAATTCTACAAAGAGAAAAAAAGCCTCCACTAAA
The DNA here is from genome assembly GCA_021292165.1 of Shinisaurus crocodilurus. NCBI lineage: Eukaryota > Metazoa > Chordata > Lepidosauria > Squamata > Shinisauridae > Shinisaurus > Shinisaurus crocodilurus. The sequence goes on from JAHFWL010000096.1 coordinate 345,638, forward strand.
ACCAAAAGAGTTGTTTTCGGCTTTTTAATCCTTGCAAAGGGTGGGGGGATTTCGGGAAGCAAGCGGCTGGAGGGGAGAGGTTTAATACCCCCCCCCCTGCGTGCTAGTCCCAGTCCAAATCAGGGCTGCAATGCACTTACTCTTGAGTAAGAAAGCAAGCGAAGGGTCAGCAACACGCCACGTAATGGAACTACGTTAACGCGCAGTCTGACCTAGAGGTTGCAAGTACTGAAGGGAAGCACACTCTGGCTACATCCATCTGCCAGGGGACCTGCGGGCTTTTTGTTTTCTATTATTGCAGCCTGTTGCAAGCTGCCTTGAGGATCATTTGATCAAAAGGCAGGGCGTGAATCTTCAAAACAAATAAATAGAATAACGCTCTGCTCCTAAAAATCAACAGAACTCTGGGGGAAGGGCAGGGAGAAGAAGCATGCACATCTAAACAAAAGGAATTGCAAATGCATGGCCGTAGCGGTGCTGTTGCAAACGTTAACAGCAGCACCCTCTCTTCTTCCAGAACCCATTGTTACCCACCACCAGAAGGCGAGGGGTTATTTGTAAGATTGTGCCAGTCACGGCATATATAGACGCCTTGCGATTTATTCTGCACCGACAGGTTGGCCCACACGGATCTCCCGACTGGGGCAAAAGCCTGCATGCTTTGAAACTTATGATGTCCACAATAAAGATTTTGCAATTTTCTCTGATAAGCGGGTTTTTTTGCCAGTCCTGCCACCGTAACTCTCAGCAATCCAAATTCACGCCGTATTCCGTACACAACAGAACTGCTGAGATAATAGCGCATTCCAAGCCTTTCAAGTACATCTTTGCAAGATGGCGGGTAAAATATGCCAGTGCTGTGCTAGATGGACCAGTGGAGTGGCTCTACGGCAGCGTCCTCTTTTCCCAGGATCCCCGTACTGCAGACCGGGGTGGGGGCAGGAGGGGGCTGAGCGCGAGCAGCTTGCCTACTGCCCCTTCTAAAAGGAAGGCCTGCTGAAATAACAGTCTTCAGTGCCTGCCTAAAGACATTCAAAGAAGTCAGCAGCAGGCGTATTTCAAGTGGCAGGCCATTCCACCGTTGAGGGGCAGCAAAAGAGAAGGACCTCCGACGAGGAGCTGCCAGTCTCACGTTAGGCAGCTGCAGCAGGTGGCCCTCCGAAGACCTGAAGTGGCGGGGTGGAAGATAAGGGGGGAGGCGCTCCCTAAGGTACCTTGGGCCTAGACCATGTAGGGCTTTAAAGGTAAGAACCAGCACTTCAGACTTTGCCCGGAAGCAAATTGGCAGCCAGTGTAAAGATCTTAAGACCGGTGTTATATATGGTCTCCACGGGGTGTCCTGGAATGGGAGGCCTTCTTGGGCTGAAAAGGTTTCCCCGCCTAGCCTGACACCAAGGCCCACCTCTTTCTGCTCCTCCTGGCGCAGCCGCTCCTCCTCTCTGCGCCGCTCCTCCTCTTGCTTCTGCTCGAGCTTCTTTCGTTCCTCCCGTTCTGCTTCGTCAGCCTTTGGAAATTTAAGAGGTGGGGGGAGGGAAGCCAAATGTTAATTCTTCAGAAGTTCGAGTGTTAAACCCCCCCCCCCACAATAAATCACTCATCTCGGGTTTTTACAAGGTGGCTTACCAACACCCAAGGGTTTCAGAACTGAACGTATATAACTAAGTGCCTTAAAAATATTTTCCATCTATGCATAGAAGCAAACGTTAAGACTGCAAAGAAACCCCGAGGCTGCACACAGCTATATGCAAAAATATGTGAAGATCCATTCTTTAGCCCAGTATAAAAATGACCAGATGCCTGGAAGGATATACCTCTGTCACTCTATTATCCAAGGAAAGCGGAGAAGCCATGGAGAAATCAGAAATTTTTGGGGAAACTGAAATATATGCAACACTTACGGTAACTTGCCCCTAAAGTTCCTCGTCTCCTGCAGCTGCCAGCCCCTTCCGGCTCCCCCCCACTTCGTGCTCGTCGCTTCCCTCCACTGGTCCCCATTGCTAGCTGCCAGATGTACATGAGGGTTACAGAGCAGTGAGTGGGATTGCTAAACATATGCAAATTTCAAGGCAGAGCAAGGAATGAGTGGGTAAACATATGCAAGCTTCAAGGCAAATCCACCAAAGCGCAGTTAACTACTCCGCTTTAGCACAGTAGTTACTGCGCTACAGCGGAGTAGTCACTGTGCTTTTGCGGATTTGCGCACATCTCCGCGGAAGTTTAAATAAATAAATAAAGTTAAATTTGTGCAAATCTTTCTGAAGGTGAAAAAAAAAATAACGTTAAATTTCCACAAATCTCTCTGAAGAGGGAAAAAGATAACGTTAAATTTGTGCAAACCTTAATGGTGTTGCTGATTGAATGGTATAGGGAGGCAATGAAGTGGAGGAGTAAATTGACTACTGTCGCTTCAAGATGTCATAGCGAGGGGATACCATTAGTGAGATTGTGAGGAGTGGCCAGCAGGGTTTTCCACCGCTCCTGCCAGGCAGGTCTCTTGCCGTTTTAAACAACCCAAGCTGAAGTGACTCGGGTTCGGACGTCACGACAAGACACCTTGAGAACAAGCCACCTTAAACAATCCTGCTACAAGCCATGGGTTCTCAAGGTGGCTTGTTTACAAAAAAACAACCCACGATGGAAAAGCCACGCTGGGCTCGGACGTCATGTTAAGCCACACTGCAACCATCCATGGTGGCAACCTACCGTGGCTTAGCCGGATGTGCGAACTAGGTCAGAGAGAAAGAGTGACTTGGTTCACTTGACATGTCAACAAACCATGGGCAGTGAGCCATGGCAGGTTGTGTCGTTCGAACCCAGTCCGGTTTATCAACAGTGGCTTGTTTTTCCCCCCCAAACAAGCCAACCTGAGAACCCATGTGTTTTACACACAGTGGGTTGCTGTGTTGTCCGACCCCGGATGACCAATCCCACCATGGGTAAAGTCGTGGCAGCAACTCTCTTGGCAAGAGCAGCAAAAAACCCTTGCTGCTCTTCCCAAGCTTGCCCTGGCCACCACCAGTGCCAGCAGCCCCACAAGTGCCCAAGCAACACTTGGGGGGGTGGCTGGCACTGGCTTGCTGCCCTTCCTACCACGATTGAGCAGTTTTCGGCTCCCCACGGATTTTTGCATTTTAAACTCCCCCCCCCCCCGGTGGTCGTGAAAGCCAGCTTAACAGCTGGCATTCGTGAGCCCCGTTCTGACAGCCCCTTCAAAGTGCCCAAGCGGCACCTTGGAGGGTGATGTCAGATCTGTTGTTATATATTTTTTGTGTGCACAAAAAGGTTTGTATTATTATTATTTAGCCAACTTGCACAATTGTGGAGGTTCGCAGTTACGTGACTGCAGGAATCTGAAAGCTCGGCAGGCGCAATGTCCTGGGGAGGTACCTGCTGCCAAGTTGCGGCAGGTACCAACCCTGGACATTGCCCCAAAGAGGCTCCAAATAGGATTTCTCCCCCTTTGGTTTCCCTTGACAGCTGTCAAAAGGCAAGCTGTCAAGAGAAACCAAAGGTGTGAATAATCTTTGTTCGCAAAAAGGGGGTGCTGTGATTTACACTCCCATCGCAGCAAGATCTTCAACTTTTTTTTTCACCCTGACGGTCCTTAAGGTGGTGCAGTTTGCACTTTTTCCCGAGACTCTAGATGCACATTTTGCAAAAGAAAATGCAAAAATGCAAAACTCCTGGGGAAATGGAGTTTTGACAGCTAGCTGCCAAAAACTATGAGTCCCCGTAAAAGGGTTTTTTTTTTTTACAGGACAAGGGGGTGGGGCATATGTAGCCATATGTCCATTTTGTTGCCTTGCCACCACATTTCGGCAGCAAATATGGCGTGGAGGGGGGGGGATGAATTGGCCACTGGACCCCTGGAAATTGCTCACTGCTGAATTAAAGGGATCTCAGACAGCAATACTGGGGAAAGCCTTGGAATGCTGCTGCTGCCAGTCAGAGCAGGCAATACTGGGCTGGATGGACCAGTGGCCTGACATGCTATAAGGCAATTTCATAGCTTTATATCAATATATACTGGGTGTGACTGGATCATGCAATTGTTCCCAATGCAGAGACATGGCACAGAAACACCCAATTTAAAATGAGGCCGCCTGTTGCGGCTCGGTGCGAGTCACAGGTCAGTAACTCCGGGCGGAGCTTGCTCTGCGGGTGGGCAATCCTTACTCTCGCACAATCTGTAAGAAAATCCTTCCTGGTGTGAGTGAATCGTGTCTCTAGTTTTCATTCAGAGACATAAGATGTGCTTCAGCTTTCAGAAGCTTCAGAAAAACTGAGCTCGCTATTACTTGCCCTTTACTTACTGGCTTTTGCACCTTCTCTTTAGGAAGCCTCTTTAGCAAGCTGCTTTATACCAGGTCAAACGATTTGTTCAACCAGTCCTGTACTGCCTACTCTAATTGGTAGTGGCTATCCAGTGCCCCCAGTAGAGGGCTACCCAATCCTTTTTTTTTTTAACTGGACATGCTAGGGACTGAAGCTGGGACCTTCTGCATGCAAGGCAGACATTACCACCAAGCGTTGCCCCCTCCTCTTCAGGCTTCGTTATGAGCTGCAGGAACCACTCACCTCTCGCTGAGCTTTTCTCGCTTGCTTCTCCTCTAACTTCCGCTGTTTCTTTGCTCCAACCTTCCCAGAAAACTGGAACTCGGCAGCTTCAGCTTCATCGTTCTCCTCTGCATTATGATTTTAAAAAAGAAGGGGGGGGGAGAAACAGAATGGAGAAGAGCAATACCACAGCGGGCCGATCTGGCTGACTCCTTCCTTACCTTTCAGGAAACTTCTTAAGTCTTTCCTGATCAGGAGGATTTTTGATAGTGAGGCTGGTGCTATTCATGTGAGCAATCCTGGTTGGATTTGAGACCGGTGTTTATGCATGATCATTATTAACTCTCCATTTATTAATAGTTATTAATCCTCCATGTATTAATAGTTACTAATGCTTCATGTATTTAGCACACTGTGTATTCTTATTTAGTTGCCGAGAGAACCCTTCACGTTAGTGGGCAGGGTATCTAGTTTGGGAAATGAATTATGCGTAAAATATTGGGGTTTGGATGCAAACCTGCAATGTCAGAATATGACAAATCCGTGTTCAGGTAGGATAGGAACACAAGACAATGAACTGAGTTGCAAGGCATAGAAAACTACAACTCCCATGCGCCCCTTCAGAAAACGATGCTCCTGAACATGCTCATGCAAATCTGGGCCACTTTGGAAGAGGCCTATGAGGCCTGCTCCTGCCTTCAATAAGACCTCACTGCTACTGTTACCCTACGCCAGTGTTCTCCAACCTTGGGCCCCCAGATGTTTTTGGCCTACAACTCCCAGCATGCCCCAGCCATGGGCATGCTGGGAGTTGTAGGCCAAAAACATCTGGGGGCCCAAGGTTGGAGAACACTGCCCTACGGCGTCTTAATGGTAAGCTGGCTTGGGAAACAGGGAAGAGAGGAGGTGACTCCCCCCGCCCATTATGTGCCTGACCTGAATTCAGAGGATCTTGGACCTGACTCCCAATGGGGTCTACAGTGCCTTGCAGAAGTATTCACACACACACCCCTTTGACTTTTCCACATTTTCTTGTGCTACAATCTGGAATTGAAATGGATTTAATTGGCATTGTGACCACTTGACGTACACAAGATGCTCAACACTGTGAAGGCGCAAAATATTTTTATCGTGGCAGAGAAGTAAACAAAAACAAACTGGCACTTGTCGGTTTATTTTATTTATTATATTTATACCCCACCTTTTTTCCTGCAAGGAACCCAAGGCGGCTTACATAATTCTCCTCCTCCTCCTCCTCCTCCTCCTCCTCCTCCTCCTCTCCATTTTATCCTCACAACTCTGTGAGGTAGGTTAGACTGAGAGTCAGTGACTGGCTCAAAGTCAGTTTCATGGCCAAGCGGGGACTAGAACCCGAATCTCCCGAGTCCCAGTCCGACACTCTCACCACTTAATTTGCATAAGTACTGCATAAGTATTCACCCCCCTGAGTCAATACTTGGTAGAAGCACCTTTGGCAGCAATCACAGGTGCGAGTCTTCCTGGGTAAGTCTCTATCAGCTTTGCGCATCTGGATCCTGCAATGTTTTGCCCATTCTTCCTGGCAAAATTGCTCCAGGTCTGTCAGGCTGGATGGGGACCGTTGGTGAACAGCACCTTTCAGGTCTTGCCAGAGATTCTCAATCGGATTGAGGTCTGGGCCTTGACTGGGCCATTCTAAGACTTTCGGGTTCTTGTTTTGAAACCACTCCAGTGTTAATTGGGCTGTGTGTTTAGGGTCATTGTCCTGCTGGAAGACGAACCTCCGCCTCCGTCCCAGGCCCCTTGCAGACTGAAACAGGTTTTCCTCTAGAATTGCCTCCATCCATCTTGCCCTCAATCCTGCTGACCAATTTCCCAGTCTCTGCTGAGGAAAAGCATCCCCACAACATGATGCTGCCACCAGCATGCTTCAACGTGGGGATGGTGTTCTCAGGGCAATGAGCACTGTTGGCTTTGCGCCACACATAGCATTTTGCAGCAAGGCCAATAAGTTCACTTTTGGTCTCATCAGACCAGAGAACTTTCCCCCACACATTTGCTGTGTCTCGTACATGCCTTTTGGCAAACTTCAAATGGGTTTTGATGTGGGTTGGTTTCAGCAATGGCGTTCTTCTCACCACTCTTCCATAAAGCCCAGCTTTGTGGATCATCCAGTTCATAGTTGTCCCATGAACGGTTTCTCCCATCTCAGCTGCGGATCTCTCCAGCTTGTCTCTCTCTATGCTTGTCTGATTCTGTTTTTATTTTCTAAGTTTTTATTTGAGTGTATAAATAAGAGCTGGTGTATCTTGTTTGTATTGTTTTACATATTGGTGTGGTCGGTAGACCGTAAATAAAATATTCATTCATTCAGCTTCAGAGTTACCATTGGCCTCTCGGTTGCTTCTCTGACTAATGCCCTCCTTACCCGGGCACTGTGTCTTGGTGGACGGCCTTCTCTAGGCAGAGCCACAGTTGAGCCATATTCTTTCCATTTTGTAATAATGGATTTAATGGTGCTCTGCAGGATGTTCATAGTTTGGGATATTTTTTTTAATAACCCAACCCTGATTGGAGCTTCTGCACAACTTTATCTTGGAGTTGTTTTGATTGCTCCTTGGTCTTCATGATGCTGTTTGTTTAGATATGCTCTCCGACAAACTCTGGGGCCTTCCAGGAACAGGTTAATTTCATCTGAGATCATGCAACACTGGAATTGCACACAGGTGGACTCCATTCAACTACTTAAGAGTACAGTAATACCTTGGATTGCAAGTAACTTGGTTTGAGAGTGTTTTGCAAGACAAGCAAATTTTTAAATATTTATTATTTTTTTCTTGACTTGATATACAAGCAACGTCTTGCAATACAAGTACTGTAGTACAGCTTAAATTAAAAATCTCTGTACAAATTTTTTTTGGGATTTCGTTTTGATATATGAGTGTTTTGGATTACAAGCACGCTTCTGGAATGAATTATGCTCTCAATCCAAAGCATGGCTGTATGTTATTTCTGGAGGCAGTGGGTTGCACCAGAGCTTATTTAGCCATGTCACAGAGAAGGGGGTGAATACTTCTGCAACCAACAAGTGCCGGTTTGTTTTTGTTTGCTTAACTTTTGTGCCACAATGAAAATATTTTGCACCTTCACAGTGTATCTTGTGTACATCAAGTAGAGCCAGTGTGGCGTAGTGGTTAGAGTGTTGGACTGGGACTCAGGAGATCCGGGTTCTAGTCCCCGCTCGGCCATGAAACTCACTGGGTGACTTTGGGCCAGTCACTGACTCTCAGCCTAACCTACCTCACAGGGTTGTTGTGAGGATAAAATGGAGAGGAGGAGGAGGGTTATGTAAGCCGCCTTGGGTTCCTTGCAGGAAAAAAGGCGGGGTATAAATAAATAAATAAATAAATAAATAGTGGCAATGCCAATTCCAGGTTGTAACACAACAAAATGTGGAAAAGTCAAAAGGGTGTGTGTGTGTGAATACTCCTGCAAGGCCCTGCTGGAGCTTTCTGAACTGGGGAACTGCATAGTCTGAAGCCCCAATTCTGAAATTTGCCCCAGCCTACTTGCAACATGTTTGCTTCCGGCTTCTTTCGGACCCTGGTTATGTGCCATTGTTCCTGTTCAAAGATACTGGTAGTTACAACACCAACAGGAGATGCTAGGCCAACACGTGACTTAATTGTGTATGCCTACTCCTACATGAGGAGTGTATTCACTGACCTTTGCACAGCCTGAATGTGAGAGTCCCTTTCTACTGCCATTGCTATCATCAGAATGATAATGGGCTCAAGCTTCAGGAACCCAGATTCCACCTAAACATCAGGAAAAATTTCCTGACTGTCAGAGCAATAAGACAATGGAACCAACTACCTAGGGAGGTGGTGGGCTCTCCCACTCTGGAGGCAGTCAAGGTGCAACTGGACGGCCATCTGTCGGGGATGCTTTGACCTGGATTCCTGCATTGGGCAGGGGGTTGGAGTCGATGGCCTTGTAGGCCCCTTCCAACTCTACTTTTCTATGACTCTATGATTCTATGAGAAGACCCCATGATGCAATCAATGCGTTAAGGTGCCACTCACACAAAGACCTTGTTCAGATGTCATGCTAAACCATAGTTTTGCATGACATGCCTGAGCATGCTCCTTGCTCCTTTTATTTTTCTTCTGTGTGAATGAAAGCTGGAGAGGGGGGGGAGGGATAGTCACACTTGAGGTGTATTGGAGATGCAGTGGCCCTCAGATTCTGCAATGAAGAACATTGCACCAAACCATAGTTTAGTGTGACGTCTGAATGCAGTCAAAGTGCTCCCGACTTCATGACATATTTATTTGACAGTATGAAACTGCCACAGGCAAACAACAGATGTGTGGCAATATCTGACTTGCCAGTTGACCAACATCCCAAGCCTAATGTAGCCTTGACTAATGTAGCCTTGACCCAGAGCGCGCTCCTTTGCTGAAGTGGAAGATTCAACGCCAGCAGCGCCAGGCCTTTGAGATTACTTCAAGGGAGTTCGGTAATTTGACAGAAATTATAAGCAGCCTGGCCTGAAAACATCAAAAGCATTTTTTCTGATTTCATTCTTTTTGAAATGCCTTCACACTTCAAAGAGATACACCCGAAGTTGAAAAGTTCAGGGCTGTCAATTTGCCATCCGCACGCCGCTAAACGCAATCACAAATTCAGCCGGCGCACAGTGAAGGCAGAACAAAGAGAAAGTTCTCCCGTTTTCAAAGTGGAAGCACACAGGCTCCTATCAAAAAGGAACGCATGCAGGGGTCGCCTGCTGATTATGCATCGCCTATTTTTCAGCAAAGAAACATCCTTGGTTTTAGTGGGTATAAAAATTTCTCCTGATGGGAGAGAGCTGCAGGGGTCATGAGGGGCCCTAGCTCAGCACAGGGCCCAAACATGAGAGTTACAGGACTTAATTAGCTGGGGGCCACAGCACAGTTATTTACCTGTGGGCGGCCCTGGGTTCAATTCCTGCCCAGTTAAAGTCTCGCAGGTAGCAGGGCTGGGAAGATCTCTGGGGAGCCTGCCCAAGGAGGACCCGATGGCACTGGGCTAGAGATCAACAGCCATGGAATTCACCACCACTACGACAGCTTATACCATAATAAATGTGTCGGTCTTCAGTGTGCCACAAGACTCTCCATTATTTTTACTACCACAAGGTGAAATGATGGTCACCAACTTGGGCAGCTTTAAAAGAGGATCAGACAAATTCATGGAGGATAAGGCTATCAACGGCTACTAGTCATGACGGCTGTACATTACCTTCAGTATCGGAGGCAGTACACCTCTGCGGGCCAGTTGCTGGGGAACATGAGCAGGAATGTGCTATTGCCCTCCTGCCTTCCTTGTGGGCTTCCCAGAGGCATCTGGTTGGCCACTGTGGGAAACAGGGCGCTAGGCTTTGGTCTGATCTGGCAGGACTTTTCTTATGTTCTCATGGCCTGACTCAGAGGCTTCATACACTCAAAAACACAAAAGACTCCACCTAAACCTTGTTAGAAACCAGAAGATAAACCCTGCCTCTAAGCCTGGGATGGGCAACGTGGTGCCCATGGGCAACAATGCACCCCCAGGCACCTTTCTTGGCAGCTGCCAAGGTGCCTTACTCCTCCCAATTAAAAACAAAAGAAAACATTTTCTTACTGGCTGTTGGAATTTATGTGAAATCAGTTTCTGCTGGTGCTGAAAACTGAGGGTTCCGCTAAGTTGTTTAACATGCTGGGGCTCCCACCTCTGCCTTATACTTTGGGGCAGGTTACTTGTCCTTTGCCATGCCTCCCATGGCAGCCATTTTTTGCTGCTGCCCAGGACAGTTTCTCAAATTGCCAAATGTGCTCACAGCCCCAAAAGGCTGCCTACTCCTGCTCTAGGCTTTGCATAGCTAGGCTATCTATAAGTGAAGTCAAATTTATCAGGAAGAAACAAACCACATCCAGACTAGATTCTAAATGTGCTGATGCAGACACCCTCAGGGCAACTTCTGATTTCCTGAAGTCACCTACCAACTTCTGTCCAAGATGCTGAGAGGAGACTGTAATAGTATCACAGTATCACAACAGTACAGAGGGGACTGTAATAGTATTCGAGGTGCTGGTTTGAGCCTGTAAAGCCTTACACAGCTTGGGACCACAATAGTGCCTCTCCCAACCTGAGTCTACCTGAACATTATGGTCAACATCTGAGGCCTTCCTCCGAGTGCCACCTCAGACGGTGGCAACAAGGGAGAGGGCCTTCTCAGTGGCGGCCCCCCATTTATGGAATGATCTCCCCACTGAAGCTTGCCCGGCACCAACTCTGCCATCTTTTTGGCACCAGGTTAAGACTGCCCTCTTCTCCCAGGCATTTAATGGCATTTAAGGGTATTTTAATGGTATGAGGGGGGCATTTATGTTAACTGCTTTTAATAGGTCTAGTTATTCAACTGTTTTTTTTTTAAAAAAATTGTATACTGGGGAAAAAATATGTAGTTTTTATGCTGTTCTTACGGCATTTTTTATTGTATTTATGCACTGCGCTTTATGAATTGTTGTGAACCGCCCAGAGAGCTTTGGCAATTGGGCAGTACAGAAATGAAATAAATAAATAATAATCACACTCCTGGCTAGTGGGGTGTGCATCCGCCATCTCCATTCCGGGCCCCATCCCAACATGGCCATTATTTATTATTATTTATTTATATTTTTAGGCCGCTCCTCAGCCAAAAAGGCTCCCAGAGCAACTGACATATAATCAGTTAGCAAGACAGCCCCTGACAATCTGAAAAAAAGACACGACACACAAGGAAAAAGGAATGGGGAGGGAAGAAGGGGGGAAACTACCGTAATTAATTCTTCTGGCAGGGCTGGCGGAATGGCCCTGCACTCCCTCTCTTCTCCCTCTGCACAGCCTGCTGGAATGGCTGCCGGTGGCGACAGCTGAGGGAGGAGGAGCCTTCAGGAGGGCGGCCTTTCAGCAGGGCTGGCGGAAATGCCTTGCGCTCCCTGCACTCCATGGAGGATCCAGGCTGTTAGCAACAAGGAGTTGGCCATTGCCGATCTACATAGGGCTGACTGTGCTATGGTTTGCAGGTGGCTTTTGACGGCTTGACCCTATTGGCTATACTGACAAGTGGATGGGATTGAGCACGAGGGCTCATTTGCAGTAGGGCCGTACGTCTTTCCAGGACACAATGTGCAGCTATGTGGGCCAGATCCAATGCATCAACAGCAGCCAGGCGTGGCATAGCAGTGGTGGCTCTCCCCTTATGTGGCTAGTGCAGGAGAGGTGGCAATGTGGCAGGAACAGAGATGAAACCTGCACTATCCCCCAGGCTCGAAGCTACCATGGGGCCAGCTGCATTGACATAACTCAACACTCCTGACCTATGGTGGCACATGGCTCCTCCACCTTACTCTCCGTGCCCCTATGCACATCTTGAGCCAAGGTGTGCTGTGTGAGCACCCCTGCCCATGCAAATGATGGCAGAGTTGGTGATGGACTACTACACGGTCCAAGCCAGATCTGTGTGAAAGAGCTTACATGATCCTTTATGGATCTGAAGGCGATATTCCAGGAACAGCGTGGCATAGTGGTGAGTGTTGGACTGGGACTCAGGAGATCCGGGTTCTAGTCCCCGCTCAGCCAGGAAACCCACTGGGTGACTTTGGGCCAGTCACTGATTCTCAGCCTAACCTACCTCACAGGGTTGTTGTGAGGATAACATGGAGAGGAGGAGGATTCTGTAAGCCGCCTTGGGTTCCTTGTGGGGAAAAAGGCGGGGTATAAATATAATAAATAAATAAATAAATATTGTTGAGCATTCTGTTTGCCTGCTGGATTTGCTTTGTGATTTTATGCCCATTGGATATTGAATCCGGTATGATATTTTTTTATTGTATTTTATTGTTTTTACTGTTCTTGTAAGATGTCTTGAGTCTCAAAAGGTAGGCTATAAGTTCTATAAATGAAGAAATAGCACCAAACAAAATCTGATCTGACAAGGAACAGCTACTCGCATCAGTTACCTTCCATTGCATCTTCTGCCTGCTGTGCGCGTCTCTGAGCCCACATCCTGTTCCCCATGTTCCTTCGGCGCCTAGGCATCCCATCTCCCCGCTCGCTGGTGTGGGGCTGAGGCTGAGGCCTGGCCGCTGCAACAGCTGCCACGTTCTGATGGTGCTCCTCATCGCCTAAAGGAAAGGCACATATTTTAAATCTGCTTTTTTCAGCCGCGAGTTCCTTTGCTTTAAGTGGCATAACTGAAGATATAAACATTAAGCAATAAGACTACTTAGGACTACCTAAGGAATTTAAAAGCAAAACACACCCCAATTTAACATTTGTTTGATGTAGTAGAAGTTGCTACGCATGGAGCGAAATGCTCATATCATTCTTGGCTCACTGGCCCCATCCACAGGACATGCGCATAGGATTGCACTGTCAGAGCTACGTCCGCGAAGAAGTAAGCCACACTGAGTTCAATGGGACTTATTCCCAATTGTGCGTGCATAAGATTGCAGTCAGAAAGCACAATAAAGACGCTGCATCATGTGCTCAGCAGAGATCACAATGGTGGTGCCTGCGATGACCTGGTTTTCCCTTCTAGCTGCAGCTCCACAGAAGGCAAAATAAATGGAGAGCCGGCATGGAAAATATTTGGTACTGGCTTTAAAAAAAAAAAAAAAAAAAGAGCCAGGAAATGGAAATATTTTTCAGGGTTGCTCAGAGCTGACACCATCGGAGAGAGTCAGGATGCCACCAGGGGCAAATAACATGAAGACTTCAGGACAGGGATCAGAAACACACAGGCCGCATGTGCCCTCCTCCTCGGCCTGTTTGCTTCCCACAGCTGCATTTGTTGTGGCAAAACAAACAAACAAACAAACAAACAACCCCCCCACACACAACACCCACCCCCAGTTATTTTGCTTGAAAACAAAGCATGGGGGGGGGCATGCACCTTGTTTGGAAGCAGAATTGTGCTCCTGGAAGCCTCTCATTTTCTGTCACCACTGTGGCAATTTCGGTGGCAATTTCAGTGGCGGGGTGCGGTGGGTTTGGGGGAGGACACTGCCTACCTCTGCTTTAGGATCTAGTTACTTGGGAAATATATGTAAAACACTTTGCTCTCGACCTGTGCTGGTCCAACTGAGGGGTACAATTCAAGAAGATGAGCAACGTGTCAGTTACCGGTATTTACTTTATTACTATATTTCTACCATTGGGGAGAAGGTGGCTTGTGTGGGCTGCCATTTGAATTTTTTTGTGTTTTGATTTTTTGTTTTGCTTCAGGCGCCATCTCTATCTAAAGGGCTATATAAATGCTAATGATTCTCAATAGCAACATTTTAAAAAATGTGAAAAAAGGGCAGTCAGTTCATTGTATGTATAAAAAAATTGCCAGAGAGTAACAGCATAACACTGATATTACTACAGCTGTGTTAAGCGGTTCTTAAAATTATTCCCAGTTCTTGCAATACATCAAGGATACTTTCTCTCTGGAGCCCTTTCTAACTATTCTAAGGGTGCAATCCTATGCATGTTTAGACAGAAAAAAGGCCTACAATTTCCAGCAGTAGGCCTTTCTCCCCTCTAAACATGCATAAGACTGCACCTTAAGAGATCGTTCTTTAAGAAACTGTTTTCAATTTCCAGGCAGTGGATTCTGACTTTTTTACAGGGAGGATTTTGTGGGATCCCATGGGAGGATTGATTTAGGATCTGTGGATGGATGGTAGAGGAAGGTCTTCCCTATTTTCGGTATCCTTCCCTTTTGTACAACCAGCCACACAACAATTTATCTGAGTAAAGGTAATGGCTTCTACCTATTGGCCTATTAAGTTTGAATTAAAACATATACCACCCTTCATACAAATATATCCCAAGACGGTTTATAATAAGAAATTTAAAACACTCCCCCCACCCCAAACCCACAAGTAGAAAAGCAATGTCCAAATTCAGCACCAGGTTCCAGACTTCAACTAGTGTTTAGGCATTGGCCATGCTGGCTGGGGAAGATGGGAATTGTAATCCAACACATCTGGAGGGCATCGGGTGGGGGAAGGGAAGGCTACACTATAAATGGACTGATTTATAATGTAGAAAACTGCAGAAAAGCTAGAATATGTTAAAATGGCATGAAAAATCCAGTCCAAAAGAGTGAAGGGGCAACAATCATATAGAATTATAGAAAACTGCATGTCCAAAAGATGCAATTCACTTCAGTAAATGATGCTCCATAGCTACACTTTGCTAGGATGGGGGTCAATCACCCAATGTTTTTGCATGTGCGTTATTCAAGGAAATATCCAAATAAGAACAGTATAATTATAACTTTATTAAGCCCCTCCCCACCAACAAAAGTCACAAAGAAGTGAGCTAGGTTCTGAGTTTCATAGAACTCTTCCACAGGCTCAATATTGAATTTAAAAAAAGGCATAGAGAGGGAGAAGATGCCATTTGGAGGGTATATAAGCCCTGTCTGCAATATGTTACAGTCTCAAGACAGCGATTCAGGAAACAATTTTGTAGACTGATGAAGTTAGCTTCTGTCCAGTGGAAAAAGGTTGCTGCAAGGCACGCTGGGACAAAAAACAATGGGCACTGTCTTTCTGAAAATAAAAAACCCAGGGGTTATTTGAATTTATCCCAAACACTACAGTAAAACCTTGGACTGCAAGTAACTTGGACTGCAAGTGTTTTGCAAGACAAGCAAATTTTTAAAATAAATTTTAACTTGATAAACAAGCGACGTCTTGCAATACAAGTACTGTAGTACGGTCAAGAAAAATGAAGACTTTACACTATCATTCTTTATTGCAGCTTAAATTGAAAATATGTGTACAAATTTCTTATGGGGAATTTCACGTTGATATACAAGTGCATCGGATTACAAGCACGTTTCCGGAACGAATTATGCTTGCAATCCAAGGTATTACTGTAACTGGAATTGATGGGCCCCTTCCAAGAAAAAGAGCAGAAACAAAAACAAACAGACTAGTGGTCCTAAGGCTGGAGATGTATTTTAGATGACACACTATGTGGAATCAATAGAAGGCAAAGCGGAGAGTATTACCTAGTGGTTGGAGAACATTTTTCTCTCCCACCCTCACACACTTTAGATAAAGTCCCATTATTAGGTAACAGAAAGTTATCTCCTTCCAGTTCTAGGATCCACTCCTGGGCACTCTCCAAAGTAAATGAAAATATAGGCAGCTGTGTTAGCTCCTTAGCAATAAAATAAAATAAAATAAAATCCAAACAGATATACTATTATAATACCTTTATTGGGAGCAACCAAAAGCTACAAAGCAGCAAGCTAACTCACAGAACTCTTCTTCAGGCTCAGTATTAAACAAAAGGGGAAAGGGGGTGAGTCTTATATAATCGTTTTTCTTTTTAAAGACAAGCTTGTTATTCTTGGTGATTCCTTTTTTTTTTTTTTTTTTAAAGAGAGAGATTATGCAGTGAAGTTAGGGCAGGGATACATGCAAAAGATCCCACAAGTTTAGAAGAGTGTGTGTGTGTGTTGTGCGCACGCGCGCAAGAGGGCCTGAGAAACACTGCATTGTGCAACTATGCTTAAAAACAAACTGACAGCTGTACCACATCCTGCAGTACCTCAGATTTAAATACTAACCGAGCCCAACCGAGCCCTTCTCAGCTTGTGAAATGCCAGGTCTGATGTGGGACAGGGTGGTTGGAGAAACAAGAAGCAATCAATGATCAGTCGTGAATGCCACACAGCAAGACAGAGGGAATGCTGGATGTACCATAAATCCCACAGACAGGGCTCTGTGCCCCCATCTACATGGGACAGAGTCCCAGTCCCGGGGTCCCGGGGCTGGTACATAACTTGGTCTCACTGCCACATTTTTCTTTCTTTCTTGTGACCATACCTAGCGCAGCTATACGGAGTTCTGTTCCTTGCAGTTATATCCAATGCACAGGCCCAAGGGTCCACTCTAATACACACCTGGGAGCATAAGCACATACCGAGGGTGGCAGCAGATATTCTGAGTTAATCCGGATTGAGCCTGATGAGGCCCTGCACATGTCAGCAAACCTCAAAACACTTAAAACCCATAACCATAAACTTGGGGGCAGAGAAAGAGGAGAAAGTTCCTCTGTCAACTCTTTCGCTTGCTCCTTCCCAGACCTGTGAAGCCCTGGCTGCGATTACCCCCTGGGCAGCAGTGAAGGAAAGACACTCTGCACATGGTCAGAGGCACTTGCTTAAGCTGACATGCTTCCAGAGAGCAAGAGCCCTGGAGTGGTGAAAACTAGTAGTTTCTGCTGCTGCCACACTGTGAAAGGTGATTACCCCTGGGTAGCAGTGTAGGAAAGGAGGGGCCATGGCTCAGTGGGAGAGCCTCTGCTTTGCATGCAAAAGGTCCCAAGTTCGATCCACAGGATCTGCAAGTAGGGCTCGGAAAAGCCCTGTCTGAAACCCTACCAGGCAGTGTAGAGGGGCAATACTGAGATAAAGAGACTAACCGCCGGACTCCCTATGTAGGGTGGCCACGTGTCCTACTTTTCAGAGGGCAGTCCTCTATTTGAAGGTGTTCTGTATTTGAAGAGCCATCCAGTCCAAGTCCAGTTTACAGATAAAGAACCACATGAAGAGAGAGCCCACCAGGGGCCTTCAAGTTACCCCTCACTAAGACAGCAAACTGAGCAGGTACACAGGTCATCTGGTCACAGTCTTCACCACTACGATGAAACACCTTGTCTTTCTGTTCAAGTTATCACAGTTATTTCTAATTATGCAGCTATACATATACATTAGCATATGCACATTCCATGGAAATCAGCGTATTCTTTTTGGGTGGTGCCTAAGTGGCCAGCTTACCTGTATCATCAGGCAGCTCCCAACCTAAGCCACTCTGCACGTGAGTCACTCATTTATCTTGACATGCTTCCAAGAAAGCAAGTCCTTGGCCACTGAAAATAGGCTCCAGAGGGCAGCCACACTACGAAAGGCGACCACCCCTACCCTGAGGACTGGAAGGGAAGACACTCTGCACACGCTCAGAGGCACTCTCTTATTTTGACATGATGCTGGGGCAGAGCCCTTAGACGATGACAAAGACAAACAGATTCTGGGGCAGCCACAACTCCCTTCTGGCCCCTCCAAATAGCCACTTCCTCTGTGTCTCTCTCTCTCTGTGACTCTTTCCAGCCCCGCCGCCCCGCCCCAATTAGAGAGCGGCCCCCTTAACAACAACGACGACGCCCCCATCCTACCGGCGCGCGCCTGTCTCCTGACGCGGCTGACGAAGAAGAGGAGCGCCGCCAGCAGCGCCGCCGCCAAGACGTAAAGCACCGGGTCCATCTTTAGCACGTGACCTCCCTCTAGCCACGCCTCCTCTCCTTCCACTCCGCTGGGTACCCCGGCCAATCCAAAGTGAGCCCGGAAGGGAAGCCAGAAAAACCACGCCCACACTTTTGCCCGGCAAAAGTGGGAGGTTCCAAAGTGGACCGAGGAGGGGGAGGAAGGTCCCGGAGGAGGAGAACGTTTGGTACGTTCCGGCGCGGCGTAGCCTAGCAACCAGAGAGGTCCCTCTCCGTGACAGTTGTCCCTTCCCGGACGTTTTATGGGAGACTAATAAGGTGCCTGGTTGGAAAGATGCCTTTCTGTACTAATAGAATATGACCTTTATGGATAAGAGCACTGAAGAAGTAGCGACGCTGCATTTTTTTTTTAATTACAGAAGGTTTAGAGCATTTAATTTTAAAAAGGTCCTTTATTCCCTTATCCGTATGCATTGCAACTGGCTTCATATGGGCCCAAAGGGCTGGCTAAGTCGTTGCCTGCAGAACAGTGGCGAAGAGCAGGTGGATTTTGCCTGTTGGGGATGCAGCTTTGTTCGCAGGCCGATGTGCAAGATAAGTTCTTTCCCCCTCTCTTTTTCTCTCCCATGCACTGTTGCTGAAACTTTTCTTTATTAATTCAACTGATAACAATATGCAGCTTTTAAAAAGGCACTTTAATGTTACACCTTTCACATGGATTTTGTATGTAACATGTAATACTATGTATGTGTACATGTATTTAATTTCAGCATGCACGTCCTGCCTTTCTATTATATTCATAACATTATACGCGCAAATTAAAAGCAATCCCAAACAATAAAACATGCCCTGCAGTAAAAAACAGTATCATAATGAAATCATATAACTAGACAACAAGCTTAAAACTGACCTTTGTCAGTTTATTTGTGTGTAATTTATTTTTCATTTATAGAAACTTTTATATACTGCCTATTGGGCTCTGTAGGGGGCCCTACGGCTGTTCCTAACAATAAACACAATCCTGATACAATCAGTCAGGTGATCACTCGTGACCGAGTAAGATTGTCTTCCAGGATAAAAAAGAAAATTTACAAAAAGGAGATTTTAAAAGGAGGAGAATTCTAAAGAAAATTGTGTAAACTCTAGCGATGGGTCCGTAAGTGACTGTGGAGGCCAATTCTAGATCCACACAGCTTCCCACAGTGAGGACACAGGTTACCAGATGGAAGATGGTCCTGTGAAGGATTCATTTGACGTGCTTTTCGCTTAGCACGTTTCTCCCTTTCACCTTGCACTCGGGCTTCTTCAAAGTCCATGGAACCTTTGTGAAAGGCCAACCTCCAGTTAGATCGTTCATGGGCCAGAGCTTCCCAGTTTTTGATGTTTATATTGCATTTTTTTAGATTAGCCTTAAGAACATCTTTAAACCTCTTATATTGACCACCGATATTCCGCTTTCCATCCTTGAGTTGGGAATAAAGTAACTGCTTTGGGAGACGGCAGTCAGGCATTCGAACAACATGACCGGTCCACTGAAGTTGGCGTTGAAGGATCATTTTTTCAATGCTAGTAGTCTTTGCTTCTTCCAGTACACGGACATTTGTTCGCCTATCTTCCCAAGTAATTCGCAGGATTTTCCGGAGGCAACGTTGATGAAATCTTTCAAGGAGTTGGAGGTGACAAAGGGGCCAGTCAATACTCTCTTGGAAGAGAGGCACGGGTACAACCGGAGTATGGCTCCTGTGAAAGCCTGTCTCCTGTTATTGCCAGCCACAGCTGCCTTGGTGAAGGAGCACAGAGCAGGGCCACCAATGGGGACTGTAGTTTACCGTAATGCTGTGCCTGAGAACATTATGCTCCACAAGCTATCTCTTTATGGCTGGCTCCCATTTAAATTGATGTGCACATGCAGAAATCAGAGTATGAGCACAACTTGAATCTTCCTCCCTACCCACATGCCAAGAAGATGGGTTTAGGATGCAATCCTATGCAGGTTTAGACAGAAAAAAGCCCTGCAACCCCCAGCATGCTGGAAGTTGTAGGACTTCTTTCTGTCTAAACCTGCAAAGATTGCACCCTTAAAGGATTATAAATGTGATGTATTTATTAGCTTTTTTTTTTAATCCCATCTTTTTGTTTGGGATGCTCAACGCAGCTAACAAGATATGATAAGGTTTTCTGGGCTGGACGATTTATTTA
Organism: Shinisaurus crocodilurus; assembly: GCA_021292165.1. Taxonomy (NCBI): domain Eukaryota; kingdom Metazoa; phylum Chordata; class Lepidosauria; order Squamata; family Shinisauridae; genus Shinisaurus; species Shinisaurus crocodilurus. Next base: position 365,669 of record JAHFWL010000096.1, read on the forward strand.
TTTATTTGTTCTGGTGTGTTATGATCAGCCGAGGAACAGAATCTCAAAGAGGGCTGCATAACATCAACAAATGATAAAAATACAACAAGCAGATATAATCACTGTTTAAAAATACCACCAGTTCACCAAAGAAGCAACTAACCCTGTTAACCAAAATACCAAAAAGCACATGACGCAACCACCAGTGTTATACCAGGACACGAAAAGCCTTTCTTAAAAAAGGAATGTTGACCTAGACTTTGTCCCACCACATACACATCCTGAAATGGAAGGACATGCAACTGGACCTCCATGGTCAATCTTAAGGTGCATGGGGCGGGGAGGAGGGTTATGCATTTTATGGTCAATGGTTCTATGAAATATTTATTCAAGGCGGGAACTTAATTCAATAAGGGCACAATCCTATGCAAGTTAAGACAGAAAAAGGCTTACAACTCCCAGCATGCCTCAGCCAGCTGGCTGGGGCATGCTGGGAGTTGTAGGCCTTTTTTCTGTCTAAACTTGCATAGCGCCTTAAGTTGCTCAGAATTTATTGGTTGTCTGTAAGGGATAGTCAAGATCATCATCATCATCATCATCATCATCATCATCATCATCATCATCATCATCACATTTATATCAAACCTTCCCCCCCCCCTTGCAAGGAACCCAAGGCAGCTTACATGGTCCTCCTCCTCTCCATTTTATCCTCACAACAACGCCGTGAGGTGAGTTAGGCTGAGAGTCAGTGACTGGCTCAAAGTCACCCAGTGAGCTGGGACTAGATCCCGGATCTCCCGAGTCCCAGTCCAACACTCTAACCTCTACACCGCACCAGCTCTATCTTTATCTCCTCTACATACCGTAGTGTTCTAGGAATTGGACAAACTAATTTTGCTGGACAAACTAACCTTCCTTATCTCACCATCACAAGACACCTGGCTGGCTCCATAGAGAAGTTGCCACCATGTAGCATGTGAAGCGCGTGTAATCAGGCATGGTGTTAATTACTGTTACACTCGTCCATGTCTCTGAGCGGTGACAAATTCGAGGGGGTGCAGTGCTTACCCGGGTTGGGTTTCCTTTGGCTTGAGATCACTGGAGATTTATGGCGTTCTGTGATATTTGAGTTTATTTACAAATAATGGGCCAACACCCCTCTCTATGCTTTTTGTCTTACCACCAGATGTCACTACAGTTCCTAAGATGATGCACCAAAGAGGAGAAACTTAGACCACTGATTAAGATATACCGTATGTGGTCTGCAATCCTGTGCATGTTTAGATGGAAAAAAAGTCCCACAAAGCGGGATTCCAAGGTGAACCCGTTCTAATGATTCAGTGTTGATGAGGCCCTGTTAAGGGTTTGTCGATTTACAGAATATCAGATTGACTATGGGAATAGACTAAAGGCTATTGTGGTAGCTATGAAGCCCTTGTTGTGCCTGAAAAACCATCTTTGTTTGTTTAAAACGTTTCTGTACTACTCTTCATTTATAATTTTTCAGGATGCTTTACAGCAAAGTCCTAAAAACACAATAAGGCCCCCTCCCCCAACAAAAACCAGTAAAACTACAAAAAAAATCCCAACAGAAATTAAATTATTTTGACCACCACATACTGGCTGGGGAAAGCTGGGAGTTGTTGTTGTTTTTTTTTGGTCTAAACATGCATAGGATCGCACCTTTAATGTCTCAGTTCAATATCTTCTATGCCGGTTCCAGATTTTGGGGGCCCTTGGACAAAACACTCTCAATGGGCCCCCTCCCTCAGCGAGTCTGCCTTCTCACTGCCATTGTCACCAGCTTTTCCTCCTCCCTCTCTTCCTCATCACGGCTACCACTTGTTTGTTTGACAGCCAGTGAGCAAGTGGGCAGTGGCATCTCCTGCTCCTCCTTCTCACCACCACGTCTGGGCCAGCGCGAGAGGCAAGTGAACAAGCAATTCTCTCTTGTCAGAGGGTGGGCCCCTCAGCAGGTGTCTGATCATGCCTACCCTTGACACTGGCACGGGCTTCTGCGCCCCTCTGGCTCTAGTATGCCAAAAAGGCCTAATGAGCTGCATTCCCTGAAATACTCGGGATACCCAATCCTTTACACATAAGTTCCTCCAAAATCTATCGAAGATTCTTAGAAACAAACGAACAAAAAACAGCCATCCAATATCTCAGCAGCGAGCACCCCAGTCCATAAACTGGTGATGCTGGAGAAACTGGATTTAAGGCGCCTCATGCACTCAGCACTGCAGGAACCCACAAAGCAGTCAGACAAGCAAGGAAGGATACAAACATAAGTAATGGGAAGTAGGTTCCCTTGATTTTCAAGATAATCTACGCTGGCATATAGTACATATAGCCTAGCACAGTCAGCCTAGGTGCTATTCTAGGCTGGTGGTGGTCAAAATAATTTAATTTCTGTTGGGATTTTTTGGTAGTTTTACTGGTTTTTGTTGGGGGAGGGGGCCTTATTGTGTTTTTAGGACTTTGCTGTAAAGCATCCTGAAAAATTATAAATGAAGAGTAGTACAGAAACGTTTTAAACAAACAAAGATGGTTTTTCAGGCACAACAAGGGCTTCATAGCTGCCACAATAGCCTTTAGTCTATTCCCATAGTCAATCTGATATTCTGTAAATCGACAAACCCTTAACAGGGCCTCATCAACACTGAATCATTAGAACGGGTTCACCTTGGAATCCCGCTTGTCTCACAAGTCCCTGGGGACAGCCCAACCTAATCGTCAACCACTCCAAATGGGGGAATAGGAAAGCAGGGGTCCACATCTTCAGAAGGTAATGATCCATCTATTTTCAGCGCAGAGCGTTAAGTGCAACATCATGTATCCTTCACCTGAGCCCCTGAAACAGGAGGTGAGGTTTGGGATATAAAGGCAACCATGTCTGAGCCAGACTTGTGTCCATAGTGCTTGGAGACTGTGGCTCACGCTGGCTCAGCTTGTCTGAGCGTGGAAAGCTAAGCAGGGCCAGGCCTGGTTATTACTTGGATGGGAGACCCCTCCTCTAGTTTCCTGCACTGAGCAGGGGATTGGACTCGATGGCCTTGTAGGCTCCTTCCAACTCTATGATCTATGAAATCTATGAAAGCCAGTTAGAATGCGAGAAATTGGAGCCTGTGTTGAGTGGGGTACTAACAGAGGCCTCCCTGCTCCTCTGCCTTTAGGGATGGCTGGATAGTCTCAAATCTGGGGTCGTTTAGCCTCTTTGGATTCCTCACTCAGGCATAATCTTGATTCCACCCTTCTCTTTTAGGAGAGAGTTGTTGATTCTTCCAGTTGTCAAGTCATTTGCCAGGCTTGGGTTTTGACCTGAGTACGACACTGAGTTTATGGCCTCGGTCTCTCTGTCGAGGTGGGATAGTGGCCATTGCAGGGAATGATCCTAGTAGATCTTCCTGCAATCTTCGATTCTGTCAGTTAGGCGGTGCTCATGACCTTGAATGCAGGATCTGGTGGGTGTTTGTGGTTTGGATCACTCCTAGCAATAAGGTCACACAAGGTTGTGGTGAGTTTGCTCAGTGCACATCAACGTTAAGATGCAGGGAGCTGAAAGATTATATGTGTGCATCTTGTGTGTGGCGATCTGGAGTGTGAGTCTGTGAGATTTTGAAAGCGTGTTTCTAATGAGGTCACGCCCAGGATGGTGCCTCTTCTCCATATTTTTTATGGTTGAAGGATATGTCACTATCCTGAAAGCTGCAGTGGATAGTAGTGGCTCCAGTGTGAGTGGGCCATTATCTCCACTCCAGGCGCTGGTCTGAACTGTTAATGAGCTATCCGTGGTGCTGAATCCCAACCCCCAAATAGGTTTAGCACCATGGAGGGCTCATTTAACATTCAGACAGAAACCCGGGGTGGATACACTGCCCTGCTGACATTGGGAAGCACCAGCCAATGCTGCTGAAAGGGGAGTTTTTCATTTAGGACAGAATGGTGATTGCTTCAGATCTGTTCTGATAAAATCAGGACCATCAGCACCCATGCCAGGAGTGCTGGTGATATGGGGAACTCTCTCCCCAGTGACCTCCGCCATGCCCCTTCCTTGATTAGCTTCCGCTGTGCTTTTAAAACGTGGCTTTTCAGGTGGGAATATGGGGTGGGTTAGGATTTTTAAGTTTTGTTCTGTTTTTAATTGTGTTTTATACTGTGTGTGTGTGTGTGTGTGTCCCTTGTATTTTATTGGATTGTAAATCGCTCAGAGTGGCCAGATGTCTGGCCAGATGGGTGATTCATAAATATAATAAATAAATAAATAAATTATATATATATATATATATATATATATATATAATCTGCTTGAGTCTGCAATTGGCTTTCTTCTAGCTTGAAATGGAAAAAAGAATCCTTCTTGTTTGCATTTCTGTATTAGCCTTCCTGCTGAATATATGAGCAATTGACAGTTATTCTTGTGCAGAAAAACTGATGATATTACAATTGCGTGATTGATGAGGGAACCTGAAGTTCTTTCTGTGCATGGTAAGCATTCAGGAAGCGGGATGGAGAATGCTATCTACAGATAAGAAAGCTGGAAGGCCTAATACATGTCAGTTTGCAGAGTGTTTTCATGCCTGGCTGTTTGAATGAGGTTCATGATACAGGAGGACAGCGACCTTTTGCTGACAGCTAAACAAAGTGACAAACCCCCATTAAGTCCACCCAGGATGTGTTTGCTTTTCAGCTTGAGCCGCTCATTTGTAGGTAACGCGGAGAGCGGCAGAAGAGCGCACCTTTGACGGGGTGCTGCCTCCTTCTCCCTCCTGCATCCCTGCCACTGTTCCTGGAAAATTAAAAATAATAGTGCATTGAATATAAAAATGGCACAAACCATGAAATGTGGATCACTGCAGTGCAGTTCTTGTGAGACTTCAGGTGCATTACAGTAGCACTGCCTGCTTGGACTCAGCAACCAATCAGCATTTTTTTCTTGGGAAGGCAGAGGGGTTACTTCAGCATGAGGGCCCCCACAGATGGATCTGGAAGTTTGCCCACTTCAATGAGTTTGCCCACTGCAGTTGTGGCTGGCCCATCCATTGGCAACGCTACCTCCAAATCATATGTTTCAGTGCCCTGCTTGTGAAGTGCATAGGACTGGGCATGAGGTCTGCGTCCAGAAGTGTCAACTGATTCAATCGTTTTTAGCAGATCATTCATCTGCCTTTTAAATTGGGCAACAGATTAAATATATTTATTTATTAAATGTATATCCCGCCTTTAAACTAAAATGCAGCTCAAGGCTTCTGATGCTGATCTTAATCCTTGGGCAGGCAGGCTCGTACAGGTGTAGGTGGTCCTTCAGATATCATGGTCCCAAACCATTTAGGGCTTTAAAGGCCAAAACTAGCTCCTTGAATTGGGCCTGGAAACTAATGGGCAGCCAGTGTAAATGATACAGAATAGGAGTAACATGATCCAAGCACTTAGCTCCTACATGCATTCTAGCTGTCACATTCTGTACCAGTTGCAGTTTCCAAATTGTCTTCAAGGGCAGCCCCAGGTAAAACACATTACAGTAATCTAACCTGGGCATAACCAAGGCATGTATCACTGTGGGCAGAGTCAACTTTCTCTAGACAGGGCTGCAGTTGCTGAACCAGCCTGAGCTGCTAAAAAGCACTCCCAGTCGCTGATGCCACCTGCACCTTCATAGACGGTGCTGAGTCCGGGACTGTGAACCCGACCTTCCGAATCATCCAGGGTCAGATCTAAACCTCCATCCAGATTAGCATATTCCCAACCCACAGTACTTCTGCCTTATCTGGATTAAGTTTCAGCTTGTTAGCCCTCATCCATTCCAATATTGCACCCAAACGTCTGTCTAGAGTTTCAACTGCCTTTTTAGGTGGCAGAACGGAGAGGCAGAGCTGTGTGTCATCTTCATATTGATGACGACACCTCAGCCCAAACCTCCAGATGACTTCTCCCAATGGCTTCATGGAAATGTTGAAAAATGTAAGGGAGAAGATGGAATCTTGAGGCACCCCAAATGCCAGTTACGAAGAGCCCTGCTGGGTCAGACCAAAGGTCCCTTTAGTCCAGCACTGTGTTTTGCACAGCAGGCAACCCGAGGCCTCCCAGAAGCAACAGCAGATGAGACTGTCTTATTCTGAGAAAGCCAATTGGTCTATCAGCCTCACCCAAGCTGGGAGCCCTCCAGGCATGCTGGGCTACTACACCTCCCATCATCCCCAATCAGCATGGCCAACAACCATGCTGCCTGGGAAGATGGGAGTTGTAGTGGCTCTCCTTTCCCAGGTCTTTCCCAGCCATACATGGAGATGCCAGAGACGGAGCCTTTCCGCATGCAAAGCGTGTGCTCAGTTCTCTGAGATACGGCCTCTCCCCATCAAGGAAACAGGAAACAGGAGAAGAGGAATTGCCCTATATCCTTACCCTATATCTTGACTGTAGTTCCTGTGCTTCTCCAAAAAGTTCTAAATTAAGATGCTTCAATGCACACTGGTCCCCCGTTGGAGTACATGAATGTTGGGGATCAACTTGGTGCCAGTACATGTTAGAGTTACCAATCGATTTCTGGAAATTAAAAGATGGGATAGCATTGCTCTAGACGAAACAAAACTCTGCCGTACATGCTCAATGTCAAGATTTTTCTATACCACCAAGAGTGATGATATATTTTTGCCTTTAATATAGGAATAGAATATGGCAGGATAGCTTTTTGTTGCAGTGGGGAGGGGAGTGCATGCTACGCTTATGTCGGAAATGTAATTTGTGCGTGTTTCATTTCGTTGCTGAAGAAGCTCGTCACACATGTTTGTGGCAAAATCTTATGAACCCCCAGCCAGCCTGCATTATTTTTTATTTCTTTTTTACTCTTCGGTGTTCTTGTGGTGAGCTGAGCGTTTCCTTTTGTAAAAAGATAACAGAAAACATACATTTCGACACTCAAAGGTCAACCATGCCTTGAGCTTTTGTTCCAATGTTTCGGGTGGGGTGGTAACACTTGGAGCCATCCATTTGCCTTCAGTTAATTGGAGGCAGATGTTTGCCAACCCTTTGCCTTGGGAAAGGAGCTTTGCTTTTCCAAAGTACAGTCGTGCCTTGGATTGAGAGCATAATTCGTTCCGGAAACGTGCTTGTAATCCAAAACACTCTTATATCAAAACGAAATCCCCCCAAAAAAAATTTGTACAGAGATTTTTAATTTAAGCCGTACTATAGTACTTGTATTGCAAGACGTCACTTGTATATCAAGTCAAATTTTTTAAAATAAATATTAAAAATTTTGCTTGTCTTGCAAAACGCTCTCAAACCAAGTTACTTGCAATCCAAGGTATTACTGTATGCATTGTGCAGTTGGTCGCCAGAAGTTTGTTTTGTCTGTGTAGCTGCCTCCGTCAGGGCAGAAATCCCCCAAACACAGAGTTGATTGGAAACTTCGCAGGCACAGTTCCAGGACTAAGAGTGTAAGAGCTGTTTTAAACATGCAAAGAAATAGATCATTTGCGAATGCAAATGCAGGTCTGTCCTCCATAGATAGAAATAGGGACAGGTTTGCAAAATCCCTGTTCTTGTACCAAGGGCCACCCCCTCACCCTACACAGACAACGCAAAAGACTCTACTTCAGTCTTTTGCATTTTGGTGCCCTCCAGATGTGTTGGATTGCAACTCCCATCATTCCCAGCCAGCAGTTCCACACATCTGGAGGGCACCCAGTTGTGGAAGGCTGCTCTACTCTGTCCACTGTCTTCTGGATGCTTGGTGATTCAGGAGAGACAAAAGGGAAGTACTTCTTCACACAGTTAAGGGCGCATGAGTTACCTTGCCAGACCAACCTGAGGTCTCTCTAGCCTTCCCTTGTGTTTCCCAGTAGATGGCCACAGGATGGATTGACACTTGGGGTGCCTCCAGGTGCTCCATAAGCCAGGGGTGTGAGAACCTCAGGCCTGGCCCACCAGGGCCCCCAGTCCAGCCCTCTGGGGTTTCCCAGACAGCCAGACCTTCCCCTGACCACACCCCATTTCACCCAACCACCAATCATTTGGGAGCTTCCCAGCTTTTGTAGAGCCCAATGAGGTCATCCCCTGAAGTTGAATGGTGGGAGATTCAGGGCAGATAAAAGGAAGCACATGGTTAAACAATGGCATTCGATGCCACAAGATGCGGCAATGGCCACCAGTTTAGCCTTTTGGTCTGATCCAGAAGGGCTTTCCTTATGTATTGTAATGAGAAGGTCTGTGGCTTATGCTGGCTCAGCTTGTCTGAGCGTGGAAAGCTAAACAGGGTCTGGTTATGACTTGGATGGGAGACCCCTCCTCTAGTTTCCTGCATTGAGCAGGGGGTTGGACTCGATGGCCTTGTAGGCTCCTTCCAACTCTATAATCTATGAATTCTATGAGATGGGGGTGGGGGTTTGAACTAGATGCCTTCTAGGTCCCTTCGAAACTCAGTGTTCCTTCACATAAGGTTGGGCGCTGGACAGTAGAAGGGCTGCTGAAGTGGCCAAACCTGCCAAACAAGTCTGGCTTTGTCAGGCAAAATAGCAGCCAAGCAGCTTTCTTTTTGTGAAGGAGGTTTCTCCGTACAGCTGGAGTCTCCTGGAAGGAGAGAGCCTTTTGGGGATCCGGGTCCAGTTCCCCACCACCACCGTTCCTATGGGAGATGGTGCCATCAAGACTTTTGTGAAGAAGCTGCAAGTTTAGTTTTTAAAGGCATTCACAGTTGCACTGGAGTCAGAGATAGCTGCGCTTGGAGCTCTGGGAACATCTTTTAAGCAGGGGCGGCTGGTGGTGACTCCTATTTCGGTGGGACTCCTTTTACTTTGCAGGTTTTATTTGGAGCTCCATAGGAGCTATCCATGGTGCTGAACTCCATCCCCCAAATAGGTTCACCGCCATGGAGCACAATGGATAGCTCCTATGAAGCTCCAAATAAAAGCTGCAAAACCTGTAATGGAAAAGAAGCCCCACTGAAATAGGAGTCATCAGCTTCCCCTGCTTTTAAGTTTCAAGAGCCGCTCCTGGAAACCTAACGGGGGGAGCAGCCTCTGTTGGGGTGTTAATGCTGGAAATCCCCATCTATGCTCTACCTGTATGCATTTGTAAATAAACCATATATCACAAAAATTAAACACCTCTGGTACCTCGTTCCAAGGATGCCAAAACCCTGGGAAGGCTTGCACCTATAGGCTGGGTTCAGACAACATGATAACCCACACACTCAAGGAGTCAAGGGTTGAGTATGAGTCAAGTGTGGGTTGTCATTGAACTGTGGGTTGTTGTTGAACCGTGGATTATCATGTTGTCTGAACCCAGCTGTGCTAACAAGCCATGGCTTGTTAACCATGAACAACCCATGAAGAGAACCCATGGTTTGTTGTTGGGTTGTGGAGTGTGGGTTGTTCACCATGGCTTGTTATCTCGACTGGGTTCAGACAACATGATAACCCATGTTTCAACAACAACCCATAGTTCAACGACAACCCACAACCTCTGAGTGTGGGTTATTATGTTGTCTGAACCCAGTCATAGAGTCTTCACTGCTCAGAGAAGAGTACTCATTTACTTAGCAATAGCTTTTTCTGCAGTGCAAGGGTGAGCGGAGAGTAGCTTTCCAGCTGTTTTGGACTTCAACTGCCAGCATTCCTGATCATTGTTTATGCTGGTGGGGGCTTCTGGGAGTTGAAGTCCCGAGCATCTGGAGATCTACCTTCCGCCTACCACTGCTCTTGTGCAGGGGCAGGCAGAAGGTCGATTGGGATTTACTTTCAGATTTCCAGATGAGATCAGCAAGAGTTTGGGGGCTTTTCTACATGAGGCATTGATTGTATGCTTGTGATTCCTTACGGTTGTTTATGGGCTCTTTTGCTCTGAAAAAACCCCCAGAAGTGAAACTGGAGGATCACAACATCATCTAAACTTTAGATTCTAAAGTTTAGACGATGCTGTGGTCCTCTGGTTTCACTTCTGGTTTTTTTCAGAGCAATTTCCCAGTTTTTTTAGAGTGGGGAAAATGAGCTATTAAATTGTAATGGGGAAAATGGTGCTCTATCTCCTTGTGTATTTGTGCTATATCGCTATAGCACAGCTCCACCTAGAGGCTATGTAGCAGAAAAGCAGGAAAGGAAGAGCTCTTTGTGTAGAGTTCAGATCTCAATGCTGTGACAAAACTGAAATTAGATACAGCGATTAACAGCACAATAAATGCCTCGTGTAGAAAAACCCTTTGACTCCCCATGGTTTGACAAGAGAGACGAAAGCTAGTATCCAATGTTAGTCTTACGTAGAGTAGGCCCATCAAAATGCATGCGATTTAAGTTAGTCAAGACTCATTCATTTCAATGGCTCTACTCTACGTAGGACTAATATTGGAAACTACTGAAAAAGTCATCCCCCCCCTCCCCCCAAACTAGGACACTGAAAGCAGGAGAGCTGAGGAGAAAACAGGAGTCGATTTGTGTGTGAGAGGATTTGTGCACAAGCTCCTGTTCTGGTACTGAGAACAAATTCCTGAGCTGAGTATGTGCTCAGAAGCACCTCCCTCTGTAGTTCTATGCCCATCATCCTGAGCTATTCTGCACTTGGCTCCAGCTGGTGCACCTCGGGGTCTCTCGCATGCCTAAAGACTGCCCACCCCAGATATCATGGATTACTTACAATCCATGAAAGTGATTGTTCTGCAGCAGGGATGGGGAACCTCAGATCGGCGGGGGTGGGGGGGCAAATCCAGTTCTCTGGGGTTCCTCATATGACCACACCCTTCTCTCTCCCAACCACCGATGGTCTGGTGGCTTCCTGGCTTTGTGCAGCCCCACCCCCCGCCATTCTAAAAGGCTGAAATGCCTCTCCTAAGGCTTAGTCACTGGCAGTGAGAGCTTTCGGCTACAATAGGCTGGTATTTTTTTGTATTTTGGGCCCCACCCCTTTTGCTATCGTGTCCAACCCGTGGGCTGAAAGTCGTTCCCCGCTTCTGTCCTGCGGTCAGAAGGTTGTGAGAGGTTCTGCATTAAATCGCACCTTCAAGTCCATCGTCCATTTCCACGTAGGCGTCACGGAGGCCAGTCGTGTCCACACGTCCACCCCTCACCCAAATTCAGACCGTCATCATTCCTTGCAGTATGGAAGGGGCGGTGGGGGAGGGGGGATTTTCACCAAGAGGGACAAACCGGGCTTGCAATTTGAAGTGCTTCTCCACAGTCCAACAGCGCTGCAGCACCCAGAGGAAACGTCACATTTAAGGCTACCATCAAGGGGTGCTTGGATCCTCCTGGATGACGACACAGTTGGCGGGGTTCAATACGGGGCTGTAATTCTGTGCTGGGGAAAAAACAGCTGCTGCTGTGCTAACTTTGCCACCCTGCAACCAGGAGGGACAGGGCTCCGTCCAATATATATATTCTTTTCCCCAATTTATGAGGGTCATCCTCACCTTCCTTTGTGGGTGTGCCTCCCACAGTGCCACGGAGCTGAAAATTCCTCACAGTCCTCGGGTGGCCATGTGTCCTGCTTTACAGAGGACAGTCCTCTGAAGGTGCCCTCTATTTGAAGGGCCATCTGGTCCAAGTCTGGATTAAAGATGCAGAACCACAAGAAGGGAGAGCTGGGCCGAGAATGTGTTCATTAACAGTTAGTGCCTGGACCACAAACTGTATAGGCCCACAGGCCACCTGCCTTCCCCACTATGGTGGGGTGCACTGTACTTCTATTTAAATTATAGTAATTATTTCTACATTTGCATTTCTATATCAACCAGAGCATGCAAATCTGTGTCTTCTGTCCTTCCTTGGGACAGATGCATTTCCTCAGTTGGGGCGATGCATTTGTGGCTACCCTACACAACCCGAAATCAACCACGCACACTCCTTCCCTGCTGATATTCCTGAGCTGCCACTGACTCTCTGACTTTCCCCTTCCTCTACATTATGGTTTCAACTCACTTCCTTCTTCCTTCCCTGTGCTAATGGCCCTGGTTTGCTATTCTTCTTCCCATCTCTCTGGTCCTGGTGGTCTTGCATCCCCCCTCCCTCTACGAAACCCATCATTATGGCTACCTGCAACAAGTCAGCTGGGAAGGCGATGGTAGCCCATTAAAGTTCAGGTGTAACTTGAAGGTGGAAGGCGAAATATCAACGAGTTTGCAACCTGTGAATAAGATCCAGAGGCAGTAACATAGGCTGCAGTGCAGCAGTTATGTGTTCTAAGCATGTCTGACTGCCATGCTCCTTATGGAGTCTTCTTATATCCTCTTCCACCAATGAGAAAGCTGGAAATGACAGCCTGTCAGGACCCATAAGATGAAATATTGATATTCTGAGGGAATACTGGCTCCAGGACTGCACACCATTTCTTCTTAGGTTGTGGTTTTCTCAGCCAGGGACCAGCATTTCATGGGTTTGGGGAAGGTGGTTAGCGATCCTGGATAATGAGAGTTTGTCTGTGGGGTGTATCCTCCTAGGACATGCTCTGAACCATGGTGGGCCTTGCACATCTCAAGCACCAGCAGGCTTCCATCAGGTACTCTCTGACTTTTCTATAGCCAAACACCACGACGTATGAACTGGCGGAGTAATAAATGGAAGCCAGGATGCCGTAGAGCGCATTGAGGACGCTGTTCTCAAAGTTGCTCTTGATGTACCCCGAGACAATGGCAATCCAGACAATGTCATTGGAGATCCAGCAGACCACATATATGGACAGCAGTGAGAGCAAGACTTTTGTGGCCTGGGCGGTGTGCTTGTTCCAGCCACTGCTGGTGACGGAGGCAGTGGCCTTCACCTTCCGGCGGTGCTTACAGAGGAGGTCAATAATGAAACCATTGAGGACGATGACTAGCATGATGAAAACAAAGTCCAAGCTGACTGACGCGTACGTGGTGAACCTCATGGCAAAACTCTCTGTGTATCTTAAGCAGGTTGACGTGGCCAGGAAGGCTATGGTCTTGTTGCTCCTGTCCACTGTCTTCTCATACTGCAAATAAGGGATCTGTAAGAGGATACTGCATATCCAGCAGCCAGCAAGGGTGCTGTTGACATATTGCCCCTGGTGCCTATAGATGAACTTGGACCAGCGGTGGTTGGGCCTTCGAATCTTGATGAGGTGGAGGATGCTCAGGTTCTCCACAGACCAGATGCTGATCAGCCTTAGCGTATGGTATGTATAGAGGAGAATCCTGCAGCCCAGTTCACCAAAGACCTTGGCGCTGCCGAGAATAAGTAGCCCAGGGATTGTCTTGTAGCAGCAGAGGAAGAAGTTCACCAGAGCCATATTGACGATGATCCGGTCCAAAGGCTGAAGCACCTTGTGTCGGGCTGCATTGCTGATGAAGGCAAAAAGGACGGTGAGGTTGCCGATCATGCCGGCGAAGGATGACAGGTATATGAGGATGGATGTGACGAACATGAGGTCGTATGCCATGGTGTTGCAGGTCCTCACTCATGCCTTCCCTAACTGGATTGCAAAGGTCCTTCGCCCTTTGGTTGGCTTTCCTTTGGTAGCACTAACGCATCGCTCCTCCTTCTGTGCAAGCCCACTAGACCCGGAACATCTCCCCGCCCCAGCTCAGGAGCTTCACACAAGCTCTTTCGTATGCCACCTCTCCTCTCAATCCACTCACACCCCTTGCGTTACTCAGGGACATGATTACTCTGCTATTTGTCTAAGCATTGTTATCTTATTTTGCTGAAAAGGGTCAGGTGTAAGGCAGATTAACCAATGACTGATATGAAATGCACTAAAAGGAGGAGAAAGGGGGCAGTGAGGGAGGGAACCCAAGATTGTATGCACAATCAGAGCTGGTTTCAGATGGATCCGGTACTGGATGCAATCCCCCTCCCCCTCTTGTTCCTTTTTCTTCGAATGTATATCCCGCCCCATCCTATCAGTGCAAGAAGGCTGTACAGAGGGAGTTGAGAGGAAGATCATGCAGGGCCATCGCACTAGCCCTGTTGAAAGACTTAATTTCCCCCTCTTCCCTCCCTGTTCCTTTTTCCTTATGTTTCGTCATGTCTTCTTAGATTGTACGTCTGCAGGCTGGGACTGTCTTGTTTTACTGTTTAAGCCGCCCTTGGAGGAGGAGCAGGATAAAAAGTACTGTAAAAATAAATAGATGTACAGTACAGTAATACCTTGGATTGCAAGTAACTTGGTTTGAGAGCGTTTTGCAAGACAAGCAAATTTTTAAATATTTATTATTTTTTTCTTGACTTGATATACAAGCGACGTCTTGCAATACAAGTACTGTAGTATGGCTTAAATTAAAAATCTCTGTACAAATTTTTTGGGGGGGATTTCGTTTTGATATAAGAGTGTTTTGGATTACAAGCACGTTTCCGGAACGAATTATGCTCTCAATCCAAGGCATGACTGTACAGCAATTAATGAAAAGAAATGCAGGCCGCGTGTTGATCCATTACACACACACACACACACACACACAAACTCACATATATTAGGACCAACTAAAATATCACAAAACATTTAAGAAATTTTTTCTCCTTGGCGATCTCTCCTATTACTGTTTTCTGACAGCTGCAGATCAGTCCCTTCAGCTGGCTGGGGCATGCTGGGAGTTGTAGGCCAAAAACATCTGGGGATGCACGGTTGGAGAACACTGTGTTAGAAGCTTGCCCCTTTCAAATTTTTGTAGTCTGGTTCTCAGGATTAGCATTTGCAAGATACCCAGGAAGAAATGGGGGGGGGGGGCGTGTGGAGGGAGTGGGGAGACAAGAAGGAAAATGGAGGAGGAAGGAAGTGGTCAGTGGCTGTAGAGAAGAAGCTAATGGTCAAAAGCAGATTGTGTGTGTGTGTGTGTGCGCGCGCGCGCGCATTGCAGAACAAACTAAAGAACCTGTACCTTGGAGGCTTGAAGAGTGAGGAGGACTTTTCAAGGGCTTTCTGCGCTGATTCGACATGCGTGCCAACCACGAGAGAGCCAGTGTAGTGTAGCGGTTCGAGTATTGGACTCGGACTCGGGAGATCCAGGTTTTAGTCCCCGCTAAGCCATGGAACTCACTGGGTGACTTTGGGCCAGTCACTGACTCTCAGCCTAACCTACCTCACAGGGTTGTTGTGAGGATAAAATGGAGAGGAGAAGCGGGATGATGTAAGCCAACTTGGGTTCCTTGCAAGAAGAAAGGTGGGATATAAATATAATAAATAAATAAATCTAAATAGATAAACAGAAAGCCACGCTAATCCAAATGTTACAGGGGTCACCGTCACACTCCAGACCAGGGACTGTTGCACAAATCCCATGCAACCATGGTCTTCTGCCCACTTCCAACTCCGCCCAAGGCAGGACAGCGGCTTGGCGGAAACTGCATAAGGCTAGAGGCAGCCTTCTGAACACCGGTCGGCAGAGCCAGCCCAACACATTTTGCTGCCAAAAGACAGCATTTTGCTCCCCCTGCCGAGTTCCACATACAGAAGCAGTTGAATTTTACTTCAATGCTGGTGGTGAGGCAGGGACTTCCAGCACACCTGAGGGTAGCAGTCTAGCTTAGGGGGGTGCAGGGCAGGCACACACAGCTCTGTCCTTCAACACTTCACTGTCACCCCGCAGCATCTGCTGCCCGAGGTGGCTGCCTCACAGCCTAATGGGAGGGCCGGCCCTGCCAGTTGGTTACCCCTGAACATCTAGCACTTACTTTGTGAATCAGTACGTGGGAAAACAAGTCCCTAGCCTGTGTGGAATAAGCTACTTTGGAGATAAAGTGAAGAAAGTATGAAGTGGGGGATCGTGCTGGGTTTGGATACGGGAGCTCTGAGTTCAAGTCCCTGCTCGGTCCCTGCTTTGGCCAGTCATTCTCTTTCAGTCTACCCTACCTCACATTATTGTTGTTGTGAGGATAAAATGGGAAACTCTATATATGTTATATATATATTGGGGAGAAAAAGTGATTCAGCCCCCCCAAATTGTGAAATTGACCCTGTAAGTCAGTGTTCTCCAACCTTGGGTCCCCAGATGTTTTTGGCCTACAACTCCCAGCATGCCCCAGCCAGCATAGCTCCGTTGGTTGGGGCATGCTGGGAGTTGTAGGCCAAGAACATCTGGGGACCCAAGGTTGGAGAACACTGCTGTAAGTGGTTTTCTGAAATGGTCCCTCCCCCACCTTTGTCCCTCCGAATCAATTGGCACCGGGGCTTTGGCATGTTTTCTTGGGAGTCAGTCCCATTGAGCTCAGTGGGGCTTACTTCTGGTTAGACATGCATAGGATTGCATTGTTCATCTGATTCCATCCCGCAATCCACCCCCACCCCACGTCACCCCAAAGAAACTTGCATGAGACACCTTTTTAACATTTTGGTCTGCTTTTGAATACAGCAGAATATCTGGTATTTGTGTTTTTGAAAACACGCACTCATCATATGTAATAAATCCCAATGTAAAAAGGGGTTGCAGCCTGGAGCTTCATGTTTTTACCAAGCCTGCTCCTCTCACTGCCATTTCTTTGTTTGGAGGGGTATTCAACACTAAATTGAGCTGCTGGAGAAATGATCCACTCACTCTGTAAGTGGCGTGCATTTTTCTGTAGTTCTTCCGCTGCTGGTCACAGTCATGGCTTCCAGTGAGTGGCAATGGAGGTGGTTATTTATTTTTAAATATTTTTATGAACATCTGAACAGCCTGATCTCGTCTGATCTCGGAAGCTAAGCAGGGTTGGGCCTGGTTAGTACTTGGATGGGTGACCACCTTGGAATACCAGGCGCTGTAGGGAGGGACCATAGCTCAGTGTGATGGAGCACCTGCTTGGCACGCAGAAGGTCCCAGGTTCGATCCCCAGCCTCTCCAGGTAGGGCTTGGAAAGAATCCTGCCTGAAACCCTGGAGAGCCATGGCTGCCAGTCAGTGTCGACAACACTGGGCTAGATGGACCCAGGGTCTGACTCAGTATATGGCAGCTTCCGATGTTCCTATGGTGGCAGCCATTATGAATTCCCCCAAATTCAAAAAGCACCTTGGAACACGGTTTTCTTGGGAAAACAAAATGGTGGATGCTCCCTCCAATTCTCTTCCCCCCAAAAGAATTTCTCTTCTCCCCACTCGCCAAATATAGCTGAAACAAAACAGCCGATTTCAAGGTGGGTGAAACAGCTGAGAAATGGTCCTTGTCAAATGGTCCTTCACTGAAAGCTGAGAAATGGCCCTTGTCAATTCAGTACATTTCTTATATATGCCATGCTGATCTCCACTGGAGAAAGGAGGCATGGAAAAGAAGGACAGATCTTTCCTCTGTTTATGACTTCCCTCTGTTTCTGAAAAGTCAGTGTAAGATACCTCCTGAAAATATGCCTAGGGTTGATTCTACTCATTTTGTTTCCTTGTAAACACACATTTTAAAGTTTTTTGTGGGGATGGGGGGGTAGCAAGTTAAGCACACACATACCCTGCTGCAGGGGCGGTGCTAGGTACCAGAAAGATCTGGGGCTCAGGTCTACAGGACAAAAAAATAAAAAATGCATAAATTTGCATATGGTAATTTACACATGTCCTAAAGTGTGTGTGTCTTTAAAGGACCCTGTCCCCTAAGGACTAAGGATATGTGTAAGAAGGGATTTATGGACCGGGGAGAGGAGGGCATTTGATTTCAGAAAAAAACCTCAGGCAGAAAGATTCCAGGGGGGCAGCAGTAGGTGAGGCACATGTGGGCAAAGGCCAGCTAATCCAGGGGGATCAGATGCAACAGAAATCCTTAGGGCCCTGTACCTTTCTTTCAGCAAGCGCCCATGGACAGCAAGGTGGTGGGGCAGAGGGCCTCTTGGAGATCCGGGGCTCCAAATGAAAGATTCGGGGCTCCAGCCCTAGTGGGCCGCCCCCTAACATCGCTTCTGCCTTCCTGCTTCTCCCACCCTAGAGGCACTCTCCAAAGCTGTTTATCTTTAAAAAAAAAAAAAAACCATATGGCATTGGGCCTTTAATAAACACATTGACATGTAACATGCAGTTGGCACTGCGGGTGCGATCTGTTGAGAGTGCGGGCACATGGCAGTGGTTTCGATGGTGCTAGCAGTGAGGTTGCGTCTTGCCTGGCATCTTCTTGCCTGTCTCCTCCAGACAGATGCTGTGAGAACACACAGCTGGCTTGCGAACTGTGGGGAAGAAACGTACAGTAGATCTCTTGGAAACATTTGCAGCGGTCTTTGTTGTTGGTTGCTGGGAAATCTGCAGAGCGTGGAAATCTTTATTTAGAGAGCAACCTCCAGTAAAAAAAAAACCCACGTCACTCGAACATTGTTGCAAGGAAAGAATAGCCCAGCGATTCCTCATCTTTTGTTCTTTCTAATGCTGAATTTCTCCAGTTAACTTATATTATATGAGATGTGGGAGGAGAGGGGGAAACCTCCTCTGTGAGGGTGGGTGAAGTCAGGGTAATGATTAGCCAAAGATCACGAATAAACTATACATGGCTGAGCAGCGATTTTCTTTTTTCTTTCTTTTTTATTAAGTTTCTTAATTTTATTTTTATTAAAAGGCAAAACAATAGAAGGACAGGAAAAGATAGAAAAAAAGAAAAGGAAAAAAAATGTAGCTAGCAGAGAAAACAAAGAATAATTTTACTTCTGTGTTACATCAATTTTAAGTAGTAGCAAATAACTTAGGTAGGTACTGGGCATAAGGTTATCAAGGGCCTACTTTTAGCCTAAATGGTTTAATTAGACAAAAATTATTTAAAATAAAATTTTCATTTCATTTCAGTATTCTTTATAGTATCCATAGCGTTTTATATTGTGAAGGAATATTATGTTGATTTTCCATCCTGTTCATATAAACAATAAAATCATGCCAAATCGCATAAAATGAATCATGTTTACTTTGACCCCTTGCCAGCTTCAGCTGAGCAGGGATTTGAACTCAGGAACCCCCCAGCGGTAGTTCTCCACACAATAAACCTTTGCTCACATGCACAGTTTGGTTTCAGGTCAGACATTCTTTTTAGTCTGGTCCCTATATCAAGGGCCGGCCCTCCCATGAGGTGGGGTGAATAAGCTGTGTCAGGTGGCAGATCCAGGAGGGTGGTGGATTGTGCCCTCTGCCACCAGGAGGGCCCAGCTGCTGCCCTATGGCTTGCTCTGAGGACCTCTCAGAGCAAGGTGCAGGGCAGGTGGCCACTCCAGAGAGCCTTGCCAAATGCTCTCTTGCATTAGCAAATGCAGCAGCAAGTGAGCAGCTGGTGGAACACCCTCGAGCGGTGGGCCAATGACTCTGAGGAGTCCTCAGAGGCAGGACCGGTGCAAGGCAGTTTGGTGCCCTAGGCAAGATCAGATATTTAGCGCCCCCCTTCCCACTTGAGAGCGCTGTATTTTTTTTCAAGGTGTTTCTGGTGCCCCCTTTAGCCCTGCGCCCTAGGCGGCTGCCTAGTTGGCCTAATGGTAGCACCGGCCCTGCTCAGAGGGAGACATTGGCCCACCTGGTGCCCAGGAGTGCTGCTCTCCTGGTGCAGCAAGACAGTGGTCAGTGCAGCTTTCTGGAGTGCTGCCCATCTGATGCCTCACTCTGAGGACTCCTCAGAGCAAGGTATCAGGCAGGAGGGCTCTCCAGGAAGCCCCACCAGCAGATGTCTCAGCAGGAGAGCGTCTGGTGCAGCTCTCCAGAGAGCCAACCCAAATGCCTCACTCTGGGGGGGTCCTTCTTCAGAGTGAGGCATTTTGGGTAAGGTGGTGCCAAAGATCATCTGTGCTGCTGTTGAGGTCTCCAAGGCGGCCTCCCTGCCAAGGCCTCACTCTGAGAAAGGACCTCTCAGACCAAGGCATTGAGGGGGACACGGGTGGTATCTGTGGGAGGGGTGTATATTGTGCTGGCCCTGGCTATATCCCCCCCCAGGTCAGTCATTTTGTTTTAGTTTGCTTGCCATTTTCAGGCCTTAACGGCTCTCAGGTCACCTGAAAGTTTGCCACCTCCCACATATACCTATCTGAATGCTGAAATCCTTTTTAGAGGTCCCGCTCCAGGAGCATCTGCCAAGTAAAGCAAGGCGAACGGCCACCAGGGAGAAGGCCTTCTCAGTTGCTGGCACAGCAGTTATGGGATGCCTTCCCCAGACAGACCGGCACGGTGTCTTCTTAGCAGTCATACCCGGAATGTGAATTTCCTCCTTGGTGCAGACCTACACGCGCCCCCCAAACTGTTTTAGACTTTGGCTCTGGTGCTGATCACAAACCCACATGTGCCCAGAGTCACCTTGTTCCTTCATTCTTACTGTATGTCTGTCTGCGTGAGCCACTATTTTGCACCTGGATCTGGTTGAGGGTCGCCAGGGTTCTAGTAAAAACAAAACCACCACCACCACCCCAATGAAAATAGATCCTGCAGTCTTGAAGTCTCTCCACCTCTGGAACACAATATAACCATATATACCTTTTTTTTTTTTTTTAAATCTTTTCACTCTATATCAAAGGTATTTTACTTTCACCACTCCTTTAATAAAAGGTTATAAGCATATTTGGAAGTTTTTCTCCTGTTTCCCAGCCTCCTCTGTGAATTAAATCTGCTTAATTCCCCCCTTTCCTTCTCCATCCCTTTTTCCTTGTGTGCCATGTCTTTTTTTAGATTGTAAGCCTGTGGGCAGGGGTGTCTTGTTTATTCATTGATTATAAGCTGCTCCAGTAGCCATTTTTGGCTGAGGAGTGGGATTAAAAATGCTTAAAATAAATAAATTGCCACTGCTCTCTTGTTACGCTAATCCTCTGCATGGACCAGCTCCTGGGAAATAAAATCCCAGCTTCTCCCTGGTCCATGTGGTTAGGTCTGGGCAGACTTTGCTTCTCAGCCTCAGTTCCCCAGCTCTAAAATGGGAATAACTGATTTCCCACACGGAGCTATTTAGAACGACAACTGAGATAGTAGTACGCGATCACTCGTGACCGAGTAAGATTGTCTTCCAGGATAAAATTACAAAAAGAAAATTATAAAAAGAGGAAATTCTAAAGAAAATTGTGTAAACTCTAGCGATGGGTCCGTAAGTGACTGTGGAGGCCAATTCTACATCCACACAGCTTCCCACAGTGAGGACACAGGTTACCAGATGGAAGATGGTCCTGTAAAGGATTCATTTGACGTGCTTTTCGCTTAGCACGTTTCTCCCTTTCACCTTGCACTCGGGCTTCTTCAAAGTCCATAGAACCTTTGTGAAAGGCCGACCTCCAGTTAGATCGTTCATGGGCCAGAGTTTCCCAGTGTGTTCGATGTTTATATTGCATTTTTTTAAGGCTTGCAATGCCATAACCTATCATTTCTATCCCTAGTAGAGGTTCTCAGTTCTGTGATCCTCCTGAGGAATTTGGTGCTGGGCTGAGTTAAGAACGGTCGTGGGCCTTTAAAGCAGGGGTCCCCAACCTTTTTGGACCTGTAGGCACATTTGGGAATGTGAGAAACTGCTGTGGGCACCACCACAAAATGGCTCCCATGGAGGATGTGTCTAGTCACATAATGGCTGCTTGTGGGGGCCTGGCCAGTCAAAAGAGGTGTGGGTGTGTGGGTGTGGGTGTGGGTGTGAGAGAGAGAGAAATAGGTAGGCTAGGGGCTGGGAGGGAGGGAGAAATAGCAAGGCAAAGGGGTAGAGGGGAGAGAAAGAGCGAGGCCAGGAGGGGGAGAAACAGTGAGGTGAAGTGTGGAGTGAGGGAGAGAAATAGCGAGGCTCGAGACTGGGTGTGGAGAGAAACAGCAAGACAAAGGGGTGAGTGGGAGAGAAAGAGCAAGTCTGGGGCTAGGAAGGGAGAGAAAGAGTGAGGAAGAGTTGCATGGAGAGAAATAGCGAGGCTGGCCATGGAGAGAAACAGCAAGATAAAGGGGTGAGTGGGAGAGAAAGGGCAAGGCTAGGAAGTGAGAGAAAGAGGAAGGCTTGGGTGGAGAGAAAGAGTGAGGCTAGAGGCTGGGAGGAGACACAGCGAGAGTGATCAGTGGCAGGCTCAGCAACAGGCTCAGCAACAGGAATGAGAACATGGCACCCTAACATTTCTCAAGGTTTTTTTGTTTTTTTTAAATGAAAAATAATTTTTTGAAGGGGACAGGGAGTGGAGAGCTTTGTGGGCAACACGGTGCCTGCAGGTTCCGCATCGGGGACCCCTCCTTTAAAGGAACTACTTCTGGAGTTTCATATTCTCACTGCTCAGGTAGACTGCTCCTTCTTGAAGCTGTTGTGGAGAAATCCTCCCTCCACATCCAACTGGTAGCCACTGTCCAATGCCATGCCTCAATTTCCCCCTCTCCCATCAGTGGTATTTTAATGACTGAATGTGCTTCACTGTGTTAGGCTGTAGGCACAGGGGCCATGAGCAGCTTCAAAGGACAGGACTCTCACGAAACTCCCGAGCAAGCAAGGTGATAGCTATCTTTGTCACCTGCCATCTTGAAAACCATGCTTATTCACTCCATGCTGAAAGAAGAATGATCAACGTAATTTATTTGGCATTACTTTAATAACTGCAAATGTATGGACAGGTATTTTTTGATGTTTCCTTCTGTGCCCTCATCCAGGGCTTGGGCCCCCTTTCCCTCCACCTCAGTTACGCCAGGCAGGGGAGGCGGGCGACTCCTGTGTCCGTGGGGCTCCTCATCCATTGCAGCCTTTATTCTGAGCTCTATAGGTGCTATCCATGGTGCCAAACTCCACCCCCCAAAATAGGGTCACCACCATGGAGCACCATGGATAGCTCCTATAAAGCTCAGAATAAAACCTGCAATGGATAAGGAGCCCCACTGACACAGGAGTCACCAGTTGCTCGCTGCCCACTTTGAGGAGCCTGGCCTTCCCTTGATGAAAAGCCTTGGGCTGTGAAAAGAAAAGAAAAGGAAAGATGCATCTAGTTTTTGAACATATTTCTGAACCCCCCACATTGCACTCTGTCTTTCCATGTACTTGGGGGGGGCAACTCCCCCTCCACACTTCCAGTCGTGTCGAGATCTGCCTGCGACATGCAAAGTTAACTACTTTGTGTTGAGCTGCATTTTGGAAAATGTGATTTTCATTAACCAAGTGTGCGTCACAAAAACAAATGGGAGCAGCAGCCTGGACAACATCAACACATTAGCAGAAGGAGGAGAGCTGTTGCCAGGCACGCGGCATGGCCGGCAACAAGCAGAAACCGGCGCTCACTCCGATCGCTGACTTGCTTGAATGAATCCGGCATACGGCTGCAACGGTTGATTGGTGAGACTGATATATATATTTTTAAAAAACCCACCCTTTTAATTGATCAAGAAGGTGCACCTGATGAACCAGGCAGCTGATTTTTTTTATTATTTATTTTTAACTGGATACTACTTTTAAGTTTTAATATAATGAAAGCATCAACCCAGTGTCCGGCTGCTGTGGAAAAAAGGCAGATTTCACGCAGGAAATCATTAGGAAAGGAACTGAAAACAAAACTGCCAGGATCATTCTGCCCATACTGAAGTGGTGAGTGGGCTTGCGTGTTCCGAGGAATCCTGCGAGCAATGCCGTCGGGAGCTATGCACTCCCGGTAGGGTCACCCATGGCGGTAAGGTCCGGGGAGAGGAACCAGACAAAGAACGATCCAAAACAAAAAGTCCTCAACGGCAGAACAGGCGGAAGATAATTTAAACCTAAATTACAACGGCTGTGAAGGCGGATGAAGGCTGCAGCAGAGAATGGTTTTCCAATCGTCAGGGTAACCGTGCCATTGGATCATTGCCGTCCTCTGTCAAGTTTGTGTGGTGATTCGTTGTGCACTGAGCTCCCCACAGAAAACAGCTTCACGCACAGGCGTCTCCCAACCCAACCCAACCGAACCCAACCAACCAACCAAAAAAAAAAAAAAGTCCCATGGCGACTGGCGACGGGGGCAGGACTGTGAATCTGGAAGCCCCTAGTCATGGACCAGCACATGGGCGGTGGATGCAGACTCACTCGCCCTGTTCAAGGAACGAGGTAGTCGAGCAGCTCGGCAGCTGTATCCATGACTGAGCAGCCCTATTTAGGATCCACTCTGCTCACCCCGTATGGGGAGGGGGCTAGAAAAGGTGCCCTAAACATAGTCTACCTCTTTCTCCCCTGACTGGATTACCGCGTCCTGTGGGGTCACCATTTTAGCGGTCGAAAAAGACATTTGAATTTTGGAACATGGAATATACGGACACTGCTGGATAACATAGATAGTGAACGCCCTGAGCGTAGGACTGCTATTATTGCAAGGGAGCTGAGACGGTTTAAAATTGACATAGCAGCACTTCAAGAAACTCGAAGGGCAGGAGAGGGACAGTTGAAGGAAGAAAAAGGAGGTTATACCTTCTTCTGGAAAGGACTACCTGAGCAGGACCAACGAATACATGGAGTAGGCATTGCCATCAACAATGAGCTAGTGAACTCTTTGTCAGAAGTTCCTACTGGCATTAACGAACGCCTGATAACTCTTCGATTAAAGCTCGCCAATAACCAACAGGTAACTATTTTGAGCGCTTATGCGCCAACATTAGATGCTGATGAAGACATCAAGGAAAATTTTTATACCCAGTTGGACACTCTCCTGTCAGAGATACCTAAGGAGGATAAAATTATCATCCTGGGCGATTTTAACGCAAGAGTTGGGCATGACTTTGATTTATGGCCAGAAACTATTGGAAAAGATGGAGTTGGTAATAGCAACCCGAACGGACTCTTACTTTTGTCTATATGTGCAGAGCATAATCTCACTATTACAAACATACTCTTTCGACAAAAGAATAAGTTTAAAACATCATGGCAGCACCCACGGTCAAAGCACTGGCATCTTCTGGATTATGTAATTGTCCGTGTTAGAGATCGCCGCGATGTACTTCTTACTAGGGCCATGGTGAGTGCCGACGACTGCTGGACAGACCACCGACTAATCCGGTCCACAATGGTTATCAACATTGCTCCCCAACGTAGGCTTCAAGGAAGGAAACTAAGGCGTAAAATGAACATCCACGCCCTTCAAGATCCTATTAAGCAAACTCGTCTTCAATCACTTCTTAAGGAACATCTACCTACAGAACCTCCTGACAACATTGAGGACCATTGGTCTAAGTTGAAAACCTCCATTACTGCAGCTTGTGAACAAACTATTGGATATGAAACTAAGAAACATCAGGATTGGTTTGATGAAAATGATAATGAGATTAAATATATAATTGACCAAAAAAGGAAAGCCTTCCAAATATGGCAAAATCATATTAACTGCGCTGCCAAGAAAAAAATCTACGCTAGCGCAAAGGCTGAGGTCCAAAGAAGAACAAGAGAACTTAAGAACGCTTGGTGGAAAAAGAAAGCTGAAGAAATTCAACAACTTGCAGAATCTCATGATGCACAGGGCTTTTTTAAGGCCACAAGGACCATTTATGGACCAAAAACCTATGGTACAAACCCTTTACAATCAAAAGATGGCACCAAACTCCTAAAAGACAAAGAGTCTATTGCACTGCGTTGGAAAGAGCATTATTATGACCTTTTAAATCGTAAATCTAAAGTGGATAATGAGATTTTTTCGCAAATCCCGCAAAAACAAATTAGAGAGGAACTTGCAATACTCCCCACTTTGGATGAAGTGAAAAAAGCCATTAATCAAATGAAGAACAACAAAGCTAGTGGACCAGATGGGATTCCTGCTGAAATCTTTAAAGAAGGGCCCCCCGAACTTGTACAACATCTTCATAAACTCATCGAAAAAATCTGGATAAGAGAAGAGATCCCAGAAGACTTCAGGGATGCCATAATTATCACCCTCTTTAAGAAGGGTGATAGAACAGACTATGGAAACTATCGGGGCATTTCTCTCTTAGCTACCGCAGGTAAAATATTTGCTAGGATTCTCGCAAACCATCTTCTATCTATTTCAGAAGAGATCCTCCCTGAAACTCAATATGGTTTCCGCCCCTCTAGAGGGACAGTAGACATGATTTTTACTGCACGTCAGCTCCAAGAAAAATGCCGGGAGCAAAATCAACCCCTTTATATGGCATTTATCGATTTGGCTAAGGCCTTTGATACTGTAGACCGTACAGCTCTCTGGACTATCCTTATGAAAATTGGATGCACCAATAAATTTGTGAATATCTTGCGACTTCTCTATAACAACATGACGGCAACGGTTTTGGACAACAACGGCTCTCATGGTGCTCCATTTAAAGTGGGATCAGGTGTTAAACAGGGATGTGTTATCGCCCCAACATTATTTGCTATTTTCATCGCCATGATTTTACATCTTGTCGAGGGGAAACTTCCCACTGGTGTGGGAATTATATATCGAACAGATGGAAAGCTTTTTAATCTCAGCAGGCTGAAAGCAAAAAGTAAGGTAATTACAACCTCCGTTGTGGAACTTCAGTATGCTGATGATAATGTGGTCTCCGCACATTCAGAGGATGATCTCCAAACTATCCTAAATGCTTTTGCAGAAGCATACGGAAAACTTGGTCTCTCACTTAACATCAAAAAGACCAAAGTGCTTCATCAGCAAGTGCAAGCTAACCCTTTGGTGATGCCATCTATCCAGCTTGGCGGGACAATCCTGGAAAATGTCGATCATTTTCTCTATCTTGGCAGCTATCTTTCTGTTACACCTAACATCGACAGTGAAATCCAGCATCGTTTGAGCTCCGCAAGTGCCGCATTTTCTCGAATGAAACATAGAGTGTTCGAGGATCGGGATATTTGTAAGAAGAGCAAAACACTGGTTTATGAAGCCATTGTATTACCAACTTTATTGTATGCCTGCGAAACATGGACTATCTATAAACGTCACTTCCACCTCCTTGAAAGGTTTCATCAACGTTGCCTCTGGAAAATCCTATGAATTACTTGGGAAGATAGGCGAACAAATGTCAGTGTACTGGAAGAAGCAAAGACTACTAGCGTTGAAAAAATGATCCTTCAACGCCAACTTCAGTGGACCGGTCATGTTGTTCGAATGCCTGACTGCCGTCTCCCAAAGCAGTTACTTTATTCCCAACTCAAGGATGGAAAGCGGAATATTGGTGGTCAATATAAGAGGTTTAAAGATGTTCATAAGGCTAATCTAAAAAAATGCAATATAAACATCGAAAACTGGGAAGCTCTGGCCCATGAACGATCTAAATGGAGGTTGGCCTTTCACAAAGGATCCATGGACTTTGAAGAAGCCCGAGTGCAAGGTGAAAGGGAGAAACGTGCTAAGCGGAAAGCACGTCAAATGAATCCTTTACAGGACCATCTTCCATCTGGAAACCTGTGTCCTCACTGTGGGAAGCTGTGTGGATCTAGAATTGGCCTCCACAGTCACTTACGGACCCATCGCTAGAGTCTACACAATCTTCTTTAGAATTTCCTCCTTTTATCCTGGAAGACAATCTTACTCGGTCACGAGTGATCGCATGGTGATGATGATGGTGTGGCCACACTTGGAATACAACATACAGTTTTGGTTGCTGCACTTCAAAAAGGATATTGTGGAGTTGGAAAAAGTGGAGAAAAGGAAAACAAAAGTGATCAAAGGGTTGGAGCAACTCCCCTAAGACGAAAGGTTACAACATCTGGGACAGTTTAGCTTAGAGAAAAGGTGAGTAAGGGGGAGACATGATAGAGGTGTACAGAATTATGATAGAGGTGAATTATGATTATGATAGAGGTGAATTATGATAGAGGTGAATTATGATAGAGGTGTACAGAATTATGCCTGGTGTGGAGAAGGTGGACAGGGAGATATTTTTCTCCCTATCTCACAGGTCTAGAACCCAATAGGGTCACCCCATGAAGCTGATTGGTGGGAGAGTCAGGACAGATAAAAGGAAGTGGTTCTTCACACACACTGCACATGGTTAAGCTATGGAATTTGCTACCACAAGATGTAACAATGGCCACCAATTTGGATGGCGTTAAAAGGGGATTGGACAAATTCATGGAGGAGAAGGCTATCAGTGGCTACTAGTCCTGATGGCTCTATGCTACTTCCGGTATCGGAGGCAGCATGCCTATGTCCACCAGTTGCTGGGGAACATGGGCAGGAGGGTGCTGTTGCACTCATGTCCTGCTTATGGGTTTCCCATGGACGGAATGCTGGACTACATGGACCGTTGGTCTGATCCAGCAGGGCTATTACATTCTTATGACTTTCAAACATCTTGACACTGTGGCAACTGGCAGGGAAGCGAATGTGGTGGTCCACATTGCAACAAAATTGAAGAATCACTAGCCTACTGAACAGGATTATTGACACACGAGGTCAGCTGTGCCTTTAGGGGAGGTGGAAGAATGTTATTCCGCATTCCCGAGAATGCATTCCTCTCTCATAACACTAGAGCCCAATGCGGTCATCCCATGAAGCTGATGGGATATTCAGGACATAGAAAAGGAAGTCCTTCCTTCTTCACACAGCACATAGTTAAGCTTGCATAAGATGTAGTGATGGCCACCAACTTGGATGGCTTGACAAGTGAATTAGACAAGTGGATTAGATGAATTCATGGAGCAGAAGGCTATCAATAGCTACTTGTTATGAGGTATATACAGTAATACCTTGGATTGCAAGTAACTTGGTTTGAGAGCGTTTTGCAAGACAAGCAAATTTTTAAATATTTATTTAAAAATTTTTTACTTGATATACAAGCGACGTCTTGCAATACAAGTACTGTAGTACGGCTTAAATTAAAAATCTCTGTACAAATTTTTTTGGGGGAATTTCGTTTTGATATAAGAGTGTTTTGGATTACAAGCACGTTTCCGGAACAAATTATGCTCTCAATCCAAGGCATGACTGTATATTACCTCCAGTATCAGAGGCAATATACCTACGTACACCAGTTGCTGGGGAATATAAGTGGGAGGTGATCCCCACATCATGTCTAATCAGGCCTGTTGGACTGGGACTCGGGAGATCTGGGTTCTAGTCCCCGCTCAGCCATGAAACTCACTGGGTGACTTTGGGCCACTCACTGACTCTCAGCCTAACCTACCTCACAGGGTTGTTGTGAGGATAAAAATGGAGAGGAGGAGGATTATGTAAGCCGCCTTGGGTTCCTTGAAGGAAAAAAGGCGGGGTATAAATAGAATAAATAAAATAAATAAAAATAAAATAAACTGTCAGGACCATTGGAAGTCGCTTCTAGAAGGGCCTGAGCTCAGTTTATTTCTTAGTCAGAAATAAACTTCTAAAAACTGTACTGCGAGGAGAAGGCAACCACTGTACGCGCACGCACGCGCGCACACACACACACCAATTCAACCAGCCTTCCTGAACCTCCGGATGTGTTGAACTACAAACCCCATTATCCCCAGCCGGTGTGGCCGGGGATGCTTGGAGTTGTAGCCCAACACATCTGGAGAGCATCAGGTTGGGGAAGGCTGCATGAGACAGAAGGCAGCAGCCATCAGCGAGTCTCATTTCTGGGTCCCATTTCTTTGAAGCGAGGCTGGAAAGCTGGTGAAAGCGCTGAGGGGCGCGGCCCGGTTGAATGTTGCGCTTCTGGTGGTCCTCCAGGCTCCGGCCAGCCTGCTCCCTCCTCACTGCCTCGCTTGGGGAGCCCATGATGATGCTAGCCAGTGCTGCTGCCGCTCTCAGGGATGAGATGCACGCTACACGTTACGTGTGTCACGTGTAGCAAATCTTAACTTTGTTGGGTTGTTTTGTTTTTTGTTTTTACTTTGGTGTAGGGCCCCAGTCTGAATCAGGATGGCTGCACAGGGATACAGGGGTGATATAAACCTTGCCCACCCAGCTACTTTCCCCATTAATTTCCTCTGCTTAGTGGGCTAAAGGAAGAAAAGAAGCACCAATGGAGGTTTTCCCCCCCTCTTCCTTTGGTGCCTGCATGTTGTTTTTGGGGGCAACCCAAGCAGGGAAAGTGGCTGGGAGGGAAGGTTTAGCCCCCCCCCCATGCATGCTAATCCCCATCCAAATTGGGCCACCGTGTGCATTTACACTAAAGTTTTTTAAAAAGGAGGGGTTAGGATTAGATACATGCTAAACATTGAAGGTAGCGGGAACATAAGAGCATCAGAAGAGCCCCCCGCTGGGTCAGACCAAGGATCCATCCAGATCAGCATTCTGTTCACACGGCAGCCGACCAGCTGCCACGGGAAACCCGGAAGCAGGTCACTGCCAGGACATGAGGACAACAGCACCCTCCTGCCCATGTTCCCCAGCAACTGGAGTACACAGGCATACTGCCTCTGACACTGGGACTGCCTCTGATACCCAAGTAGGGCTGCGAAGGAGTCCTGCCTGAAACCCTGGAGAGCGGCTGCTGCCAGTCAGTGTCGACATACTGGGCTGGATGGACCCATGGTCTGACCCAGTATAAAAGGCAGCTTCCGATATTCCTGTGACTTGCAGCAAGTCTCCAGGTTTTCAGGACAGGGGCCCTTCTCAGCTTCACCTGGAGATGCCAGGGATTGAACCTGGGACCTTAAGAACATAAGAGCAGCCCTGCTGGATCAGACCAAGGGTCCATCTAGTCCAGCATTCTGTGCACACAGTAGCCGTCCAGCTGCCCACGGAAAACCCACAAGCAGGACATGAGTGCAACAGCACCCTCCAGCCCATGTTCCCCAGCAGCCGGTGAACATAGACATACTGCCTCTGATACGGGAGGTAGCCAAAAGCCAGTCAGGACTAGTAGCCATGGATAGCCTTCTCCATGAATTTTTCCAATCCCCTTTTAAAGCTGTCCAGATTGGTGGCCATCACTACATCTTGAGATAGCAAATTCCATCATTGAACTATGTACTGTGCGAAGAAGTTTACCTCTTATGACTTATGTTGCAGAAGAGAAGCCTGTGGCAGCTCAAGCAGCATGGAATAATGGGAGACAAAGGCCTCATGCCCGTTCCATCCATGGTGCAGAGGCTGGGCAACTGGTAAGGCCAACTGAAAATCAACCCGGATTGAAGTTTTATACGGCCTGAGTTATGAAAAAAAAGAAAAAGAAACAAGCAAAAAACGAGATTGAACCCACCATCTCTTTACAGCAGTGTTCTCCAACCTTGGGTCCCCAGATGTTTTTGGCCTACAACTCCCAGCATGCCCCAGCCAACGTACCTATGCTGGCTGGGGCATGCTGGGAGTTGTAGGCCAAAAACATCTGGGGACCCAAGGTTGGAGAACACTGCTTTACAGACTTTGATTCGGCTGCCATCTAGTGGTCATTTATAGGTTTCAACAAGTAAACTATCTAAGGGTGCAAACCTGTGCGTGTTTAGACAGAAAAAAGTCCTACAACTCCCAGCATCCCCCAGCCAACCATATTATAGGACGTTTCCCCCCCATCTAAACATGCATAGGATTGCGCCTTAAGGGTCTTAGCAGAGAGAGGGGCAGATTTGGAAAATAGCCATCAGAGTGGGCCAGAGGCATATCTTCTGATCCATCTGAACATAAGACCATAAGAAGAGCCCTGCTGGATCAGACCAAGGGTCCATCTAGTCCAGAATTTTGTTCACACACTGGCCAATGAGCTGCCCATGGGAAACCAACTACCTAGGGAGGCGGTGGGGCTCTCCCACACTGGAGGCATTCAAGGTGCAGCTGGACAGCCATCTGTCAGTGATGCTTTGACTTGGATTACTGCATTGAGCAGGGGGTTGGACTCGATGGCCTTGTAGGCCCCTTCCAACTCTACTTTTCTATGATTCTATGACCCTGGAAAACTTGAGCCTTCTTCGGTTCCTTGCAAGAGGGGGGGGGGAACCAGGATATATAAATATGATCATAATAATGAAATCTATTTTCTTTGTAAACCACTTAGAGATAATTTTTTTTAAAAAAAATTGGTAAGCAGTGTAGAAATGTGTGAAAGAAAGAAAGAAAATAACAATTTCCCCTTCCATTACACATCTGTTCAAATTCACACACACCCCTTCTCCCCATAAGGGAAAAGATATGCCACGGGCTGAGCACTGCAAGAACACCCAAGCAGCTGTATCCAGGAGCGGGTGGGAGGCATCTTCCAGACAGGGAGCTGTCCAGCAGAATATGAGCTGAGAGAGCAGAAGCTTGGTCGGTCGTGAAGTCTGGGCCAGCAGGGTCCAGGCAGCCAAAGCTGGGTTTGTTAAGCCAGGCAAAGAAGCTTCCCCTCTGACCTGTTGCACCGGCAGCAAAATACCCCAGGTTGGATCCAGGATCCACCATCCATGAACAGAAGGCCTCCACTCCCAGAAGGTGCCTCTGCCCAATGTTTGGGGATCCCCCACTCCCCCCCGACAACACAGCTCACCCCTCTGAGCGGCATCCCCCAACTCTCTGTGTAGCATTTTCAGGGGGCAGGTAGAATCATAGAATAGTAGAGTTGGAAGGGGCCTATAAGGCCATCGAGTCCAACCCCCTGCTCAATGCAGGAATCCAAGTCAAAGCATCCCTGACAGATGGCTATCCAGCTGCACCTTGAATGCCTCCAGATTGGGAGAGCCCACCACCACCCTATGTCGTTGGTTCCATTGTTGTGTTGCTCTAACAGTCAGGAAGTTTTTTCCTGATGTCCAGGCAGAATCTGGCTTCCTGTTACTTGAGCCCATTATTCTGTGTCCTGCACTCTGGTATGGTCAAGAAGAGATCCTAGAACTCCTCTGTGTGACCACCTTCCAAGTACTTGAAGGGTGCGATCATATCTCCCCTCAGTCTTCTCTTCTGAAGGCTAAACATGCCCAGTTCTTTCCGTCTCTCCTCACAGAGCTTTGTTTCCAGTCCCCTGGTCAGGGGCAAGCAAGTCCATTTCTGGATCCAACCCACCAGCTGTGTCTCTCGCTTATCGCCGTAAGGGAGCAGAAGGGCACTGGTGTCGCCCGTAGCACTCAAGGCTCGGAAATGGAGACGAGGCATGGCAATCGCGGGGTTGTGGCAACACGAAGCACATTATCAAGCTGCAAGGGCAGGACGTGAGTCGGAACACCACCACCCCAAATCAGCGCCAAATGCTGTGCCCTGCTTGGAAACACTGGAGGCCAAACTCGAAGTTATCTTTAGAAACCCATGGTTCCAATTCCACATTCACAGAGATTCACAGGGAATGCAGTGGTAGTAGGGGCATTGTGGAGGGAGAATCGGGAAGTAGAAGAAGAGTGGAGAACTCTTACCATGCCCAGGGGAGGCTGGTGACTCCTATGTCGTGGGACTCCTCATCCATTGCAGGTTTTATTTTGAGCTTTCGGGGAGCTATCCACGGTGCTCTGCTCCCTCCCCAAAATAGGTTCACCACCGTGGAGCACCATGGATAGCTCCTATGAAGCTCAGAATAAAATCTGCAATGGATAAGGAGCCCCACTGACATAGGAGTTCACCTACCTCCCCCCAACCATACCTGACACCTCTATCCTGCAAATGCCCCCCCATGGCTGTTTCCTCCCAGCTGGACTCACATCTGGTTTCATTGCTTGGCTGGAAAGGAAATTAAAGCTACCCGGTGTGTGTGTGTGTGTGTGTGTGAGAGAGAGAGAGAGAGAGAGATTTGCATGGGAGAATTGGCAGGCAAAGGAAGGGTTAAACCTCTCCTCTCTCCTGCTGATTCTCCCCTGCAATGGTCCTCCAGCCTCTGCATTGTGAGGGGTGGATGGGGTAAGATTACACATGTCTCTCTCGCAGTGCAAGCCTATCAGGATGCAGGAGAAATTTGCCCCTGATTTTGCACATTCAAGCCACTGTGCGAACCGAAACTGAGTGATCCTTTGAAATGTGCCCTTCTCTGGATTTTTCAATGGGGGGGGTCCTCCTCCTCCAACAACAACAACAACAACAACAACAACAACGTGTACCAAAAAAAAAAAGCCATATATTAGGGGAAATAACATTCAAGAATGCATCATATTGGGGAAATTGCTCGCCCCAAAATGTGAACGCTAGGCAAAAAAATGCATACAAAAACGCATGCATTGAGAGAGATGTGCACAAGAGCCGTATGGATTTTCGTGTGGACGTTTCAAGGAAAAGTTCTCAATGCCTGGGATGAACCAAAGGTAAGAATGGAAAAATGAGAAACTGAGAGAAACAGAGACCGACAGATCCATCCCTCCTCCTAGCGAGCAAGCGGTCCTTTAAATTCAGTTTCACAGGTGATCCGGGCGGCAGTGTCAGAGGCGCCCACAGGATGGCAGCAGAGCTCATGGCTATAACGTGGGCCTCCTGAAAAAGGACTTCTTCTCACACTACTGCAAGCACCAGGCAGTGGCTCCAGAGGTACCCGAGGCCGGGAGAAATATCTCGCACCACCTTAGGGCTCCTGGTGTGTGATTTGGACCTGCCAACAGTTTTTGCTCACTCCTATGTTTTTGTGCAAATTTACAAGGCATGGTTTGGGGCTCCCCCCCCCCCATACATTTCTATTCCTCTTTTCCTACAAAGAGTTCAAGGTGTTCTTCAGGATTGAGTGTGTGGGGGATTTGAACCTGGATCTCCCCAGTCCTAGACCAGCACAGTAACCCATACACCACACTGGACTTCAGTATGGAGATATACCAGCATGGGATGCTGGCATATTGGCCTTTGCTACCCGTGGGATAGAAATCACCCAGCAGGCAACGCAACCCCCCAGTCATCATCATCATCAGGCGATCACTCGTGACCGAGTAAGATTGTCTTCCGGGATAAAAGGAGGAAATTCTAAAGAAGATTGTGTAGACTCTAGCGATGGGTCCGTAAGTGACTGTGGAGGCCAATTCTAGATCCACACAGCTTCCCACAGTGAGGACACAGGTTACCAGATAGAAGATGGTCCTGTAAAGGATTCATTTGACGTGCTTTTCGCTTAGCACATTTCTCCCGTTCACCTTGCACTCGGGCTTCTTCAAAGTCCATGGAAACTTGTGAAAGGCCAACCTCCATTTAGATCGTTCATGGGCCAGAGCTTCCCAGTTTTCGATGTTTATATTGCATTTTTTTAGATTGGCCTTATGAACATCTTTAAACCTCTTATATTGACCACCGATATTCCGCTTTCCATCCTTGAGTTGGGAATAGAGTAACTGCTTTGGGAGACGGCAGTCAGGCATTCGAACAACATGACCGGTCCACTGAACCTGTACAACGGAGAGAATCCCATGCCACAGGGGGATCACACAGGAGTCCATCCCAACACTGAGGGCGGGAGTGGCCACCCCTGGCGGCCACCGCCTCTCCCGCCCTGGCCAACCTGGGCTGGGGACCACTGAGTCCCACCAAGAGGAAGAGCAGCATCTCCTGGGGAGTTTTGCAGCCTCAGCCCACAGAAATCCATAGCTGGTGTGAGCCTCCGGTCCGGGTTGAATCCCAGCGCCTTGGATTCAAAGGGCCCATAGCCAGATGGGTCAGTTAGCAGCAGTGGGGTGGGACTCAGGGTGGCCGTCACCAAGGAAGAGAGGCGAGCCTTTGAGAAAGCCAGCTATCATATTTGACTACGTTTGGCCTGTAGGGTCAGGGAGTGCTCAAGCTGGATTTGCAACCATTCATGCTCACTCATAAGTGTGGCACGAGCACATCCCTCCCTCCCGGATAAGGTAACGGAAGCTGACACATGGAGCTTTGAGAAAGCCAGCTGTCGAGCCCCCAGAAAGGAAGCTCATGCGCAAGATGTGCAGCGTGGTCTCGCCGCAATCTCACCCATAAGTGTGGCACAAACGCATGATGCATCATTGGTCCGATGTGGAGAGGGAAATATACATCATAAGAGGATGCTGGCATGACAGGCTTCGGGAGGGCCCCCTCAAAGCATGTCAGCATCTATGTTTTATATGTCAGGACACATTTGCTCACAAAAATCACGCAAGAGTCAGCCATGTACCTGATGGCGTAAATACACTGATAGCATTTGGGGGAAAGGAGTGATCTTTTCAGAGTGCCTGATTTGGGTAAGGCCCCATCGAGTTGCTTCAAATGTTATATTTTGATGTGCCAGGAAGCATTTCTGCACGACATGGGCACACTACCTTACGACTTAAGGCGGTACTTCTGTTTGTGGTACTGTGAGGTGTTCTGGGGCACAAACGCAGCAAGGTTTTTGTGTCAGGCTCAGGATTTCTGGTGTACAAGCACAAAAACCCACCTGTTGTAATGGCTGGAAATGCTGTACCTTGTGACAGATGCGCATGGGCTCTTGTGAAGGAGAAGTAGAGGGAGGGAGGGAGGAAGAAAAAGAAAGACAGACAGACAGTCTCTGCAGCCAAATGTGCAAGAGCCACTGACTCTATCTGCATAGATAAGGAGAAGCCCCACTCTTTGGGGGCACTAGGACTGCAGTCCTATACCCACATACCTGGGAGCAAGTCCCTTTGAATTCAGTGGGATTTACTTAGAGTAGACATGTCGAGGATTGCGCTGTAAGGGTCGCTTTATTTATTTCTTACATTTCCATAATAGCTGAAGCTCTCGTGCTGTGTTCAACGCGAAGCTTTCACCGATGTCTGGTTGTTTTCTTTATTTAATTACAGATGGAGGGGATTTCATTGGGACCACAGTGTGTGGGGAGATAAGGTGTCCTGGCCACCCACACGCCATCCTAATGAAAATCCCCTGCCTTGCTCCCATTTTCCCATGGGGGGGGGAAGCAGCTCCCCACATAAAGCTAATTGCAGCATGCAGGGGAGGGCATAACCCCAGGTGTAACTATCGCCCTAGCATTTTGTGTTACCTGAGCCTTGATAACACACCTCTGGAGGAGGGGTGCTATTTTTCCCCCGTAGCTCTTGTGGGTCTGGTACGGCAGCAGGGTCAGTTGCAGGTTTGGTGGCGGTGAGACCTGAGCAGAGTGCTCTCTGTTCGGTGCCCTCCTCCATCACTGGGCTCTGGTGGTTTTACCTGGTGGCAGCATCGGCAGTGCTAAGTTCCTGGCTCGAGCATTTTAATATCTCACAGTGCCAGTTAGCATTGCTCTGGGGCATTGTGGGAAATTCCAATGGCAGGTGGATCCAGCTGCCTGGTGCTGCTTGGAGTGTCAGGCCAAGTTTGTTTTGAAAAGTTGGAGGGGGTCAGTGGTGGGCCATGCTGGGACACGGGGGGGGGGGGGGGGGAAGGGGGGAGGGGGCGGCAGCTGCTTGTTCTGTTGCCGTCCCAAAGAGGAGCCCACACGGCACAGTGCAGCAAGGCAGCCCAGATGTCTCAGCACCAAGGAGAGCTCCTAGTGAGCAACTTGCTCCAATGAGGTCTGAGTTCATACTGAGGCCTCTTATGTCATGACATGGGGTGGGGGGGGCTTCTCAGGCTCTGCCCCTTTCTTGCAAAATGGAAATCCTTCAAGGGGCGGGCGTCTATATCCTGGGGCCTAGCATCCCTTTGCCTTCGTCCAAGAGCTCATAGATTTCATAGATCCTTGAGTTGGAAGGGGCCTACAAGGCCATCGAGTCCAACCCCCTGCTCAGTGCAGGAAACTAGAGGAGGGGTCTCCCATCCAAGTGATAACCAGGCTTGACCCTGCTTAGCTTTCCACACTCAGACAAGCTGAGCCAGCGTAAGCCACAGGCCTGTACATGCTGGGATGTTGCCTGCGTTGGAGCACTGGTTCCACACATGGTGATGCTGTTGGAGGTGGGTGTGCCGGCCCGTTGCTGGAGCTGGGCTCGGGGGGGGGGGCGCAGTTTCTGATCCAGGCTTGGGGCTGCCTGGTGTCTCTCAACCTTGGGGGCCTCCAATTCTTTGGTGCGTGTTCGGGCCCACTGACGCCTCAGCCGCCGAGTCCGTGTGCAGGACACTGCTGGACTCAGGTTGTCATGACACTGCCCAAGAACGCCAAGAGCCAATGCTGGCCCTGTGAATCAGCAACAGCCACAGTGGCAGGAGGGCTGAGAAGAGGACTTTATCCATTGCTCTTCCCCTCGCACCCCCAACAGCCACCGCCGCTGGGAAAGCTGGAGCTCCTGGTGCCTCACGAGGCCTACTCAAGGGATGTCCAACAGCCGCTGGGAAAGCTGGAGCTCCTCCTGGTGCCTCACGAGGCCTACTCAAGGGATGTCCTTTCCAAGGAAGCTGCCTTATAGTGTGTCAGACCACTGGTCCATTTAGCCCAGGACCATTGACACTGACTGGCAGCGATGGCCATCCAGGGTTGCAGGCAGGAGCTTCTCCTGCCCTACCTGGCGATGCCGCCGGGGATCGAACCTGGGACCTTCTGCCTGCAAAGCAGGGGCTCTGCCCGCTGAGCCGCAGCCCATCCCTTTCAAGGAAGAGCCCAGAACACCAAACTGTAGTGAAAATGTCACTATGTTAGATGTTGGAATTGTTGGCCAGCTTTACTGTGAGAACTTGGCTGAAAAGCAAAATATAAATATTGGGTTCTACCCAAGGGTGTCTTTGTGTTAGCAGAGCATACTTCTTTTCCACAAGGGAAGGCAGCCAGTTTTCACTAATCCACCCTACCTTCTGCATGCCCCACACTGTTCCCGCACTCCTGAAGAACACCTTTTCAGGGGACATGGGGAGGGGGGGGCGCACTGGGCACGGGGGATCGGTGAAAATTGGGCGCCCTGTCTTGAGCAATCGGACATGTTTCCCACCAGTGCAAAGACACCATTGGATACGATGCCTTGTTATCGAACAAAGAAAAAAAAGCAAGCACAGGAGAAAAGTGGCAAAGGCAGATAGCATATAGTGTCACTATGCATCACACATGCGGAGGCACTCTCCACCTTCAGAAAGGTGCACTCGTGAAAGTTTCCACTGGGTCAGCATGAAGAACTGCATTTCTATGCTGAACACGCGGTGATGTGCCTTTGAGTGTGGTGGTGGGGGACCACAGAGTGAGAACGTGTGTGACTGAACGAATGTGCAAAGATGCCCTTAGGAACAGGACTTGGAAGAACTCTCGCTTCCGCTACGAGCAGCACAATGAAATAGTAAATGGTTATTCAGCATAGCGGAACTTGGTGTGCATTGCTAATATTGGCAACGGGACACAACACGTAAAAGATAATTAATGACACTTATATGGCTCATTAAACAAAGTATTTCTATTGAACTGTCACAGAGGAAAACACAATTCAAAAGCAAAGTATCCCCATAAAGTCAATAAAGTCTGTCAACGTTAAGGTGATGGAAGTTACAATAGCCAGATAAGGGAGATAGATATGAGAACCTAAAACAGCAGCTTTTATAATAAATAATAAGAATACATATTTTTTTTTTTTTTTTTTAACTGCAAACAGCCTCCAGAGGCCTTAAACAAGTTTGCTTTTGCCCTTATGGCTCATTGAACATGTAGTGGTGTCATTTAAATGAATTGCTTGCTGGGAACTTTGCAACCCTGGAGATCTAATGAAAAACCAGTTCAGGCAGTTGAGATTGTAACAGATTACGATTGCAGGGAGAGCTCCTTGCAAAGGAGCCCCAGAGGTGTGCAGGCTCTGTGCACACACGTACTTTGGTGCTGTGTAGTTCATTGGCATTGCCATAGTACCTCCAGCCTCTGAATCAGGCCGCTTTCTGGATCAGCAAAGTGAGGTCTGAACCGGATCGGGATTGTAAACGGTTGAGGTCAGAGCAAAATGAAATGCAGGAGGTACAGACAGTGACAGTGGCATTATTAACAGTGGCCCTCAAAGGTCGCTTCAAACTCACAGTGCCTGACTGTGAGGAAAAGCACTACCTCGTGTGATGTAGTAGGATTTTTCGCAGAGCAAGACATGGGGATGATGGGGGCAAAATAGCCCCGGAGAACCCTACTGGCGCCACTTTGCTGCAGCGGCAATAATGCAGAATATTACGCAGAATATTACGCAGAATATAATGCAGAATATAATACAGAATATTATGCAGAATATAATGCAAAATATAATACAGAATATAGCGCAGAATATAGCGCAGAATATAATACAGAATATTATGCAGAATATAATGCAGAATATAATACAGAATATTATGCAGAATATAATGCAGAATATAATACAGAATATTACGCAGAATATAATGCAGAATATAATACAGAATATTATGCAGAATATAATGCAAAATATAATACAGAATATAGCGCAGAATATAGCGCAGAATATAGCGCGGTATATAGCGCAGAATATAATACAAAAGGGGAGCCTGGCGACCCCTGTGTCAGTGGGGCTCTTCATCCATTGGATCTTTTTGTTTGAGCTGTATAGGAGCTATCCGTGGTGCTGAACTCCATCCCCCAAATAGGTTCACCACCACGGATGGCTTCTATAAAGCTCCAACAGAAGATGTAATGGATAAGGAGCCCCGCTGGCACAGGAGTCACCAGCCTCCACTGTGTTAAACCTAGAGAATACTTTTGCCGCGATGGCAAGGCAGTGGCCCGGTAGTACTACTACAAGGCAATGGCCCCCGGCAGGCACACGCAGGCCCTGATCCGGCCTTTTCTCTCCTGGGTGGGGTGGGACAACAGTGGGATGAGTTGGACGGGCTGGTGGATGGCCCTGCAGCTGGCAAGGGGGTGGGATCAGCCAGCCCTCCTGATCTGCTGCCTGAGCCAAGGGGTTCACCCTGAAAGGTTGTTTGTTTTTTTAGAAGGAAGATATTGCCTATATGAGTATCCACCCAGGTTGGTTTAAAGCAGGGATGGGAAACTGCAGTCCATGGGCCACGTGTGGCCCCAGCCTCTTTGGTGGCCCACAGCGCCCCTCCGCTGAAATGTGGTGGCGGCGAAAAGCCAGGGGCTGCCTGCCAAGAGGCAGCGGCATGGCAGCAAAAGGGTGCATCGGGAGGTGCACGGGGAGCACA
This sequence comes from Shinisaurus crocodilurus, assembly GCA_021292165.1. NCBI lineage: Eukaryota > Metazoa > Chordata > Lepidosauria > Squamata > Shinisauridae > Shinisaurus > Shinisaurus crocodilurus. The sequence continues at coordinate 406,201 of JAHFWL010000096.1, forward strand.
TGCCTTGTTTGCATTGCAAGTGAAACTGCACCCTTCAAAGCCTCCTGGGACGATGATCCTGCCTGAAAACAAGGTGCAAGCTCCCCACACACCTTGTTTTTGGCTGGCCACTGTGTGAGCAGGATGCTGGACTAGATGGACCCTTGGTCTGATCCAGCGTCAGGGCCCTTCTTATGTTCTTAGGCTCTCTTCTTTTTTTGCCACCGTGTTGCCGAATTTGAGTGGCAAAATTGGTGGCACGGCAGTGGCAGTTTTGGTGATGGCAGGGAAAGGTTGTGCCAGCTGGTGGATTCCGTCATGGGGTGGGGAACTGGACCCTTGGACCTGCCGGAGTTGCCCACTCAAGGTTTAAAACAAAGCCATCTTGCTGTTCCAGGCTGGTTGGACTAGCTGACCTTGTTGGCTTCCTTTTAGTACTAGGGTTTTAAATATTAACTATGACAGTTTGTTCTCTTGGGTGTTTCCCCCCCCTTCTTTTCTTAAGTAAAAAGCGTTATTATCAAAGCATTATTGATGTGAAGCACTTACCTCCAAATGAAAGGTGTCATTACTTGCAAAGCCGTTTGCAGTCTTATTATTTCATATATGTCCCAGTTTATCCTCTTCTTTCTCCCATTAAGAAGTTATATATAAGCCTCATTTAATCAATATGTCTTTGTGTTTGAAGCCTTCGACTTTGAAATTGGGGAAGGATCCTGCATGGTGACAGCTCTACCTGCATTCCCATCACTAAAGGCATACCCTGTTAGGCACTTGTGTATGCTCATGCTGTGCTTTAGCAAGCACATGTCATTCTGGGGAGCCATGGGACGTGTTGTAGCATTATTAGGAATCCAAAGATTCTGGGATTACTCCATAGCCAATCAGATTTGGCTTGGTAACGATGTCAGAAAGCCAGTTCAGAGTGAGGGCGACGCTTCCTGCTCTCACTTTGAATGGGTGATCACTATCATGCCATGTAGGTGATCAGATCTGGCTACACAATGGCATTACAAAGCCAATGCAGAGTGAGTGCAAACACTTCCCCCTCCTCACCCTGATTGGGTGAAACAGTTTTGCTGCTATTTGTAGTCTGCCTCCCCAAGTCACCAAAGGGAGATTCATTTATTTTTGAAAGGGACATATGTTGTCCAGGAAAAGCAGCCCTGTTTCATCCTATCCAATGGGCTGAGTGTGCAGTATGTGGGTTGAGTCGCCTACTTCCATTCATGCACACAGTGTGCATTCATCATGGCATCATGAAGGGAACTGAGCATCCCAGCTCACGTGGGATACACACTGACACTGACATTTTGCCACAGCTCTGGATCATGGCCAAGGCAAGGCATTCTTCTGCTGGCTGTTACTGGAAGATTTTTTTTAGGAACGTTGGAAGCTGTCTTATGGCAGGTCAGACTGGTTGCCCATCCAGCCCAGTTTTTCCAGATTCTTTGCGGGATTAAGATCGGCTCGTTACATGTGTTTTTCCCCAGGGTTTTTCTTTCTCTACCTTTCTATATCTTCCATTACCAACCACTAGGTGGTTGCTGCAGTATGTTGGAATAGCGCAAATACATGAGCTTCTCATTCCAGTTCATTCTGCCATTTCCAGATAATACTACACTTTTGATCTTAAAAAAAAGCCGCGGAAATGCTTGGAAAGCAAGGGAGAGGCCCTGGAGGATGACTATGTCACGTAAAGCACTCACAAACCGCCGTGAGTGAGGAATCACGAGAGCACAACTAGAAATGCCTTGTGTAGAGATGCCCTGGGAATGCCAGGCCTCAAACTTGGGACCTTGTACATGTGGCTCTGGTCCTTTCCCTGTTTTTCACCTCCCGGAGAGGAACTCTCAGCTGTGGCTCTTTCCTTGAGATTGGTCAGAGATCTGGATCTTCCTGGGCTGTCGTTTTGAGCTGTGCCCAAACCTTTTGGATCCTTAAATGAAAAATCCGTGCGCCACGGATAGCTTCGCATCAAGGGGATGGCAGCTCGAGGCAATTTACAGCCCAGGCTCAATTACTCCTTTTCTCATGGCCAAATATGAAGCATGAGCTCGTCATTCTTTTAATGGGAGCCCAGACAGTCGTTGAAGCAGCTCGGTTGGATTTGGCAGCCTGGGCTGGTCTTAATTTATCAGTCTCTTAAAAGCAGGGAATTGCTTTCCAATGCAAGTTTGCTTTTAGCACTGGCTCTGCGTGGGCAGGGAGTGATGATGCTTGCTAAAGACTGCTGGATCCAGTTGCTTCCTGTTGCTCACTTAAAAAACAAAACAGAAAACTGGTATGGTATCCTGCCCGCGCCTTTCACAGATTCTCCTTGATCTGGAGACATTAGCAGACAATAAGAGGGTTCTTGAAGAAGAAGCTATGTTTCAAAAATGCTTTTGACAAAGCCCCTCACCAAAGATTCCTGGGCAAACTTAGCCGTCATGGAATAAGAGGGGAAGTCCTCTTACGGATCATAACTGGTTCAAGAACAGGCAGCAGAGGGTAGGAATAAATGGTAAATTCTCCCAACGGAGGGATGTAAACAGCGGGGATTCCCACAGGATCGGGTGTTGGGAGACCATACTTTCCAACTTATTCATAAATGATCTGGAATCAGGAGTGAGCAGTGAAGTGGCCAAGTTTGCTGATGGCACCAAATTTTAGGGTGGTGAAAACGAAAAGGGATTGTGAGGAGCTCCAGAAGGATCTCTCCAAACTGGAGAGTGGGCATCAAAATGGCAAATGCGGTTCAATGTAAGCAAGTGTAAAGTAATGCAAAAAATCCCAACTTTAAGTATAAACTGATGGGCTCTAAGCTAGCAATGACTGACCAAGAAAGAGATCTTGGGGTTGTGGTGGACAGCTCGATGAAAATGTCGACCCAGTGTGCGGCTGCTGTGAAAAAGGCAAACTCCATGTTAGGCATAATTAGGAAAGGGATTGAAAATAGAACTGCCAAGATCATACCACCCTTATAACAAATCTGCAGTGCGACCACACTTGGAATACTGTGTACAGTTCTGCTCACGGTGCCTAAAAAATGACACTGTAGAGCTGGAAAAAGTGCAGAAAAGGGCAACTAGAATGACCAAGGGGCCGGAGCAACTCCCTATGAGGAAAGGTTACAGCAGCTGGGATTGTTTGGCTTAGAAAAAAGGCTAGTGAAGGGAGACATGATAGAGGTGTACAAAATTATGCATGGTGTGGAGAGAGTGGGCAGGGAGACATTTTTCTCCCTCCTAACACTAGAACCCAAAGGGGCCATCCCGTGGAGCTGATTGGTGGGAGATTCAGGACAGAGAAAAGGAAGGACTTCTTCACACAGTGCATAGTTAAACTATGGAATTCACTTCCACAAGATGTAGTGATGGCCACCAATTTGAACAGCTTTAAAAGGGGATTGGACAAATTCATGGAGGAGAAGGCTATCAATGGCTATGAGTCCTGATGGCTCTATGAAACCTCCAGTATCAGAGGCAGTATGCCTAGGTACACCAGTTGCTGGGGAACATGGGCTGGAGGGTGCTGTTGCACTCAGTCCTGCTTGTGGGTTTCCCATGGGCAGCTGGCTGGCCACGGTGTGAACAGATGCTAGACTAGATGGACCCTTGGCCTGATCCAGCAGGGC